>VZTI01003412.1:0-127140 GCA_013397865.1 Struthidea cinerea
ATGGGCGAAGGTCAAAGATAGTGCTGTCTAGGGGGATAGAATACTTCAAAACAGGCAGAGAGAGATATTCTCTGCATTCTGGATTCCAACAATCCCCTTACTGATTAACTGCTTTAAGTCTTGCTCCGCTCCTCCCCTGTCGGTGGGGCTCTATGTCTTCCATCAACGCCATCCATTCAGCCTTCCTCTTCAGAAATAGTTACTGTGTGTTCATTGACTACCACACCATACTTCTGCACGTTTTCTTGCCCTGCTTACTGACTTTCTTCTCTCAGTACACATGCCAAGACACAGAGGACTGAGACCAAAATCTTGTTTTGCCCTTGCTTTCTGCAGTCCAAAATCTGATGTCCAGTGTTGCACGTCAGTAGTAGGGGACATTTTTCCCACCTTTGGTTTATTTTTACTTTTTGGGAAAGAATGGTCTCTTTGGGGCTTGTTTTGACTGTTCTTGTCCAACGATTCTTATTTTAGATCTGAGTATGTCATGCTGTCTGAACCTGCACCTATTGGGAACATGACCTCAAATTTGTTATCTACTTTTCTAGTATATTGTCAATGAGATCACCTTTTCAGACTGTCATACCTGTTGCCTTTTTACTGGTACCTATTCCTAGCATGACAGAACTCTCTGGGGTTAGATCACCTTCCAGAGTAAGGCTCTTAACTTTCTGAATTCCATCATCAACGTTCGTATGATTCAAAGAGTGCTATAGGTCTCACTATCCTGTCAGCCACAGCAGATAGTAAAATGACAGTGAAATGGATTGAGGCACAGTGAGGACAAAACATACTGACCCAGATATTTCTCTATATGTTAGTAACTTGCCCAATGATTTTTCATGTGCAAAGCATGAGATTATGTATCCACACATGATATAGGACACCTCAGATGCAAGATACCTACTCGCCCAGACCCAGTAAATTGCAAGAGATTGTAGTTAAACTTCTCTGAAGGATAAAAGTATGAGTCAGCCCCCTTAAGTGTCTGATCTTATCAAAGAAAGAGCACACATAACAGACTTCTAATGTAGTGAGTGATCAGACCATCTAAGGAAGCCTCCTACTCTTGTCCTTGAAAGCCTACCTCTCCATTGACTTTGAAGACAGCTGGAAAAGATGAGCCTTAGTAAACCAAAATTAGCTTCTGTGAAAATCCCTGGGGTCTATTCAGCCATTTCCAGCAGAAGGATAAAGTTCTAGCAAACTGTAAAGATTTACATCATATAAATATAGATTGCAATTACCTACTGGAAAAGATATCTATGAAGAAATCATGGTAGAGTTTTAATGAACTGAAAAATCCATTCATATGTTTTCAAAGAAATTTTCCTTGGATAATTAGATACTTTATTAAATCAGTCTGAGAGTCAGACAAATTACTGGCAAACCAATGCATAAGAGATGACTAATTCTCATCTAACAGTGTCACCTAGGCACTACTATGAATAATGCATTCCAAAGCATAAAATAGAAAGCACCTGAATTAAACCCCATGTCTGAGAGTATCGGAAGGTAAAGAGGGGTGAATGGGGAAGGGAAATGAATATGAATAACCACTGAGACTTCTCAATCAACAGAGAGATTTAATCTGTTTGTCTACTTTGTGGAACTTTTCAGACTGCATGCTCTAAACGAATGAAGTAAACCAGGTAGAGGAAAAGCAAATAAAGGACAAAAAAATAAAGCAAACCAGCAGAAGCAAGAAGAGATATATTGAATTTTTTATTCTCTTTTGAGGGTAAACTACAACTGCCAACTGTCTCTGTGGAGCATGGTGGCAGACGAATACACTTCTTTTATTTTCACTATACAAAGGTCATCTTCACTTGAAAACTAGGAACAGACTGTGCACTAGCAGCAACTTGAACAGCCATCAGCAAAGCACAATTAATTTTCTCAGACAGTGTTACAAAGTCAGACACCAGCAACAAGAATTGTGCTGAAAGGGACATCTTTTTTCTTCTCTCTTCTTCCCTACCTCACTTCCACACATGCAGTTCTCCTGCTTATTTTGTACTGACATTAACATGTGCCAGATCCCTCCGTGAAGCACTTCCACATGGTAAAACTTCAGAAAGCAAAACTAGAAAGCTATGATTTTTCCCCTGTTAATGAATTAAAGTGATCTACAAAGAACCTGACATAGGCCAGAGCAGGTGAAAGGCAGGGGGTAAGGCTGCAAAGCTGAGAAGAAGGGAGAAGGGGATGGCATAGAGTACTGTTTGCATAGGCAAGGGAGAATGGAGTTGTGAAATACAAGACCTAGAAAAAGTCCCACCTCAGCACAGGACTGAGGTGTTATCAGATCATGTCACTCTTCGGGAAAGTAAAATCTTGTATCCAAAGCAATCTGCACATTCTCAGCAAAAAGATTGACTGGGGTAGAAAGTTACTGCTTGTGTTTGTCAGGAAGAACCAGGAACAGAGAAGAAATCACTCCCATTTTTCTCAAACTGAGCTCTACGGACAACTACCTGACAACATGGGTGGATGGATATCTATATTCTAGGTGGTTTTCCTTCTTGATTATTTTCTGAACACACTCTGATGTCTGATGATTAGACAGAGCAAAAGTGATGCAACGCCACCCGCACGGTGGGTATGTGGTCCCCCATTTGTATTTTTGCATAGTTTCTCCATAAGGAAAACTCATATCCAGGTGAATGAATCATAATCTTATCTGTATTCTTGAACTGCCCTACCTTCCACAGCAGATTGGTTGCACATGGACTACCTTTGGGAATGGTCTCCTGCTTATGATAGCTTCTCTGATATGCCCAGGAATAATCCAGGAATGTGTGCTAGTTGGCACAGGTCAAAGGCATGCCGAGGTCTGTTCTCAAACCAGTATAATGCCTGGCTCTTGTCTGTTTTACATGTTACAATTCTATAATTCTTTGGTTGAAGTTTCACCTTGGGTACTTACACAATAATTATTCTCGAGTTGTAATTGCTGACGTTGCTCAATAGAAGAGTAGAAAACTAGTGGAAATATTTCGGCCTATTCTTTGAAGGTTTTGTGATAGAAACAGAGAAATTTACTTTGAAACAGCTCTATGAAGGTCATGTGGGCTGATCTTCTGCTTAAAGCAGAAGATAGCCAAACCATTGGTCTGCAAAGTTGTTTTCTAGTCTTTTTCATCCAGGACTGCAGAATCACAGAATCACAGAATTGAGTCACAGGATAACTGAGGATGGAAGAGCTCTCTGGAGTTCAACTGGTCCAACCATCCACTCAAGCAGGGCCACATAAAAACAGTTGCCAGCACTGTATGCAAACGGTTTTTGTGTATCTCCAAGGATGAAGATTCCACAACCACAGCAAAACCTGTGTCAGTGCTTGGCAACCCTCACAGTTAAAAAGTGTTTCCTGATATTCAGAGGGAATCTCTTGTGCTTCAGTGTGTTCCTATTCTCTCATACAAATTCCAATGAAGCCTAAAACCAGTTTCCTTGAAAGAAGTAATGCAGACTGTTGGAATAGCTAGTGGGTTAAGACATGAATAGCAGGTTGGTCTAGATAATGTCTGGAAGTTCTTTCCAAACTCAATTATTTTATTATTCCATGATTTAAGCTAATATATGTGATTTTGCTAATGTGATAAAGAAGTTCTGGGGTCATGTCTTTCTTAATCAGTCACAAACCAGAAACTGTGATTCATAGCTGTGTGAAATGTAATTGAAGGCATCATAAGTGTGAAATTATTGTTTTCACTGATTTCTCGAAAGGTGTTGGCTGTTTTAATTTAAATACTTGATTTGTCCAAAAAACTGCATCTAAATTAAACTGCAGATAGCTTTCAGAATAAAAGAAAAACTTGTTTAATTATTATTAAAAGAGTTTTATGATAGTGTGTGTTAAGTAGAGTTGTTACATAGACATAAAGGGTCAAAGTGTCTAGAATCACTATGCAAAAAAATGAGAATGTTTTGAACAGAAAAAAATGATTATATAAGGAGAAATGCTTCTCTTTACTGGCAGTTCTCTTCCTTCCTGTTTTTCCTTCTAATGATACCACTTAATTCAGGAAAATACATTTCTCCTTGACCTTTTATTTCCAGCTATGCTGAACAATTTATCCCAATTATGACACTACTGTATCTGGTCTCAGGACATGGTAACATATGTCATTGAAACCACGTCATCAGTGCATTACTTAATTTTTCATCCTACCTGATATATCAGCTTTTTGCTAATCCTTTTGTTTCGTTGGCCTGTGTTTGAACAAAAAAGTTGAATTACATTCACGTCTCCCAGGGATACCTCGTTTGACTTCTTTGCAGAGATCCACAATTTCTGGCCTAACAGAAGAGGCCATTTCACTTGACAAGCCTTTCTTTACACAGGTCAAAACCATTTTTTGCCTTCAGAGGAATAACCAAACCATGGAAAGAGAGAGAGAGAGCTAAAGAGAATGAGCAGATCTAATTGATTTAAACAAAGACTGGGTTTGGTTTCCTTGGTTCTCTTGTGAAGGCACACAGTTGTTAAGCTGTGCACATATAAGTACAGCTACCAATTAAAAGCAGAGCACGTAGAATAGAGGATTTCCCAGAGAGATGGGTTTGATGACTATACAGGATGAAGATGAGAGTGATGAGATGGAACGAGGAAGCTGAGATTACTTTAAGAGTCCAAGTGCAAGGTGCTGCACCTGGGTTGGAGCAATTAGACTGAGAGAACTCACTGAGAGTGGCCCTACAGAGAAGTGCTTGGGAGTTCTGCTGGATGAAAAGCTGGACGTGAGCCAACAGTGTGTTTGCAGCCCAAAAGGTCCAATCCTATCCTGGGCTGCATCAAAAGAGGCATAATTATTTTACCCCTCTACTCTGCCCCTGTGAGACTCCACTTGGAGTACCCCAGCTTTGGGGTCCCCAGGACAAGAGAGACACGGAGCTGTTAGAGCAGGTTCTGAAGAGGACCACAAAGATGGTCAGAGGAATGGAGCACCTCTCCTGTGACCACAGGCTGAGAGAGCTAGGGTTGTTCAGCCTGAAGAAGAGAAGGCTCTGGGGAGACATCATCGTGGCCTTTCAGTTCTTAAAGGGGGCTTATGGCAAAGAGGGCTTTTATGCAAAAACTTTTAATGCAGACAGTTTAAACTAAAAGAGGAGAAGTTTTGATATGATGTTGGTAAGAACTTTACTTGGAAGGCAGTGAGGCACAGGCACAGGTTTCTCAGGGAAATTGTGGATGCCCCATCCCTGGAAAGGAATGCCAGGCTGAATGAGGCTTTGAGCAACCTGATCTAGTGGAAGATGTCCCTGACCATGGCAGGGGGGGGTTGGTCTCTTCTAACCCAATTAGTTCTATGGTTCTGTAAGTGTTATTTTATGACCTACAAGTGTATGACTGAGAAGACAGTCCAACTGAGATTGTTACATTTGAAAATTCTGCTCTCCAGATCTCTCTCCGCGAGTGCAGCTAATTCATACCTGTGTCCATGTATGTGTGCACATATGAAAAGAGTAGGGAAAAAGAGCAGCTCCTCACCGTGCTTATGGGAAAATGCTGAGCTGACCAGATTTTAATTTCCATTATCTTGGGGTAATTTTATTTCTGTCTCTGAGCATCTACAGACAATTTTTTACACTGTGAAAAGTGTGAGATGAATCTGACCGACAAAAGTAACACAAATGAATTATGCTGTTAATCTGTAAATGCCTGAGGGCAGTTTGGGCTTTCTGTACATATTCTACCTTATCACTTCTCTTCAGAGAGAGAGACCAGAAGTCTATAACTTACATATGCTTTCCTGTATCCATAAACGATTACATAAATTTTTTACACAGTGGTTGTTGTACATAAATGGCTTGAGTGAAACGAGCAGAAAGACCATCTGCAGTGAGTGAAATATGTTTCTCTAAGTATTATAGGTTTTCTAATAAAGCTTCTAATCTTCACTCAATAAAAGGAGAGAAAATTGAAAATTGCAGTTCCTGACAAAAATGTAAATTATATTCACATTCACAAAAATGAGGAACCACAGTAAGATCTCTCTGAAAGACTGAGCCACATTTTGATAATTCTTCTGTGATATTATCATTATTTGAAGAGGTAATTCAAGACTGCCTCAAAAATATGGGATTGTAAATACTCTGCCAGAATTAATCCTCAAAGTTAATGCCCATCTCAATCGCACCAGTACTGAGTGGGATAAGATTTTACCTCAATTTCTGTATTTTGCAGAAGAAGATATGGAAAGCGTTAAGAGGCTCTCATTCTCTCTCATTTTGTGAATAAGAGGAAAAAATAAGAACAAAAATAAACCCCTTTCTGAAATACATGATTCAGGGTATAATACTCATTTTAGCATTTTTAACAACTGAACCAGGATAAGGATAAAAGTGTAGGCAAACTACGACCTTATCAACTCAAGACATTTAACAATAACTGACTCCTTGTTAGTATGAAAGGAGCAGTACTAATGTTGGTGAAAAGTGATATATTGATGGTTCATTCCTCTAAAAAACACAGAGTAAAGGATGAGAAGGTTGTTGAATGAAAAGAAGAAATTCTGATGAAGGCAGTGTGGAAAAGAGTAAGTAATGTGACATAGAAACTTAAAAAAAAATAATATCACAAAAATCACCTAAAATGATGATCAGAGCTGACTGATTTTGAGCTAGGCTGGTAATGAAACTTGTTTCTAGAGCTCAACAAGCCCAGTATAATATAGTGGCACAAAATACTGGGATGCCAGCACATGCTGCAGTTTGAGCGAACATTTTGAGCGATGTCTCTCTCCTCACTGAACCCAATGAAATGGAGAATAGGAGCAACGTAGATATAGGTAACAAACACGTTGTCAGGAGCCGAAGAAGATGAGGCTCTTAGCATAGACACACAAAATGAGTCAATCATGACAATGCATTTGTTCCTCAGTAAATCTATCTTGAAGAATCAAACTGCTTGGTTCATACCCACCTTTATCTCCTTATATCCTAAAAATTCCAGCTAAGGAGGAGCAAAGTATGTCTTCCTTAGAACAGGCTCATTGTGCAGCAAGTATGATGAAGCTGTGAACTTAATCTTTCAGCAAAACCTGTAAGATTAAAGAGTTTAAATTTTCAAGTTAAAAAAAAAATCAATGGCAAGCAACATTCTGAAAATGTGATCATAAGGCACATTTTGTGAATGGAGACTTTGCAATCACTGTTATCTCACAGTTTATCCTTTACAACATCCTAAGTTCTTTTTTTTGGCCAAGCTTTGTGTTTATATTTAAAGGGCAACTGTAATTGTGGTGCTGAAAAGGTAAGGGATAAGAAATGTTAGTAGAAGGTATTAAAATGATCTATTAATGGCCATGAAGAAGGTTATCTTGACTGGAAGCTTCTGTGTGATCTTGTAAAAATAAGATATGCCTATGAAATTAGACATTTTGGTATCTGTGGGATGAGAGAAGAGAGGAGAGGAGAGGAGAGGAGAGGAGAGGAAATGAAAGCAAAGCAAAGCAAAGCAAAGCAAAGCAAAGCAAAGCAAAGCAAAGCAAAGCAAANGAGGAGAGGAGAGGAAATGGGAACATTAACATTAAATTTGAGAAATTTGCTTTCTTTTCCTGAAATTTTGATTTTTATAAAAATTTTTCCACTAGCCTCTATCCAACCAGCTCTATAGACCACCATGAAAAGTATGATGAGCTCAACTCTTGCAATTCATAAATTAAATATAAATAGTTTACAAATATGACTTAGGCAAGCAGAAGTTCATCTGCTGCCAATTTTGAAAAAGTATTTTTTCCCTTGCAATAATGTAAGTGCTTCTGACCAAAACTAACATGTCTCCCAGAAAGTGAAGCCATTTGTTCATATTACCAGTTTTTACAATATGGATAAGCATAATGATTAGTCAAACTCATTTAGTAGTAGGGATTAATAATGAAATATATTAATTAAGACTAGGATCTGTATCAAAAACCCTGGCTCCAAATGCCCTCTAACTTGTAAAAGGAACTTCACAGTCTAAATCATAAACCTCATGCTTATCACAAATTTTACTGCACTAAAACAAAATTATCAGTGATATTTCATTTCTTTTTAAGCAGTTCATTAGTTTGATTTACTCTGATGATTGTGTAAGAGATAATTTAGTGGGCAAATTTTATCAGGAATTATGTGTTATTCTACAGCTTTGTCAAGAGTGGCTATTTATGTTAGGGATTGGTTGGAAACTAGGCCTCACTTAATTCAGCTATAGCTGGAACTGTGACGATCTGCGAGGATTTTGTTCAATGTAGAATAAATAGATTAAAAAACCCAGCAAAACAACAGTTTGTATTTCATTTTATTGTATTATAATGGAGTCACTAATAGAGATGGGGCTATTTCATCATATTCTTCAAAATAATGATATACTATGTACTTAGCATGAAAGAATGAGGGAAACTGCAGATTTAGTTTTAGAAATGTATCATACCCTAACGTTTATTGAGATCAACATCTTGCTCTTTCAATCAACGAAAACAGTGGGAAAAGTCTGATACTAATTTGTCAAATGTGTGAACTAACATGAGATAAACATCACTTATGTGATCAGAGGGTCTGATGAAGCACAATCCTAGGCAGACACTAGAGCCATGAAGTGCATTTTTGTGAACATACTGCAGATCCTTGTAATGTCATGGGTCTTTAACACCTTGGTCTCTACATTGTCCAGGACAATCACAACTGTTGTTACGCTGGATTGAAGCTTCCCCTTGCAGTTCTCCTGGGAGCCTCCATATCCCTGACATTGCTGGCATGGTGGTTCAGCTTCAGCTGAGCTTTTTTCCCTTGTGCAAACTGCAGTGCCTGTGTGGGATCCTTGAGAAGTGGTTCGTACAGAATGCAGCCTGGGACACCTGTCTGCTGGTAGGATGGTCACACAGAAGTGGGCAGTATCTCCAATTCTCCTATAGATGGATTTAGTTGCAGACCTTGGCATGGGAAATGGGCTGAATATTAGCTAGCATCTCTTTGCTTTTACTTAGATGGTTGTAGACAAAAGAAAAACCAATTGTCCCAATGCACTTTTGGTATAAGAGCTCGGGAAACTTTTAGGCTAAACAGGAAGGTATTTCAGGTAATATAAGCAGACATAGAAATGACCTATTGGCTGGACTGTGTGTACCTTATGAGGGTTGTAGTTGTCTGTATCCACTTCAATCAAGATCATAAAGTTTCATATATTTTAACATTTCCTGTGTATACCAGGACATCACCAGAACTGGGAACCAAAATCCATTGTTCTTCCTCCTCCTCCTCTTTTCTGACCAGAAGACCAGTTTCTCTTACTGAGAGATCTTTTTCCATGCCTTTTCCCTCCTGTTTTCTGTACATGTATTAAAAAACTCCTATCCTTTAACAAATCCTTTATCAAGGCAAAATATATTTTTATCCTTCAGTTCTTATCTGCTCAAGCTAACGTACTATTGTGATGATGATTGAATGTGCATTGACATAAATTGCTCCGTTTTCTTCCTGGAATGAAAATGTTGAAGATTGGAGCACTTTTTCTTTTTTAATTCTACTGTTGAAAGAATAAACAAAAGATAAGAACTCTCTGTGGTTAGTTGATTCTAGCTCAATGTCAGGTGCCCACCAAAGCTGCTCTATCCCTCCCCTCCACAACTGGGCACGGGGGGGAGAATATAACAAAAAGTCTTGTGGGCTGAGAAAAGGACAGGGAGAGCTCACTCATCCGTCATGGGCAGGACAGATTCAGCCTGGGCCAAAAATGAATTTAATTTACCGCCAATCAAATCAGAGAAAGATAATGAGAAAAAAACCCAAATGTTAAAATTACCTTCCCACCACCCCTCCCATCTTCCTAGGTTCACCTTCACTCCTGGGTTCTCTCCCTCCTCCTCTCCAGAGGCGCGGGGAACAGGGAGAGGGGGTTGCAGTCAGTTCATCACACCTCCTTCCTCCTGACAGGGAGGAGTCCTCTCTCTCTTGCCCCTGCTCCAGCATGGGGTTCCTCCCACAGCAGACTGTTCTCTGTGAAGTTCTCCACTGTGAGTGCCTCCCACCAGGCTGCAGTTCTTTGTGAACTGCTGTAGCGTGGGTCCCTTCCATGGGATGCAGTTCTTCAGGAACAGGCTGCTCCATCGCGGGCTTCCCACAGGATCACAGCATTCTTCAGGCATCCACCTGCTCCAGAATGGGGTCCTCCAGGGGCTTGCACGTACTGAACCGTGGACCTCCATGGGCTGCAGGGTGACAACCTGCCTCATCATGGTCTTCACCTGGGGCTTCAGGGGAATCTCAGCGCCCTGGCACCTGAAGCACCTCCTCCCCCTTCTTCCCTGGCCTTGGTGTCTGCAGAGTTGTTGCCTTCACATATTCTAATTCTGCTCTGCTCTGGTGGAAATTGCTCCTACACAGTAACTTTTTTCCACTTCTTACATGCATTATCCCAGAGGCACTACTGGCCTTGCTGGTGAGCTTGGCTTTGGCCAGCGGCAGGTCCATCTTGGAGCCAGCTGGCATTGGCTCTGTTGGACATGGAGGAAGCTTCCAGCAGATCCTCACAGAAGATACCCCAGCAGTCCCTGCTACCAAAACCTGACCTTGCAAACCCATCACTGTTTCTTTTTTTGAGCACATAATGAGAGGCAGCCAAGTGAATCACTTCCATCAGCCTGAAGCTTTGATTCCTGAACTTTACATGTAAGTGCTCCATTGTATTTTTCCTTCAATTTGATGGCAGTCACTGCAGATGAACACACTGAAGATGAACAGGAGTTCAAAAGTACAGGTGGTAGACACAATTAAATTAATTCTATAGTCTAAGTGCTCAAAGACTCATACAAGTAGAAAGTCTGAAGCAGATATTATTTTTGACAAAGGAATTAAATGTAAAAACACCATCCGTCTCTCTTCATTAAGAGCGCTGTTACAACACTTTTCTGGTTTGAGACTGCTGCTGCCAGCTGTTACAGGTGTAACGAGGTGAAGCCTCGTTAGGATCATCATTAAACACTCTGGAAGTTTTTATCTTCCCCTGCTGCAGTAGGTGCTGGAGACAGGATATGAGACTGGATGAATCAACAGTTTGACTACAGTTTTAGGGCAGTGCCTACATTGCCATTGCCTTCATGTGTCTCTTGAGGGCACAGGAGATGCCTTCACTTTTGATGGCCCAGGAGATGCTCACTCCCACATTTGAAAACCATAGTGTGCCCAAGAAACACACAATTTCTATTTTTTTCAGTATTTTAGTGACATTTCAGTTATAAAATAATCTCTCTTTTGAGCTCTACTTTTGCAGGTTTCATTCCATAATAATTTATTGTTGTGAATGGACAGGTTCAGCTTTCAGGATTTTTAAGCAGAACTGGCTCAAGTCCTTGGTTTAAGGTCTCTGGTTCAAGTTGTTGATGAAGCTGGAATTTACTTCTGTGAGGAAAACCAGGGAGATGGTATCACAGTTTGTCACTTCAGTATAGGCCTTAAATGGTACAGAGCCTTGGGACAGCTCTTTGTCTCTGCCTGAACTGTACTTTAATTACTCTAGTAAAAAAAAAAAAAATTAAAAGCTACCTTGAAAGACAAGTTTGGGGAATGTTCTTCTTGACTAAGGATAAATCAAAAGGTAAATGATATTTTTTGATTTGGTTAAAAGTCAGCTTGTTAAGAACACTGGCTGTTTTATCATAGGAAATGACAATTCACTTTAAGTGATGCCTAAAATAGACATGAAACTACTTGATCTAACTGGAAACATTCGATAGCAAGTATATCCACTTTTAATTTGGGCAGGAGGTCCCATCAGTACAGCTGGAGAGTTTTATCAAGAGAATTTGCTGATGGCTATGTGGGAATTTCTGCCATTTATTACTGCAGTTGTGAGAAGGATAGTAGTAAACCTTTATATTTTATTTATTCTAGCAGCATAGACACGTAGTGTCACAACATCCGTGTTTATCGCCATACTATATGAATCTCGTAGATGTTTATAATTTTAATTATTTAGTCTGAAATATTTGAAAGAATAGATGTAGAAAAACTGTGCCTAGGTTTGAACTGTTCCCAGTTGTGCTCCTACAAAACCAGTGCTAAAGCAAATACTTGGAGTTCAGCAGTGGATTTCTCTGATGTTGAGGGTGGTGCCCTTACCTCTTTCATCAGTGTTAGTTCAAATTTGATCAAATCACAGGTGCTGATGATATCTTTGGAAGGAATCATTTGGGTCAGATGACTCACAAAATTAAACTGAAGTCATATCTCGTAAATTTTAGAACAGAAATGGAAAATTATGTCACAACAAAAATATTGCTTTTTTTTAAATACATGGGATCTGACGTGCCCATCCCCTCTTCTCTACAAATTTCTCCTTCCCTCCTGTCTTTTTAGGTTTGCCTTTACCTGGAGGGAATTATGTTGCCCTACTAACTTCAGTGAGATTTAGCTTAGTGCTTAAAAATGTTTGGTCCAGATTTGATATCTGCCCTATACAGTGATTGTTACACAGTTGCTTGATATAATGCTGGTTTTGTTCTTAAAAGAACTGCAACCCACGAGAAGGACTCACGTTGGGGAGGTTAATGGAGGGCTGTGTCCCACGGGAAGAGGGATGGAGCAGGCTGGAGCAGGGGCAGAGTGTGAGGAGTCCTCTCTCTCAGGCGGAACGAACGGCAGAGACAATGTGTACTGAACTGACCACAGCCCTCATTCCCCACTCCCCATTCCCCTGTGCTGCTGGAGGGCAGGAGGGAGAGAAAATCATGAGTGAAGTTGAGCCTAGGAATGCTGGGGGCGAATGTGGAAGGTGGTTTTAAGACGTGGTTTTATTTCTCATTATTCTGCTTTGATTTGGCAATAAATTAAACTCTCTTTTGTCCCAAGTCAAGCCTGTTTTGGCTGTAAGGATAACTCGTGAGTGATGCCTCTCTGTCTTGACCTTGACCCATGAGCCTTTTATTATATTTTCTGTTCCCTGTTTGGCTGCAGAGGGGAGTGGTAGAGTGGTTTTGGTGGGTACCTTGTGTCCAATCAGGGTCAACCCATGCCAATCATTTATTAGCACAAATTACAACTAGGTGATTTGTATTAAAGCAATATTGAATTTAAGTATATTAATTTTCAGTCATATATCAAGATTCAGGTAACTGCCATGTGACAGTACACAAATGCAACTTGATCAGCTAGCATCTCTTACCACTAGCCGTTATTTCTGTGAGTACTGCACCAAATACATGGAGGTCTATCCTTCTCTAATAAGTTGCATTAACTCTAACATGCAGGAAATTTATACAATATGTTTATATTTTATAATCTGATTTTAAGCTGCACTTAGGTATTGACTAAGGAATTTTAGTAGGAGGTACTGTGCACTATAAAGTTTTAATGGGACGTAAAATGCTTCATTAAGCATTCTCTAACATGTCTAAGACAAAATGCAGGCTAAAGATGTGGTGCCTTGAATGTTATTATAATTTCCCCAAGCATCATAGGTATAATTACAATCCCAAATGATTAATTTCCACAGCTAAGTGTAAGCAGAAAATGAAGTACTCAGTTTGACTCCAGAATATAAATATATGGCAGTGGTTGGAATAATCAGGGTTCTGATGTTCTCATGTACTTTCTTGCAGATGTTTGGAGTCCTGTTAATTTTACTAGGGTCCATGTGGGAGAACAGGTCTACTCAGGCAGCCTGCACTGTGCTGCTGTGATGCAAACACTGTTAACCATGCTTGTGTTCAGAACTTGAGGAGTGCCTGTGTCACTATTTTATATTTATTTGGGTGTAAGGAATAAAGCTTTTAAAAAGACAGTATTTTGAGATTTGATGGTTTTCAGGCACAAGACCAGACAACCACCCCTGACAAAGGTCATGCTTTACAGATACTTTTTTGCACCATTTTTGCCATTTTTCTTTCTCATTGCTGGAGGAAAGTGAGTGAATGATTACACTGCCTTATAGTGACAAAATAAGTAGACATAATGAGTTATTCAGATCCTCAGAAATATACCCAGAAGTCATGTGTTTTTTTCTTTCTTAATGCTTTGGCAGACTGCTAAGAGGTGGTTGAAACAGGGACTAATCATTTTCCCTTACAGGTACGATCTTAAATGTTTCTATCCGTATTTTCTTACAATAATTACAAAACTCGGCTGTATCCATTTAAAATGCTTCTCAGATCCTTCCTGTCTTGATAATTATACAGCAGGGACCTGTGCTTGCTACTACCAGTTTGTTGCATGTGAGTGTGAGGCTGCTATGAATGAAAGGAGAAATGTGTGGAATTATCAGAAACTCAGAGGAAAACAGCTGTGAGATCAACCTTATAACATTGATCCATAAATGTCAAGAAACATACAAAATGTTAAAAGTATGCTTTAATCCTTAGAGCAGTGGGTTTTCCAACTTGACCATGAGCTCAAATCATCTCAGTACAAGAAAATTACTGATACTCCTATTTCTTAACTTGTTCCAGGAAAAGAAAGTCCGAGCCTTTTGCTGTGTGAAGAAAGACAGAGCACATGTACTCACACTTTACACCACACAAATGCAGCAATCTGGGTGGTCATACTGTGACCCATGACACAAATCTGTGTATCTCTTCTCCCTCCTGTTTTTCCCCAAGATATTTTGTTCTTAAAGGGAAGCAATTGTGTACTCCTTTTTCTGCAGTATTTGTGCAGACTTTGTGTAGTATTTAGTACTCAATCTGACGGTCAGCTTCAGTCCTTTGGAAGCTGCATAGGAAGCCAAATGTTTATAACAGATTTCGACTGAAGAGTGCTGAGATGGAAGTTGAGCAGATGTTCAAAGATTACTGATCCAAAGTAGATGTGCGGATGAAACTGGAAGCTGACTTAATAGACCAATACAAGTTGCATACAATTTTTTTGTTAAAAGTCTATATAATGGCCAGTTTTACAAATAGTGCAAATGGTCAGCTGCCAAGAGGCCAATTGTACAGGACTGGAGAACAACTGAGCCATGGAATAAAGTTAATAGGAATAAACACATGAAGAATTTTGAGATATATGGTCTTGGTTCCTACACTAAGACTGTTGCCTAATCAAGGTTCAACCTGACTTTTACTCTTTGGAAGTGTGAATATTCTTGTGTACCTAATCTTCCTGATAACTAAGTTGTTACATTTCACAAAGTGAATAAATTTTTAGGAGAATTTTATTTTGAGGAGTCCTGTTTGTATTTTTGAGGGAGAAGTGAACTCCTTGCATAGGGGAAATCATCGGAGTATCTGTCCACTTCTCTGTTAGGTAAATCCAGGAGGTCTCCTCTGGATTCTTTGTGGCTTTAGAAATGGTTGCCCCAGACAGAATCTAGTCCTGTGTCTAGACAGGAATGCAAAGTGATTTTGGCTGAACTGATCAGCATGAGTGCGTTGGCCACAAACATTGTCCAAAAATGGGAAAAAGTAGTTTCTTTGCATAAAGGTGATGACAGTCAGGAGAGTGGAAATAATTTCTGTCCATTTTATTATTTTGTGGTAATTCTGAGGGAAAAGAAGTAATCTGGGATAAAGTGAAACAAAAGACCCTTGTACATATTAAATTAACATACCACAGATAATTTAAAAACAGATCTAGTTTCAGGGATATTTTCAATGCATTTGTTATTTTAAATAAAATTAGAGCTATAAACAAAGAATGGCGTTCAGCAATGGCCCTTTTGAGCCAGTGATAAAGGTGAAGTAGGAAGGTTTTGTGGAAGGTTGTGGAGCATGACCAAGGGGTGGCAGGTACAGCTTCACATTACTTCATTTTTTCGGAATAGCAGCTTGAACTCATATTCTTGTCTCCAGAGCAGAACACAGGCACTAGCTGGAGGGCAATAGGACATTTTGGACTGCCTCAACAGTTCTGGGTGAAATTACACCATGCACTGAAATGTTGTCCTGGCACTCCTCAGACAGTCACCTACCACCCTTTTATCACCCAACACTCAACACACAGCAAATGCTGTATCAGTGGTACAATTGTATCATCTTCAGAATGAAAAGATAAAAGCAGCTTGCCCCAGGCTACCTGTTTGTTCATGAAAAAGTAGTTTCCTTTTGAGAACTGAGTTCTCCTCTATTAGACAAATTATGGTCTCGAGCCAGGTTCTCCAGATCTGAAATGAGTAATGTGCACTGGAGGATCACCATTGGGCCCTGTGCATGGCACCCAAGCTCATCTGTGAAGCTGCTCCCCAAGATGCAGGAAAATGTGTGAGTATACATTTAGATGTTTATCATTTTCCTGTTCACGTCCAACCTCCTCTCTTTGACTCCAGCTCCTTCTCCTGCTTTTCTGTCAGCAGTGGTAACAGCATGGATGGGGCAAGCTCATAGGTCACTTAAGCTGTTGGAAACTTTCACTACTGGCATCAAAATAATTCTATATTTGTTCTTAGACTGGAAGTAGATACTGCGTTATTCTTCCCTGAAACAACTTTAGTGCTTGTTCTGTCTTCATTCACGATATATTATTTTTATTATGAATATATCTTTCTGAAATATATCTCAGATGGGTTTCTGAATTTCCTTTGGCATAGCTGGATGCTTTCAGGCTACTTTTATTAATAGCCATTCAGAGTTTGATTTTACTAAAATACAATTCCTATTTACCTTTTTACAGTCTTTCTGGCATTTCACTCTGGGTATTACACTAATTAATGTATTATTCTCCCCATCTTTGACTGTATTCATTGCATCTGCTTTATTTCTAGTCCTTACATCCACATTACCCTTTTCCTGTACAGGAAGCAATCTTGTATTACTTTCAAAATCATGCTTCCTTCCTACCTTTTCACCACTAATATTTTCCTAGGAAATGTCTAGTCAATTGAACTCCTAACGCAACTGTTATGCCAAGTTTGATACAGACTTCCCTCATCTGTAAAAACATTTCCTGATAATGCTTTTTCATTCTCTTCTGAAGTTCTCTGGCAAGATCCAAGGACTAACTTTTTCCATATCTCATTCTTCACTTTACTTCAAATAGTCCCTATTGTGTCAGCCAAAAATCCTAGTGTCATTTATTTCTGTTTATTCACTATTCGCCCTGTGTGCAAATTTCTCCCTCTCTCATTACTTTTGTTTTACCTCATCCATCTGCAAACTTTATATGTTGGTAATTTTATCTCCCAGCTGATAGCTTGATTTAAGCAAGCCTTTGTCATTCCAATATAATCATAATTTTCCCTCAACATATGTTTCTAATACAAGAATCTTGTTACATATATTTCTAGCATTTGTAAAACACATTTATCCTGTTCTTTGTCCGTTCACTTTTTATAAAATGTATGGGAAGAAACGGTTTCCACACTGACTTCATTTACAAACTCAACACCTTTTTCTCTAACCATTAAAGTCCTTATCTATTTTGTCTGTATGAACTCTGGCTGTTGAGCCATAAAAGGAAATTAAGAGCCTTTCAATTACTCTTTTCATCCCAACCTGAAACTGCTTTGGCAAAGTCAATCCTTTTTGATCCCAGTAGGTTGTTAGTTCTTCTCTTTAACCAAGAGGCCTTAAACTGTTTCTTCTCTTCATGGAATATTTCAAACCTTTTTATCAGTTGGTCTACAAGATCAATCTGTTGCCATCTTGATTCAAAGGTTGCCCTGGAAAAATATTTAAATGCTAGACCTGCATGATGCGTTCCTTCCTTTTCAAGCACTCACTCATGCTGTCAGTCCTCTCTGGGTGCTAGTGTCTTCAGCCTGACGTAAAATTACCTTGCTGGAAATCAGAATATTTAATATTTTTCCGGGGTGCATATATCACAGATACCATTTTTTTTAATGAATCAACTTTATTGCTCTCCCTTTTTGACACAGCTAGGATGATACAGAAAATTTTGGATGTTTGTCAATCTAACATCAATCTGATTTTGGAAATGGATTAAAAAAAATCACTTATCTCTCTGTTAATGGTAGACAGCAGCTGTCCAGCTATCCGGCAGCTGCCCATGGAAAGTAGAGGACTGGAATAAGTACAAGCTGTCCCTGTTCTGGTTTGAACCAATCTAATCTTCACTCCAGCTGCTTCTGCCTAAACACAGGGCAGCACCTTAACTATCCAAATAGCTGATTAGATTACAGTTTTACCACTTTTCCTAGTATGAGAAAGGCACAGTGCACCTCCTATTCAAAAATATCTCTACTTGATTAAGGCATGAAGAAAACGTTATTCCACTCTAACTCAACAGATCTATAGATTCAGTCTTCCTTTCCTTTTTCACTTTCATTGTCTATGTTCTGTTGTCAGCTGTTCCACTTTTGTTGCCTTATTTTACAACTAACTGCTTTACACTTCTTTTGACTTATTTGCCTATGAGCCATGTCTACCTCTGAACACCAACCTTCTCCTGTCTTGCTAACCAAGGATGTATTTCACTGCAGTTCTGTAGATGCACTAGCACTTATGATTCTGCTAGCTGAACTCTGATGATGGGTGACCTATTATAGAGGGGGTGAAAAATTGGAATGTCTTTTCTCATCAGTAAAACACCTGCTTCTAGCCTTCCACTAAGAGAAGGGAAAAAAAGAAAAAAAAAGAAAGAAAAAAATCAAACCAATTCATTACAGTAAAACTGCAGCGTGCAGTGAGATTGATTTAGGCAGTATGTGTTTATTCAGATTGGAGTATGCTTTGAAGTCTGAGGACCAGGGCCATAGACTTCAAAGGGCTGAAAGGATTTATGAGGTAGACAGTAAGTCTGAGAGTGCCATGTGAACCAGGCAGTGTGGACACAGACCCAGGAATCTGGATATGAGTGTTTGGCACATGTACAAACACATGAAACACAAATAACATTGGTCCTTGACTGTAGGAGATGGGCCCATGATGAGTGAAGATACCAGCTTTTGCTGTCTCATGGGGTGGAGATCATGAGGGGGTGGTTCAGAAGTCTCTGCTACACAGGGTGGACCTTGCTAACACTTGTGTAATCTGTTTGCTACTTGGTGAACTTCCTTCTGAGGTGAGATACACCTTCCTCAGAACCAGGAGGAACCTAATTATTTGTGGGTTAAAATAAGAATAGGCCAAGATAGAGAAGGTCCTACGCCCAGATCAGCAGATCAATGAGGAAAAATTTATCACGATGTAGAGAGAGGGAGAAACATATGACAGCATGAGAAAAAAGGTAAGTAAAAATGAAAGTGAATAAATATATAAGAATGAACAAAATGAAAATATATAAAACTGTGTTGTTGAAATGGATTAAAGATACAGACATAAAAGATCAGTAACAGAATGAAAATATGATTACACCAGAAGAATATTTAAAAACAAGCATTTACTTATCTTACTTCAGCTTACAAATTAACATGACATCAGTGCCAAAAATTATTTTACAAATATTAACTTGCTCAGCACCAAAAGAAAAATCATGCCAATTGCTTATTTTCATGATTTTTCATGTGTCCAAGAGTTGAAATGGAAATTATCCATTATGCATGAGTATGATTTCTGAACACTTGAGAACAGATACTGTGGCTTACCCTTTAGAATAGAACCTCCAAGGTAATAAATCTGATTAATTTTATTTTGCATTATCGAAGAAGAGGACTGGGGGCAAGCTGGTATTTTTGAGGGTGTGTTTAATTTTGATATATCAGATGACTAATGATTGCATGCAAGAAATGTTATATGGATCCCTTCAAACTTGATACAAGCTGATTTTAAGGAGCCACATGATCTCATCTCACTCAAAAACTAAGTGATCTTGCACGTGACATGATCACACATTTGGTCAAAATCTCCTGTCACCCCATTGAACTAAACGGTAACAGAGGGAGCTTAGCACCTTTTCTAAGAGTAGAGGGTTGTTAACGGGATCAAGTGAAGAATGTGCAGGAGGTGAATCAGGAATGAAGTGTTTCCAGGAAATATCAATGGCTGTTTTTCTCATTCTGTACAAAGCATTTCAGAATAAACTTGTGCAAATCAAGATGGCAATACAAGGCAAAAATTGACTTAAGGTCTGATTGTACGGCTACATGTTACCATCAGTTAGAGCTGCAAAATTTGCCTGTAGGGAGAGGTTATCCCATAAAGCCCTCACTTACTGATAACTCTCACACCCACTTTGGAATATTCAAATGTTCTTCAAGCAGCAGTATAGGCATGTAGAACAAATACAGCTTTTCCTCAAAGTTCAGTTAATATTCCATATCGGCTGTTTGCCATGATGACTGATGTACTGCAACTTTGCTGTTCTGCATTAAACCTCAGGAAAATGTACATCTGCACAGGATTTTTTTCTTTCCTTTGTTTCTAAAATGCTGAGTTCTGCTAAAAAAATTGGATGGAAATCAAATATGAGAAGCTTAGCCAACTTTAGTGAAAAGATATCAGAGTTATATTATCCCTTAATGAAACAAGTATAGAGGGCAGATTGATTTATAGAGCAATTTTTTGCACCATTACCTAACTTGATTGTGTACAAATAGTTTTCTATATTCACAACCATCATGTCCCTGCATTTCTTTTAGTATGTACATTTCAAAAACTGATGTCTTTTTATACAGGACTGAAAGATCTGAAGGTTTTCAGCTGAACAGTGTTGATGTAATGTGAAGCTGTTTATTGAACTTTGATACATTTTAGCACTTTTCTCTAAGGATGACAGACAAATAGATTCCTTTTTCCTGCTGTGATTAATATCTCTTTGGAACAGAGGGAAATTTCAGTGCTTAATCTAAGTATGTTGTTGCACAGTTGTGATATGATATTCCCACTTACCGACAAAATGGTTGTGTCTTCTTTTTAAGAGACTTGAGAGTCATTCTGCCCAGATATTTAGTTAATCTCCATCTATAAACACTGTAAACTGCAACTTCAAGAAGTTATTGTTTGAAATGGCATTTCCTCTGGCTCCCCTGTCTCCCTCACTTCTGGTTTTAGGTCTAGATCTTGCAAAGAAGTATTACTTTTCATAGGGATTCACATAAATGCAAGATTTTTTCCTTGAGGGTGCACTGTGGGATTATGACTGTGAGACCATCACTTACATAAGTGTTAGACATTCAGGGTCTCATGCCTTGCCTTCAAAACATGTATGTCTGGCTCTTGACTCACATCCCTGAATCTAAATTCATATCAGGAATGCTTTTTGATCTACTTTCTCTGCAGACACCTCTGGAAGTGTTGGGTGAGGATACGTAAGGAAAGTCACAGTCTTGCTCTTCACGTAGAAGAAACCCGTACTCAGGAGCATCTGAACAGTGGCAAACTCTTACCACTCAAAATTGACTTTGTTCCATTACTCAGGTGACCAGCAAGCATTTTATTGATGAGTGACTGAAACATTAGTATGGAGAAGAAGAACCCTCAGGGCTCAGAGCCTGATTACCTCCATCTTCATAAATGAGACCTTTGTATGCTTAGAAGTTTTAATTCTGTTTTGGATTCATAACAGATCCTGTTTTCTTGGGAGTATAATAGTTTACTGCAAGGAAGCTTTTTGAGGGGGAAACCTCCTCTGTTCTGCTATGCATGACTGAATATAAAATTTCTGCTCTCAAGAAATTACTTCCAAGTCATTTAATTATGACACATCCTGTGATTTTGGTGGAGGCTTTCTAATGCAGACAGATGTTTGAAATAATGGATTTTTCCATTTTCTCTATTCCAAGAAATCTAATTTGGAAAAAGAACCCCCTACCCTGGCTGATTTCCTCTCTGTGGGGGCCTAAGTGTTATTGATACTGTACTCCAGTATGATGACAATCAGATTGTTTTCAGCCTCAGATCTTGTATATCTAAGAAGGAAATATTTAAATGAGGGGGAAGGGAGACTATGTTCACATAAATATTTAAATATAATCAGCCAAATTAATTTCTGGTACAATTACATGGGTATTACATTGGTTACATCTATAATTCAGAAATTAATCTGGTAAGTACTATTCTCAGTTGAGCTAAAGCAGAAATTAACCAGTGTTAAACAATGCCCAAGTAAACACAATCTGATTTGCATATTACAGAACAGTGAAATAGATGTTTCTGCTCTTAGACCAGTCTAGACACTGAGAGAAGTGAGTGACAAGCATAGCAGGGCTGCAACACCAGGTGCAAATGAGAGAGTAAACCTGCACATCTGCCTATCCAAACACGGCATCTTCATAGTGTATTTCCCCCTCACAAGTTCCTTTTGACATAAGTGAGTCCACAGCAAGACCTGGTGTTCCTGCTTCTGGATGCCAGGAAGTATCCACCCCGTCTTTGTGATTTATGAAGATAATTCAGAGCCTCACAGAAGTACAGCTATTTGCTGTAAAAAACTAAAAATGTAGAACAGCAATTCTGACACAAGTGGCAGGTTCACAGGAAAGCAGTTTGAAGCCCTCTCCATGGAGTAAAGCTGGAACACTTGGTATGTTGCTCTACAAGAATAGAGATACCTGCTATGTGTAACACAGAACTTCTTTCCACACCAGCTTAATGTCCTATTTGGCGTCTTTCAAAGAAAAAAATTCTGCTGACATTTTTATGCGGGGTGACAGCCAAGAAAAATATGACGGGACCTGCAGATGTGGAAGTCTCTCATAGACCACACCTGGCAACAGGGACAACCAGGAAGCTTTCCTTACAGCACTGTTTTGAAGAGTTTCCAGGGACAAGAGTTTGCTATGAATGATTATTAGCAAACAAAAGAGTTGCCAGCTCAAAATGATCCAGCCATTTCCAAGTGTATTTTCCCATCGCCTTGGAGGCCGGCCTCTGAACTCCTCCATAAAAAGGCTTCAATGCAGAGTTTTTTGCCAAAAAAATTTGCTTCCGTTGGACTGGACTCCTTTCTAATGTAGACCTAGTCAAAGGTATCGGGTCACATTTCAGACTGGCTCTGCAGCCTCCCAGCAGTATTTGCTAGACCTTAACAGTATCAGCATCAAGGCTGATATATTCAGAAGAGACTTTAGGATTGCAGTGTTATGAATAGTGTGGTGTTATGAACCTGGTGACTTAGCAGAAGAAGAAGACTTGCACTTGAGCGAAATGAAGGAATGTAGTGCTGTAAGGCAGAGCTGAGATCTGGGGACAAGGAGCCAGGCCAGTAGCTGGAAAACAGTGAAAGTATTGAAACAAGTGTGGAAACCTTGGAAAGATAGTACGGTTTTCAAGTGCTCACAAATGACCAGAACATCCTCTTCCTTAAACCCAGACAGCTTTAGGAAATCTATTTAATAAAAATTACCATAATCAATCTTGGAAGAAATAAATGTCTCACAATAGGATCTCTGCACTGATATTGTCAGTTTCCAAATAGTGATGTGATTCCTGAGATTTAATGAATGGATGCACTGCATATTGCCTTAGAAACCAAGCAGATGCAGAACTGACTGAAATAGTAAGTGTTGATAAATGTGAGGAAGAGATTGTCAGTAGGATTTCTGAGGAGATATGATTAAAATTTCTTATTTTATAAAAGGTAACAGCTCAAAGTTGTCATAGCTGAGAGTGACAAGACAATGTCAAAAGATTCAAGTGAAAAAACAAGATTTCTTATGCTTTTCAGTGGTTCTTGAAACCAAGATAACATTTTGAAAGGACAATAATGGTCTCAGAAACAGACTTCAGACATCAGTAAATAGATTCATAGTATCTTATAAGAGTTTACTGAAATACCAGTAAATGGCATCAAAATTATAAGACTCTAGATGACTTTTAATTCTTGTTGGCTCTTCCACAATATTATTATATTGTTGTCTGCAGAAGTAGGGCAGGTCACACAACATCAACTAAATAAAGCTTTTATTATGCCAGGCGTGAAAATACATTTTTGGCCTTCAGGTTTTTGCAAGCTTTATTTTTCCAAAATTATTCTCTTTCTGCTGAGGAACCAGCAATGCCCTTTCAAGCCATTTGAGTTGAAATGCAGTTTCATGTGGAAGGACACTTCCATCGCAAGTTAAGATGATTCACTGATGCTCATGTCCACAACCTATTGATTGTTTCTCAGAGTACTTTCTAAGACCAAAATCATTGTTTTATCTCCTATCCTAGCATTTTTTCTTGAATCTATCAGATGTAGTAATAGCACAGTCAGTCAATTTTTGCTACTTTTCTATCAAATACATATTTTGTTTCAAAGGAAGATTTTTAAGGTGACTTCTATTTTAAACAAATAAAAAGCTGTTAAAAAACAACTCTCACCTTCTAGCTTTTCTTCTAATGATCCTTTATTTTCTTTTTCACAGAATAATAATAATGTAAATGTGTAAATGCTGTAATTAAGTCCCAAGTCAAAATGAACTCCCCAACATCACTGTTCAGGCTGTTATATAGGTCACCTTGAGATGTTGCAGTTTGGAAAAGTATGATGTGAGCTCAAATTGTTGATATCCTTTAAGATCATCTTTCATGTACTGTGCTGAAGATTATCTAATTCACAGGTTGTTTTTACCAGCTTCTTACCTTTCTGGTTTTTTTTCCCACTAGATTTCTTCAAAGAGCCTCTGCTATTCCAATTCAAATGTATTTACATTTTACCAAAATTCATCACTTATCATCTTCTGTTCTTTTTCAGATTGCTGAACTCTTCAGTTCTAGAGGTTAAGTTCTTCAAGACAAATTCCTGTCCTTAGTTAAAATCAGGAGGGTAATTGAGATGTGTATGAGATCATTTAATTTTGCTTTATCAGGACTTTTTTCCAGTTTATCTTTCCTAAACAATTTATGAGAAAGGAGCTGTCTGGGGCTAATAAATATTCATTAGATGAATGTAGACCCTTTATTTTCAGGCCAGTCACATTTTGACCTGTTTTGGAGACTCTCAAGTCTCTGTCATTTCTCACTGGACATTTCAGGACATCCATGGCTCTGAAGCCACTACATGTGAATGCTGCACCTCAGCACCAGACAGAGGATCATGCAAGGTCCCAGACTGGGACTGTCTATTCCCAAGGACAGACCTACACCACACTCATGTTTTTTAAGCTTCCATCTTACTGGATGGTCTGCTGATGCAGATATTGCTTCAAATCTTCCTTATAGCACAAATATACAGCTTTGTTGACCCTTTGTCAGTTGAACAGGCCCCCATCTTCTTCTTTGCTTCAACCATGGTCTTACTAAGAATTCTTTTTACACTGATGACAGAATTATATACATTTTTTCTGCATTTTCAGATCCATATGTGGAAGATTAAAATAATTTTCTTTGGCCACCATTACAATGATCATATAATATTTGGGGAGTTCCTTCTTGATAATGTATGTATTAATTGAAAATGTATTGTCAATTGAAAATGTATTATCAAGTATGAGGTCCCTATTTGATAATAAAAGACTAGTTTGGATTTTGATAGCACCATGCTGACAGTTGAAAAAAAACAAGTGAAAGCAACTAATCACTACTTGGACAGGTTTGGCTCGTTTTATTTATCTTAGACATTTTCCCAGTGCACTGAAATTTCAAGTGTCAAATGTATACAAACACCTTCTCTTCCTACCAGTGCTTCCTGTCAACTCAGAAAGGATCAGAATAGTTTCCCTTGCCACAAGGCATATAAGTATTCCCAAATAATCTGCTCTCACTAGCTGTTCTTTCATTGCATTGTTGTTGTATTTATTCCGCTATTATTGCACTTCATTTTTCATCTGTCTAATAATCCTGTGAGACAGACCATGCTTACACTCCTATTACATACTGCCTGCAAATTAAGGATGGAAAAAACAATTTCCGTGGATGTGGAGAGCTTGGTATAGTAAACGGCAATTTACAAGTGTGCGAGGCTTTGTCTGTTCACTTCAATTCACTTAATTAAACTCAAAGGAAGGAAAGAGTATAGAAAAGCAAACTACAGGATGCAGCAGGGGGTAAAGATATGAAGTGAAGCAAAGAAAAACAAAGCAAAACCCTGCTCAGAAGCATCAATGTAGTTCCTGAAAACACTGACTATACTTGATATATGTATCAATAGTGGCTGCTCTGTCAGAAGCAGCAAATTAATTCCCATGTAGCTGTAGGGAACCCCTACTGATGTTAATAACACCTATAATGATAATAGCTCCACAGAAAGCTTCTTAAGATTAAATGCAAAATTTGAACCCACATATTAGCCCTACAGGTGTATGATGAGTCATTTCTCTACATAAACACTTGATTTTACAACTATATATGCTAAGGACACAAAACACATTTCAATATGCTTGGCTTAAAAGGCTTTCAGACTTCGTGACCTAGCCTAGGCCATGAAATCAATCTGACCGTAGACAAGAGATAGATAATAATGATGTTAGGTTCCAAATTCCCAGTAACTTCAGTAGATGTGATAGTGTTGCTTTTCCCAAGCTCCAGGCAAAGGAGACCACTGCGTGGAACCAGTGAGTCAAGGGACATTTTTTCCTACTTCTTACAGGAACAGAAAATCTGTATTGTATGTCTGGTTTCTGAGGCTTGAAGTGCAGCAGGGTTCTTCTCAGAGGAAAACATATGGAAATATTTGGAATTTATTGTCTTATGTCTTCCTTTCTATAGACTTTGCTCAGGAAGTTGTAGGAGGACTCTGCTTGGATCAGATCCTACGCACCTTTGTAAGGAATTCCTGAAATGTCTGAGTTTAAAACCTGGTGCTCCATACTCAGCGAAAGACTTTAATTTTGATACAGTTACAAATTCTAGATTTATCTATTGTTTTGAATTATATTTCATAACCTCCTCTAAAAAGATTACAGATGAATAAAACTATTTCCAAATGACTACATTAGGCAAATTAAGGAACTGAAATTATATTTTTGTGTTCTGATATGCATTTCTATCATGTAAGAAAGGAAAGCTCATACATATTCTGCATTCTGGATTGCCCAGGAGTCCTAAATGTGTCATTTGGGAGGCAGTCCACTGACTACCTGAAGGTCTATTCAAGAAAATCTTCTTTTTGTGCCTGTCTCTGTCATGTATTTTGTAAGTTTGGGTGCACACAGTGCCGTTATAATAATGTTTCCCTAATTGAAGCTCCCAACTCTCAAGGCATTCATTTATTTAAGGTGTATTCTTTTTAATGACCACCTTAACATGAAGGAAGTGTCCTTGGTTCCCAATAGCTGTCAAAGGGAATGGCATGTTCTCTCTCATAGGTTCAGCACTGGAAAGAGGAACCAGGCTTTTTTTGGTGGAACTGTACTGAAAATAGAAAATATGTATGAATAGCTTGGATGTGAGTGCTAGTTCCTGGTGTATGAATGTTAAAGATTTGCTGGAAATGAAAATTTTGACTCTACAACATTTTCTACTCTCCACAAATGTAGCATTCATTTCCTGAATTATTCTCCTGGCTTGCAGGCAGGATACAGTTCTTGACAGCAGGCATCTGAAAACACCATGACAGCCCACTGATTTATAATAGTAGAGTGACTCACAGAGGCTTCTGGGCATCTCTCAGATCCTGACAGTGAAAGGGAGAGGTTCATGACTTCCACTCTGAAAACTTTCTCCACCTCTTATTGTGTGAGAAAATGAGGACTTGGCTCAGGAACTGCATCAGATAGATTTAATTAATATGGATGTAATTAAAGTATAGACGTCTTCTACAGAAAATTCCCAGTTTCCAAATCAGCGCGGGCTCCCTATGGGCGTGTTTGAGGGAACATCTTAGATAGCAGGGTGGATGGTTCATAAAGTTCACGAGGACCCAGCACAAGCTCTGCAAAGGACGATATTGACAGCAAGAGGCTGAGGGATGCCTAAGTTCAGATGACATGAAAAGGGGCAAATAGATAACCACCAATCTGATGTGGCAGCAATGTAAACAAAGACATTTTTTCCATTGTGTACAAATATAATACAGCTTTCTGAGAGGAGCAAGATCCAAAAAAGAAAAGTATAGACATAGCCAAATAGCTGTCTTTATCTGTATGCTTTCTCATTCCTCTTCCCTTGATGCAGGTGGTTTTGCAGAGAGAAAGGTGTTTTAGGACTAAGAGAAGTGCTTTTGCCACCCCATGGTCCCTCTAAATTTATTAGCACTTCTGAAAAAAAATCTTAGTGCTGATAAATTTGGCTAGTTATTACTTTGGATAAAACTGAGATGCTTCTTGACACCTACAGACTTTTCTACACTCATCTCTCTGGAAAAGTGGCAGGTACTCTATATTCAGCACTTTTCATAGAAAAAACCCCTCTTGTGGTGAGTCCATTATGGAATTAAAAACTGCCTTTAAACATTCACTATATAATTAGCTGAGATCTGGGCAAAGATCTTGCCAGATATAATTTGAAAGCTAAAAATCACTCCTGGCTGTAGTCATCACTTTGAGAACTAGAGGAATTTTACCTCATAATGAAAAATTATTCTCAAATTTAGACCAGTCTCCTTTCCCACAAGTTCCGTGACTTAGTCATACCACACTGAGAAGGTCAGGTTCCCCTAGACTTTACTGACAAAATTCCCAGCTGTATTACATGTACAGGCCTTCAAATACAGTTAATCTCAATTTATTCTCTCCACTTTAAGCATGGGTGTAAACTACTCCAAACTAGTTTGTCAGGTTCCCTCCTTATGAGTCTCAAAGGCAGCTCAGCCCAACACAAGGTATTTGTCTAAAATAAGGGAGGTAAAATAGCAGCCTGGTGGTACCAGAGTTACATGGGCTCAGAATAACTGAGTAATCTGAAGCCAGATGAGGTGTATCTACCAACGCACAGAACTATCAGTTGTTTAAAGTGTTCAGTTCACATGTTTTCTTTAATATCCATTTATCACCATTTTTGTGTGGCCTCTGGTTTTCTAGAAGATTGATTAAAATATAGTTCTGTATGGGCAAAGTTTTTCGTATTATTCCATCATTTACCAAATATGATTTTTGAATGCCATCCAAATTAGGCACAGCAGTATGGGCCAGTGAAGTAATTTTTTATCTGGTTTTGCACTTAATCTAATTTTTTTTAGTGCAGCTCTGTTAGTGATATGGTGTTATGTGTTTTGGCATAATCCTCTAATCGAAATACAGTTTGGAGACTCTTTATGTTTTCTTTTTCCAAATTGTTCTACATTGTTACAGCAGCATTTTTGAAAGACAGATATTAAATGCATCATAGATAAATATTTCCATTTTACATATGGGAAAGGTAAATTAAGGGCTCAAACATTAATTCAAATTCTACAGTATTAGAGTGAAATTTAATCTGTTTCTGAGATATGGTAACACAAACATAAAACCAGCAAATTACCAGTTTTCTCTCACATGCTAGGAGAAAAATGGGATCATCATGAAAACTTTGACAGACAAATGTATGGATATAAAAAATTTCAGCATTACAATAAATATACCTTAGGATATATTATGGCTCTACAGCAATTCCCGTAATGTCATTACAAGAGTTTGTGCTATGACTACTATTATTAGTGAGAGGAAGTGGAGAGACTGCTGACAAACTGTATCCATTTTAAGCCTCTGCTTTCAGGTCACACATTTCTGAGCTGATATTTAACCCATTGGTCTCTGGATTTTACACAAACTCTTCAGACTGTCTGGAATATGTTTTGGACAAATACTAATAATGGAAAACAAATTGCTTTCCAAGAATGAAGGGTTTTAGTCCTGCAATGAAATGTCTGGGGGCAGAAAACTGGCAGATGGATACGACCGCTGGACCAGAGGCTGTGGTTTCCTATTCCATGAGCAAGGCTGTTTTTCTCTTATAAATGAAACTCTATGTATAGCAGAGGGATGCCTGCTGTCAGGGAACAGTAGAAGGGAATTTTTCCCTCATGCTCTTTGGGTGCCTCCTAGTTCTTCTGAATGATCAGCAAGATACTTTCCCTCCCTCTTTCTAGGTTCCCAATAGCCAAACTGTCCTGCTTTGTACAGGGTGGGGATGGTGAAGGAGCTGATATATCTGTACCAGTGGAGCACCAAGGCTTGTCCTGAAAAAAGGTATAGGCTCAGCAGTGACCATTGTAGCAGGACTGCTGGCCTCAACTAGGAGGGTTTTGAGCATGTG
Source organism: Struthidea cinerea (assembly GCA_013397865.1). Taxonomy (NCBI): domain Eukaryota; kingdom Metazoa; phylum Chordata; class Aves; order Passeriformes; family Corcoracidae; genus Struthidea; species Struthidea cinerea. The sequence goes on from VZTI01003412.1 coordinate 29,907, forward strand.
GAGAGTCTGGCAAGAAAGGAGCAGAGGAAGGAGGACCTGCAGTGGTGCTTTCTCATATATTTAAGCTTATTGTGGGGCAGCGATGACCACTAGTGGGGTCAAGGTCCAAGCTGAGAAAATAAAGTGAGTATGGGATGTAGTGGACCTTGTGAGAAACTGAGAACATAATACAGCTGGACAAAGTAATCATCGATGTTTCTGAGACCTAGTCTATGTGAAAAGATAGCCAAACACATCGTTATTTGGATCAGGACTTGATGGCTCTGGTGCAAGAAGAGAGAAAGGAGCTAACGTCACAACCTCAAGGTTTTATCAGTACATGCTAAATGCCCATTATTTAAATGTTGTGGTTTAAGAAGCCACATGGCCATCAGTACACAATTACATCTGTAAATTTGGAACCCAGTTAAGACAACACCTGGTTTCTTTTAGAACCACTGCCAGCTGGGAGTTGTTCTGAGTCCTGCCTGTTACTGGATGCCCTTGGAATTAGATACTAAACTATTAGGCTGTAATAGCCTTGCTAGATATCTGGAATCCTGCAGATTGTATCTCCAGTTTTCCAAAAGAGTCATTTTCGCCCACCTAGGTTCAAACTGAGGACAGCAAAGCTTTACAGCAGCAGCAGCAGCAGCAAATGTGATGTACCTTGATCTCAAGTTCCAAGCACTACCACACTGCTAATAGCTACAGCACCAATGGAAAATAATTGTCAGAAGAGAAGTCAGTGCAGGGGAATGCCAATGGTATCCATTTAAAATGAAACATTTCTCTGTAGTCTTTAAAGGGACTACAGTTATGTTATAGATGATTTCTCAATGAACAGTTTGAGAGCTGCAATTCATAAAATAATAAAATAAATTCTTATTTTATAGAAAATAAAAATTCTGTCCAGATGTGAAACCTTTTATAAACTGTCTTTTGGTTCGTGTACTGTTTGTTGTCTGATTCAGCTGCTAAATCTATCATGGCTAATACAACAACAACAAAAATGTGGCTATTTAAAACAAACAAAAAAATGTTCTGCAGAGTCTGGATTTAATTCTTTGTATTAATTTGTGTATATCCCAGTTGTTACTTTCTTTGCTCACTGCTATACATTTCGATCAGTGATTTATCAGTGCAAAGTGAGGTGCAATTCCTATCAGGTGGTACAGGAGAGTGGCAAAGAGACTTTTGTTGGTCTGTTTTAGTAAAAAGATCCCTGCAGGCCCTCCCTCAGCAAGTCCAGCTACAGCTTCAAGTGATTTTATTGGTTACCTTGTAGCATGAACTACAAGAAAAGTCTATCCAGCAAAGCAGTTAACAATCAAAAATCACTAATAAGTATGCAAAAAAAGACCTACAGTCAGCGAATTTCCATCAACAAAGCTTCAAAGGTTAAGTTCCCATTTTCTTAACCTTTGAATAAAGCAGATACAGAGATAGGCAGAGGGGTCCTGCTCACCAACTTCCTTTATTTTTGTTTCATGCTTCATTGTATCAATGTTACTGAAAAGGGGTTAAAAAAAACTACCAAAGTATCAAGGCACAAAGACCATTAAAGAAGTGATATATGAAGACAGTTGGAGTGCAACGAAAGTACGTGCCTCTGTGGAACTACCCATTCCCTGTCCCACTCCATCCAGTGGGACTCAGGTGCCTTTACTCATACCTAGACCTCCCAAGGACTTGCCAACACAGTTAGATATCTAATCACTTTTGAAAGTCGGACCACATACACTTATTTTGTTTATAATAAGTGTGCAATAGAATAAGTATATGATAACTCTCATTAGAGGAGTCCATTGGAGATTTAAATAGAGAACATTGGGAAGCTGACTCCTAAAGCAGAATGTTTCGTTCTCATTCTTCCTTTTAAATTTCCCTTTAATTTTTTTTTTCAATTATTTTCTTGCAATTTTTTGCAATTTTTTTCCCAAACCTGTTATTTGCAGATGGGAAACTGCCTGTCTCTTCTACCTGTTCAGTGAAAGCTGGGGAAACTCCGACTTTAAAGCTTAAGCTAAAAAAAAAAATCCTCAAAATTTATAACAAACCTAAGACATGAACTTACATATCTACAAAAGTCCTTGAGATAACCTCTTACACATAAATTGAAATTCTGAGGCCTGTTTCTTGTCACTGTAAGATTTAACTCTGAGGAATACAAATGCACAGGATTAAAAGCACAACTCTACAATAAATAGTAAATGACATTATCAATAAAAATGAATAACATAAACAATACATGGTCCTGGGCAGAGTGATAACTTGGAAACATACAGTTTCATCACTGCTGTTTACACACAGAATTTGGAGAAGCAAATAGCTTGCTTCCTAATGGACTGTTACTTTGCAGGCCATTAGTGTGGAATTAATGAAAGCAATTAATTTCCCGTACTTCTGTAATAACAAAGAAAGGAAAGGAAGTGCTGTCCTCCTCCCACAGCTGATAGCTCTGTTCCTGTGCCTAGATCACAGTCTTGGAGGATTGGGCGATTTGGGTTCTGTTCCCACATCTTCTGCAATATTCTCCGTGACCTTGGAAAAATCATTTGCTCTCTCCATGCCTTAAATTCCCTTTTCACAAAAGGGAATTAATTATGCCTCATTGTTTCCAGAGAAGTGTCATTAGGCCCAATTAGTTAATGTCTGTAAAATGCTTTGAGAGCAATCTTTTGACAGATGATATTCTAAGTGCAAAGTGTCACAGTAAAAATTTGTAGCAGTCTGGCTTAATGTTATTTGTTTAATACAAACAATGATCTTGGCACTCTAGAAATGCTAATCTGATGTATTGCACAAAGATAAGATAAAATTACATTTAGCTGGACTCTGATTCAGCTAGATACCAAATTACATGCCTTAATGTAAACCCTAGTTACTGAAAGTTCTCTATGCAGTTATGCATTTAATTCCCTTGAACTAACTCTTACTCATCATTGGTTTCTCTCACCCCAAATAATTTCCTGAGGACTTCCTAAAAGTAGTGTTTTTAATTGGTGTGGTCACCAGGAAAAGTGGTATAGAGTAGGAAGAAATGATCAGAAAGAGACCAATGTTTGAAAGTTCAGACTGTGTGTTTAAAAGATAAGATCAGAATTAGGCAAAGGAAAGATCACTTTGGCAGCATTTGGAAAAAACCAAACCAAACCCAAGCCAAAAAACCACCAGAGATGATATACTTGAAGGCTAGAGTCATCAAGGCAGACACAACTAAAATCTTGCTAGTTACTGATTATTAAGACCCACACAAGAGATTGAAGGCTTTAATATTTGATGGAAAGAACTGATAAGATTTGGGTGCAGTGGTAGAGAAGAAGGAAAAAAGTCAAAGATTACCACTCCTATTTTAGATCTTCATGGCAAAGAGGATGACACTTATAAAAAGAAATGGAAAAAAAATTAAAGGACAACAGACAATAAAGAAACTTGTCCGTGATATAACAGCACAGACTTTCATCAAAAAATTTGTTCAGGAAAACATGAACACTTTTGCAAGTTTGTCAAAACCCTCTATGAAAACAAGGAAGTTGTACATACTGTTGCAACCTGGAAAGAGAGAGGTATAAGGTGCAAAATACTAATTCCAAAATCCATATTCAGACAGCTTGATAAACTGAATAGGCATGAGGTCATTTGCTTCAACAGCATACTGTAGACTGAAACTACACAAGAAAATGGCCCTGTAGGTTGCTGGAGGTCCATACTGCACTTCCCACTCAGCCTGTGCTTGGCAGGAAGGTTAGTGCATCTATGCAGAAAGTTTTATGGGATCATGGACTAGAATAACATTTATTATCTTCTACATATGCTACTTTAAAAATATTTTTCAATAACAGCTGATTTAATTAAAATGGCATAAGTCAAATTCAGCAAAAAGAAAGTTACTTTTACCCATTACGATCTGTTTACTTATCCTATTTTTTGTTACATTTTTATTTATAACCTATACATTTAGTTAAATAAATTGATTTTGGAGAAACCCAACATTTAGCTTTAATAAGGTGTTGAGCAATAGCGTATTGATGTTTTCAGAAGACATTTTTCTGCATTGCTTAAAAAGCAAGGAAGTACAAGGCTGAGATCTTAAAGAACAGGTTAGGTGCTAAAGGGCAGCTCTGGAAGTTAGTGCTCTGCATATCTCCTGTGGCTTGAGGGGAAGAACTTGAGAGGCAAAGTGGATCATCCAAGTTCATGACCTGAACATGTGCTGTCTGTCCCCACAGACTGACTGATACAAAGGATTAATGGTGGAATTTATGACCTAACTCAAGGCAAACTTTGTGGCTATTTCACTTTTCTTTTATGTAAATAGTCAGTCTGTGCAAGTCAATAATTCAATGAATGTACTTGTAAGGTATCTTCTATAATGTCTGTTGAACTTGATTTGGAAATAGAAGCACTTTTGTTTCTGCTTTGGCTGTAAAGCCCAGTTCGGATACAAAGCTCCTAATGCTTTTACTAAAAGGAGTTAGCAATTAGTGTACAATCCAGATTTTGCAGAATGATGCATATTAAAAAAAAACAACAAAAAATCAATATAGCATCCACTTCCACTAAGAAGGAAAACCTCCATACTTTTAAGCTGAAGAGATTTTTTTCACTGACTTCAGGGGAAGTCTGGAAAGCTGTTACAGCCGTCACTGACTTCTATGCGAATAAAAAGAGTACATTGGAAAAAATCCAGATTTTATGGATTGTATTAGCTATGTTCACAAAGTAAAGATCTATTTGCAAGTGTCAGTTCTAGCATGGTTTAAATGTTCCAAATGCAGAATAGTCATGGGAAAAAACTAAACAAGAAAAAACCCCAGCCTGTTTGAAACAACCTAAAGTTCATTCAGATACATGTAACTTCACATTTTTCATCTGGTGTATTCATTGAGCTTCCCACACATAGGCTATTTGGCCCCAGTCAGGGTCCAAAGTTGTCCTAAATGTTAATGACACTTCATTTTCAGAAAATTAAGAATTGAATGGCCTCTGTCTGTTTTGCAAAGAGAAATAAAGTGGTGCTAGGTCATTCATGGTCTGCTCATTCTACGCAGCTGTGGAATCATCACTGATTTTCTCTGAGTACTGTAATCCACATGCATTTGTCTGAAAGCTGTTGGCAGATCAACTTTGTCTACCGAGCTCTCAGTTTTGGGTTTATACCTCCTTTAAGGCCATAAAATACTCTTAATTTCTGTGTTGGCCTTTAAATTGTTACAGAATGGAAGTTTCACTCAAGATAGGGAGCTAAGGGAGCTAAGGGAACTACCAGCTCGGAAATGCACCTTGAAATGCTGATTTTTCCCACATCATTGTACATAACTTGCATATTAATATGCACCTCCTCCATTGTAGACAGTGTGTCTGGTCTGATTTATAGGTCTGGGGACTCAAATCCTTTCTTCAAAATGAGGTATTTGATACCTGTTACCTCTTTGTGGTCTGATGGCTGGGGAAGTATTCACAGTCATCAGGGTCTTTAGCACATTTTAAGCTTTCCCAAAGAGAACTGAAAGTACTAGGTGTCACGGAATATAATATAAAATAACCACAAATTCCTCTGGTCCATGGTAGTAATCCAGGTTCCAGTAACATTTAAGACAGCTGCTGGTGCATTTTTATTGACTTCTCCCTAATCAGAGTCACAGAGCAATGGTACTTCAATATCACATATCTTGAATAGGGACAATATATCAAGCTATTCACCACTAACTCTGACATCCTGTTTTCAATCTTTCTGGATTCCCGAGCAAGAAATACTGCTTGCTTAACTTCCCATTACATTTTTGGATAGTTTCCTCTAAAGAGAGCAAATAATTTACCATTTTTGCTGCAACTTGCACTGGTAAAGCTTTGCACTGGTAATTTAATTCTATATTCATTTAGTTTGAATTACACAGGGAACATCTGCAACAATTCCTAACAATAACTACATTTCAAGACAATTACACAGTAATAACTAGAGCTGCAGGATGATGTCAAAGCCAGAAGAGAAAAAAGAGGCGAGCACAGACTTTGTGCATGAAATTAAATTTTGTTCTTAATTGGGAAAATGCGAGTTTATCAGAGAAAAGTCTTTGTGACACCACATACATGTATTTAATATATGTGTTTCTGTATTTGCTGCGACATCTTCTATTGGCATCAGACATTTACTTTCATTAGTGGTTCTCTGAATCACTGATGAAATGAATGTCCAAATTTCCTCTCCTTCTTGTTAAGAAGATGAAGACAATGAAATAAAAAAGACCTTGTGAGATTTATCTTGTCAATCTCATGGAATTAAGAGGGAATGTGGGAGGCAGGAGCTCCATTCCCTATATTTTCCACTGCAGTTTTCTCATGTCGATTCATGGCATCTTTAGTGAATGTGCAGATACTTCCCTGTGGGTATTAATGAACTAATTTGCTTATGTACGTGATCACATATTTTTGTCTGGAAAAGCTAAATGGTTGAGTGGACATCTGTAGTGAGTCCAGCAGCTTGGAGAGCAGCAGATTGTGGGTGCATTGCACAAATAGTAAGTATATGTGCCTCAAATCTGGTGAATTTTGGATGTGGAAGGTTTCTCATGCCACCTGTGCAGGAAGCTGGACACAGACTGGCCCCATAGTGCACTCAGCTGGATCCTATTCTTTTCAGGCCCTTTGATATCCAAGTTTATCTAATCTATGGGAGAGGGTTTTTTGTTTGTTTATCAAATAATTTTTGCGCTGCTATATAGTCATCCAGAGCATGACAGACATAAACATTCAAATTTTACTTTTCCCTTTGAGAAGAGAGAATCCAATGCCATATATTGTATTTCTGGTGCTTTAATTTCTCCCTCATTCTAATCAGAAAAGACAGAAGGGGAAGACCTGTTGGTTTTTTTTTCAAATCTTAAAAAAAATCTACTCAGGATACTATCAATATAAACCACAAAAGTTTTGATTTTTCTGCATTACAGATCTTTTCACCTTTTCTCATGACTGAACAGATATATTGCTGATCTTTTCAAAGCTGTCATCTCCTTCAAGGAGCAATAACACTATGGTAAATGGTTGATCTCCTAGAGTGAAGATAACTCATTCAACTCTCAGTCCTTGCCCCATATGAATCTGTCACTCAAAATCAGTGCCCCCCAGCTCTCTTCACCTTCTATTGGCAAATCCCCATCTCCATCACTCAGTGTGTAGTTGCTTATGCGGAATCACTTCTGCTGTCTGTCAGGAAGCAGAAATGTGTTTTTCTGCAATTTTTGCCCATGTCATCTCTTGTAAGTGAGGAAAAGAGAAAGCACTGGAAAAATACGGAGTAAGCAATGCTTTCAGTGCCATAACCAAGACTTCTTGAGGTTACAGTACTGTGAGTGAAAAGTTATTTGGAACTGAGTTCCAGGGGCTGCCCCTGGTTTACAGCCAAGATGAGATAAAAGACAACACCATCAGTCATCCTGTATTCCAAACGGCAAGTGGCATTTGGAGGGGAAGTTTTTTCCCCTACAGAGGGCCCTCAGTCATCTTAGAAGGTTTCAGCAAACTCTGAACCTTTTGCTTCCTAAAACTTGAGAGGAGAAAAGGCCCATTTAGCTGCGATTTTGGAACTTCAATTTTCTGGGAACTCCTAATCCAAACCAATTGTGTAGCCCCTCAATCTTTTCCTTCTGCTCTTCTTACAGCAGCATGGCTGTCACTATGTTTTTTGTGTTTAAGTCTTATCTGAAAATAGTTCTTCTGTTACTTCTTTTGTTAAATTTCTTTTTTTTTCTTGAAAAGCCCTCAAGTTTTAATATGAAAATATGTACTTGCAGAAGATGATACTGAAGCAATGCAAATGCTAGTTTTTACTCATCTAGATGAAAACTAGTGAACCAGTGTCCCTAGTTAGCAAGGTTTCATTGCACTAACACACAAAATGCATCAATATCAGCTTCCAGGAAAGTAAATGAAATTCAGACAAACATTTTTTTCAATGTTATAAAACAAAGAAAGATATATTTTTCAGTTGGATAATTGTTTAGCTCAGCAAAAATACACAGGGGGAAGCACCAAAAAATTTCTGAAATAGCAGCAGTAATACTTACTGCAGTATTAGTGTGAAGTTCAACTATAAAAATGGAGATCTGATAACGTGGCTTTCTACTATCAGTTTCATTCACTGGAGTAACAGTGTGTACTCTGTTGTAATCCGTATTTTCAGATTGCTCATTAGCATCACAGTGCATCACATGTTAGTGCTTAGCAGGAGTATCATATAGCAAACATCTGACCCCAGCTTTGATAAATTTCCCAGGAAAATAAAATGAGACAAAGATGTGTTTCAGAGTATATTTTAATATTTATCTGATGATCTGGAGTTGCTCTAAGAAAGGGGATAGAGCTACTTGTGCTTGTGAGATGCAGGGAAATATGTAAAATCAGAATTTATGCCTTCAAGTAGTTTTTAAAAATTGTAAATAGGAGGAAGCAATGATTGGTAGTTAAAAATAAAATTAGTCATGTTTAATAATTCATTTTCTAAGTCTCTCTGACTAATCCAATCCTTTGTATCCTTTCTGAGAACACTGATAGCTTTTTCAGCTGCACAAGCACATGACTATTAAAAGAGATATTGGTCAAGAGCAGTCTAACCAAAATGCAGATTGATGAAAAGATTTCCCGTGGTAGCATTAATAGGGTAGTACGTCAGCTCTGTTACAGATGTTTGCTTTACATCTTTGCTATTTCAATCATGTCAGACATTTGGGAAAGTGAGCAATGGGCTTGATGCTTTACAGTGAGAGGTCATTTACCAAAATTGTGCCTACTCTGTGGTCTGACAGCAGTGGTCTTGGGGAACCTTTGGTTTGACTACTATGGATGGTCATACTACACATTGCCCTTGTGGCTGGAATTCGTCAGCATTTCTAGCTCTCCAGTGCTTTGTCTTAATAGTTGCTCACCCAAAATTCTGAGATATGCATTCATCTCAAAATGTGAGGTCCAGTAAGAGAAAACTAAATGCCAAAGAGCCTTTGGCTTCCTCGAAGTTACAGAAAATTGCTCAGGGCACGTCATATGTTTCAGAAACGTAAGAACAAGACCTGAAAAGAGCTTTTTATCACTTGTCCTGAGCTCCAGTGCCACCTGCTAACATTGCTACTTGGTGATGCTACCATAAAACAAAGAGCCTGCCAGCATTTTATCATGAAAGGATATAACTGAATCTTGCACATTTCATCATATAGAAATTTCACATTTGAGGTCCAAATATCTTTTTTGATTCCCAAGTTTAGCTTAAAAGTGTTTTACTCTAAATGGAAGAGCAGTCTTGCTTTTTACAAGCTTTATGCGCATGCTGTGGCAGAATTTTATTTTGTGATGCTTTTGGCTTGCTTGTACCTGTTTAGAATGACATAGCATGCAACTCATTTAAGAGTGCTGTGGCCGGGGCTTTCTATCTCTTTCTGGGTGATTTTGCATAGATGGGGGATATCTATTGATAATCTGTGGAGCCAGGACTATTCTTTATCTATACTTTGTCTATTCCTCAGATAGGAGGACCTTGACTCACTACAGGATTTTACCTTCTCCTGCCAGTTCTAAGCAGGAAGGGAAGTCTTTACTGGCTCCTGTGTGCCAGAAAAATGGAAGGATCTTTGGCAGGAAGAGGGCAAGGAGTTTCCTTAAGGAAAGCCTGAACTTCTGACAGTCCCTTAAAAACCTATGGATTTTGCATACCTGAAGGCTGCGGTCATTTTTGTAGGAAAATTCATGGACAGCTTTGCAGAATAAACTCTGGAGAACTCCTATTTACACCAGGAGTAAAGACATAGAAGAATGATTTTTTTAAAAAAAATGTAGATTTAAATTCTTGTTGCAAATTATTTGCTAGTAGAAGTGAGTTGTTAAAGTCACATGGCTTTGCTAGACTGCAGTTAAAGGCTGAAGTTATCTCAAACTGTGAGAAAAAAACCAAATGAAAGTAATTAGATTAATCTTCGCAGGAACTCAAGGCCTTAAATCCTTGTTTTACAAATGTTATCTTCCATTGTAACATTATTGTGGGAATTACCTGCTAGACACAATGATCATTTTTCAAACTGAGCTAATAAAATATGTAAACACTTTTAAAATAACAAGCAAACATCCTTGAAAGAAGGCAACATTAGCATAAGTAAACATAATGTAATTCTATCATGAAATATCCAAGTGACTTTTTCCTCTTGGAAAGATAGTAACAACTGCTCATGTTTGTTACGATAATTTAAGGTTTCAAAAGGGTTTGTGCAATTTTGAGAGTCAGTAGCTTCTTTTTTAGTAATGTTTAAGATCCACATGTAAAGTTCTCTAAAAGTATGAAATAAAAGATCGGAAAACTATGTAGAAAGTAAGATCTAAGTTGGAACTGAATTTTGCAAGTGGCCTTCTTATATACAATGAGAAACTAAATTGCATTCACCACTCTGAAGGATCTTGGATTCAAATCTTGAACTGCCTCACAGACCTCTGAAACCTGGAAATACCTCCTTTGGTGTGACTAGCTTTGCAATAAGTGCTTTTAATAGAAATTTGTGTCTTGGAACTGCAAAATAATACTATTTGGACATTATCTTTGCCTCAGTGAAAATGCATGCAATTCTTTGTTGGGGAGCACTAGATACAGGATAAAAGTAGTGCATGATAACAGATGTTCTGGGCAGTCTGGTAGAAAACAGACAAATCTAATTCTAGTGACTAATCAGTTCAGCATGGTTGCTGAAACTTGCCTGACATAGAAACACCTACTGAGGGCAAATCACTGGATCAGAGCAAGAGACATGAATGGAACTCCTATTCTAGACTGAGTCTCTTACTCAAAAATGAGAACAAAGTTATTTAAAAGCAGAGGGATTGATATAGATCTTAGACTACACTGCTGAGCCATTCTCTTCCCCCCAAACTTATTTCTCCCTTCACCCATAATAAAATAAATATGAGTGACTGGATGCAGAAAAGGCCACCAGAACTTTAACATTTCTCTTATGTTGCCTGTTGGGAAAAATTCAAAGACATGCAGGAGGGTGAGAGGCCTGACCCACTGACTGGGCCAACAAGTTCCCCATCATGTCTCTGAGCTGTTTGTCCATCATCCAAACTTTCACAGGGGCGTAGAAGATCTCAGGTCTGTGTTTAATCATAGAGATGAAGCTATTCTGTATATTCACATTTTCTTACATTTTTTTTTAAATTTATTTTTTCAGAACTATATTTTCTTAGACTATTCTCATCTGGAAAAGCAATGTGAATGCACCTGTCAAATTTGGATTGTCAAAATGGATTGGATTTTCCATAAATCCACTATTGTCTTTTTTTATAAAATGGAAGGGATGGAGTTTTCCAAGATGCATAGAATTTTTAGGGGCAAGTATTTTCTTTTGTGTTTTAGATCTCTTCAGTACTTCTTTGTTTCCGTCCCATAAATTATTCCAGTGAAACGGCTTCACAGCAGCAGAATGTGTCGCTCTTTGGAGAAGGAAACCTCTCTTTGAAGGATAGAGTTCAGAAGAGGTTGGTGGTCTGACAACTTGAGTCTATCCCTTTTTATGGCTTATTTTTTTGGAGGCATGAATGACTAGCACCTTGAAATGGTTATTTTCAAGCACATCTATTCCTATAGCAGATGAAATTTTATTTGCTCTGTATATTGCACTGCTTCCAAATGGGGTAATATCTAATTTGAATGTTTTCTTATGGGTTCCTTTACATCTTATATCCTTGAGGCATTTCCTCTACTTGGTACCTTATTTGGTGACCATTTTGCACGTACAAACTTCTTGCCTACATCTTACTCATATTTTCTAAAATATTTTCTTTTTTGCAGAGTTGCTGTTCAGGTTTTCACCTTACTTTACTGCCTCCTTCTGTTGACATTTAGGTCTATAAGATTCTTAACTGGCTTAATGTGGCTATTGCATTTTGGCCATGCAGGCTCTGCTGCCTTTTAGAAGTCTGATGAATTTCCTAACTCATCTCAGTGAAATATGACTCAAGTGGCCCATTCCAAGCTGCAAGTACCTCACCCACCAGGACTTCAAATGGTCTGGTTGGAAAGAGAGGAAGGGAGGATGTAGAACTATCACTCAAACTTCTCCTCTACCATCCTTTGAAGGGGAATGGTAATGAGAGAGTGGAAAAACAAGCAATTATAAAAGTATTCAGACTCTAATCTACATACTCCTTTCCTACCCGCTCTCTGGGCATGTAAAAGTGACTTTCCTAAACACACATTTTCCAAAATCTCAGATCTGTGAACGACACAGATCCTCTCTTTGCCACTTCACAGGTATCTGCCTGAACTTCACATAATTTCAGGGAATATTAGTCCCTTGATTATGTCAGTATCTCAGGGAAACAATTCACAGTGTTTCTATGCCCTTGCAGTTTCATTCCGTCATTTCTAAAAAGTATTGCCTTGCACCTGAAATGTTCTGTTCCTGTTCAATGACTGCATGATACTTCCTGTTTAACAATGGACAGTAATGGAATGCATAATTAAAATAACATTGCTTAGTCACTAACCTCTCCGGCCATCTTTATAACATTGCTTTAATTGCATGAGCACAATGCATGTCTATTATTTGGGACTATTACAGGTGTTAAACCAGTGAGATGAGGAAAAATGAGTGAATGCCTTGTCTTTGCTAAGATGAAGTGAGCATTCTCCTTAACTCCGTTCACGAGAATTATATCCAGGTTTATGTAGGTCTCTCATGTTTCATCACAGGCAGTTTTCAACAGGGTTTACAGCAGAACAAAGCAGAATGGAGTTGAGTAAACAGTTGGATTTTACCATGCCCTTCTGTTGCTGGTTGTTTAGATGTTGCTCATGCAACTGCTCCAGGCATGCTGGGCTTGTTGTATTTTTACAAAATAGTGCTTACCAGAGTATTTTGCTCAGAACCTGCATGGCTGTTGTTTAATATCTTGTGATGCAGGAGGACTATTTTAACCAACATCAGTCTACAAAGTATTGAGCTATTCAATCTGCTTCAGTACATTCCTTTGCTATTGTTTCCCTCCTCATTCCCAGTTTATATGGAGATGCTCATATACCTGAAAGAGTTCTTCATTTTTGTTGTTGCATAGTATCACTATTATGCCTTTTCTCCATGGTAATTTGTTAGTACCGTGACTTTAATTCACCAAATACACTGAGTCATGAATGGCACAATGCAATAAGGGCAACTTTGTATTGTGAATCCAACTGCAGGAAAAGAGCCCAGGGTAAGGCTCTAACTGATACCCCTTCCTCAAAGAAAGCAAAAAAAATCCAACAGCAGTAACTCCTGTTGAAGACTATAAAACGGTTAATAGAATTTTGTCAGGATTTTTAGCAATATTTTTCTGTTTGTAGAAATCAAGGATGTGGAGAAACTCAAGATCCACATGTCTGAAAATGTCAGCTGTGCAACAGGGCAGTATTTCATTACATTTCTACCGACAAGGCTCAAAAGAGGTTATAAACTTTCCAGTCACTGATATTCAGGGCTTTAAAAGTGCTTAAGGCTTTTGTAATCATTTTTGTAGCCAAAGTCTAAGGTTGCTAAGTGTGTATATATGGAGACAAAGTCTTAATAATCTTTTTCAGAAGCAACTTGGTACTTTAAATGCCTCAAAATACTGTTTATTTTCATGCATATCAAAGGACCTGACTTTTGAAAACCAATGAGAACCTATTCTGTGAAAGATAGGCTTTCACAGTGCAAGCACTCAAGAATAAAGGACCCTAAGGTGTATTTTCAGTGCTGGCAGCACCGAGAGTTGCGTAGCAGTTTCTCACTCTTTCTGTGGCTCTCTATGCCCCTTCTCTCAAGTGTAACTCTGAATTACAGCCCCTTCTTGACATGCACTCCCAGTGCCCTGAACCCTTCCTTCCCCCAGTGCTGGAAGCTCTGTGGGGAGGAAGTGGGGGAGGGAGGGATGGCAGCCAGCTATGCCATCTCTGGGCTCTCCTGGCAGTACAAGACAAAGGTCAGTAAGTCTAAATCTTTCTGTGAGGCAAAGATGATGCATTCCTCTTCTCAGTTCTCTAAATCCATAGAGACTGCACCTGTGTGTTTTTCAGCTAGTACTGTAACCTGAGAGTTCCTACCTCCCAGCTGGGAGTGGATATGCACCCACATATCCATTTGTCAGACTTGTTGCCTCATTTTATGCTGCTAATGTTCTTGCTCAAATGGAGTTGTTTCCTGCTGCTGTATTAGAGATGTTCCTTATGGCCATATGTTTTTCTTAGTATGAAGTCTTGCAGAATTCTTTTTATCTTTAAAACACTAATATCTACTTGCTTGTATCTTCTCTACGTAGTCCATTTTATGCTTATGGCAGATCGATGATGTAAAGTCATTTTTTTTGTACCCCTTTAAATTTTAGTTGTTGCAGATGCTACCAAAGGTACCAGCAACAATAAGAAGAATCCTCCCACCTGCTTTGTGTAAAATCCCACTACCATAATCTTGCACTATTTTTCATAATTTAGAAAGGTGTTTCAGAGAACACAATCTAATACAATGCTACCCACTTTTTTACTTATTTTAACGGAGACTGTTCAGTGAAGCTTCACAGATTTTTTTTTTTTTTTGTGTTGAAACAGACATCTTGGAAGTCCCTACATTCTTCTGATCACTCACTTGATTTTCTTTATGACAGCAGTTCACTATGTCACTAAATATACTTCTGAACACCAGCTCTCCTGCTGTCTTTCACCCCTGAATTGTTGCTGTGGTGGTGCTCACCAAAGACGCTGTTAGGGGAGTGTTAGGAAACACTAGAGCTTTCAAGGATGAGGGTCATAAGCTAAAGTGCCCTCTGCTGTGTTCCTACAGTATTTAAGATGGTTTTAAAATATTTGTGTAATTATCAGTAATTGGTTTCTTCTATATTCAAGGTCTGTTTGCAGTGGTTGGCCTCTTAGAATCACAGAATAGTTTGGGTTGGAAGTGACCTTAAAGATTATCCAGTTCAAACCCCCTGACATGGGCAGGGATGCCTTCCATTAGACCAGGTTGCTCAGATCTTGTCTCTCACTGCTCCATGCAGAGTGGAGCAGGTTAGAAAGCCTCCTCTTGGTTATTCATTTTCTTTATGTCTGAAATACCAAGGACATTTATGTGAAAGACTTCAGGCCGACAAAATCTGAAGACAGGACTTAATATGGCAAACATTCCAGTCCTCTTAAGGACAGCAACAAATTTCAGATGTCAGGAAGCGTGGAAGAAATTGTGAAAATGGGAACTATTGTACCTGGCTGTGATGCAAAGCAAATATGAAACATCATGAATTGGAAGTAGAGGAGTAGCTGGAAGTTAGACTTTCCCTCAAATAAATCAGGAGCAACTGTCAAAAGATCAGTAGGCTTTTTCCCTCATGGATAAAATAAACTCAGGCCATTAGTAAGAATCATGAGAGAAACTACTGTGCAGAACTGGAAAGAGGGAAGAAGAGAGAAGTCAGCGGCCATAAATATTCTGACTGCTCTTTCTTATTTATTTTTAATTATGTTGTGGTTTTGTACCTGTATTCTTGATTTAGATTTGATAAAAGATGATAAATTTGTGACAGCAACCTTTTTTTAACATAAAACCTCTTAAAAATGAAAGCTCAGAAATGTATATTCTCTCCCAGTTTCAAATACAATGAAATA
Source organism: Struthidea cinerea (assembly GCA_013397865.1). Taxonomy (NCBI): domain Eukaryota; kingdom Metazoa; phylum Chordata; class Aves; order Passeriformes; family Corcoracidae; genus Struthidea; species Struthidea cinerea. Next base: position 45,532 of record VZTI01003412.1, read on the forward strand.
CATGTCCCATCATTTCTGCTGGGATGTGAAGATTTTAAATGAGAATTCTGATAATAGAAAGAATAACTGTGAGGTTAAGAATGGACACTTTTCCTTATACAACAGCAAAACTCAGTGCTTATCTCCTCAAACAGCAGTGCAGTGTCAACAAAAAGACTGGTATCTCTTCAAATATACTGTTTTCAAACTAATTCACAGACAATGCATCCTTGGACCTCAAGAGTCAGAAAAACTCAAGTTTAACTTCTCCTGAGTCATTCAGGTATTGTGGACTTTCCTTGAAATTTGAAGAGGCCCATGCATATTTTCTGTGGCATCATTTTTATATAGATTCATGATAGCCAATACTTTTGTGGTTCAGGCATGCTAGTTTAAAACTACAGACCTGTAGCAGACCTAATATATAGAAGAATCTTGCATTCCTACATTTTGTAGCATTCAGCCTAGCTCATAATCTGTATGATTCATGCAGGAAATTATTCAGCTGTGGAGGAAAAACAAAAGAGTTGAGAGCAAATTTCAGACTGTAAAACAAAGCAAAAAGAAATCAAACTGCAGGGATGAAAAGAAGGATGTACTTGACCTTTCTTTAAAAATGGGAATGGATTCAGAAACATTAAGGGAAGAAAGTAGCCTGAGGAGGACTGTGGGACTTAAAAGAGTGACAAAAATAAGTTACTTACCAAGATAGCATATTAATTATGTAATTATTTGCTTTAGTACTTCTGAACAGGGAAAATGAACACATGCCAAAACCATTATTAACTACCAGATAAAGAAGTTGCAAGGAAAATAAATATTTTGCCATGACTTGTGAGGACAGACATAAATATCCAACAATGAACAAAACTCTTCCCAAAAACCACCCGAATATTCAAGAAATAGTACACACTTCAAAATAGTTCTGGAAAATTTTTGATCCTACCTCCCTGGTCTTGTACCTTGAGAAGAGGCATGGAAAGGGAAGCCCATCTGCCCCCTTACCTCAGGAGAAGGAGACAATTTATTTGGTTCTGCCTCTCTGCCCTAGCTGAAAAGGGACAAGTACCCAGGGTGTCACTGAGACCCTCTCTGCAGTGCTGCTGGTGTGACAGGCTGACAGCAACAGCCACCCCCTACTTTGTGACATGAGTAAGAGGGGACAGCAAGGCAGAGACCACGCCTGGCAGCTGAGGTCCCCAGTGAGGGGCTGGGCAGAAGTAATGGGAAGAAGCTCTGGAAGGGAACACGTGGTGGCCACTTCCAATCAGAAGGTTGCTTCCAGTCACATTTCACTGGAGACTCCTGGGCTTCATCTGTACAACCTTTGGTAAGCGGGCCCTGCTTAAGATGGGGCCCAAGTCCCTGGATCACAGAGGTGTGAGCTGGCGGTGCCATTCTGCACATCCTCTTCACTGTGACACTGTGTTTCTCATCCCAAAACGGCAGCAGGCTTGTACCAGATTTGAGCCAGGTGGATGTAGCCAGGTGGATGATGAGGGGTTAAAAACCTGTGTATGAAGCCAGTACAAATATACTAATTGTCCCACAGTACTGTGCCCAGTGTGTTAATAGCAGAGAAGCAAAATACATTCTCTTACTACTGCAAACAGAAAGTTTTGGTCTTCTTTAACAAAAACGCTCTATTATATTTCATTGTCTCAGCCTTTGCTTTTGTGACTATTTTGTTGAAAAAGGAACAGAAAAATAATTGGAAAATAATATAACAAACCAGAATTTAGAAAAAAAGATTATGATAAACATACTGCACTTGATGCTTTCACCTGGCTCTTTGGTATAGCTATTTGTTTTTCTGTATCAGCTTCTCTAACTACCTCTGTTTCTAAGACCTCCTGCTCCTCTGCCTAGCATTTGCAGTCTCCAGAAATTTGTGGGTACCAGGAGACTGTTAGCATTATATTTGATGAGAAAAGCTAAATAAGGAGTTGCTTAATGTTTTCTCCTGCCTCTTGTTGACCTTTTCTCAAGAACTGAAACCTGAAAGGGGCACAGCTACTTCTGAAAACTGATGAAGGCAGCTGTGGAGCTGGGGGGAGGACAAAGGCCTAGGCTGTTGAGTTAAAAGAAAAAAGAAAACCCTGATGTGTTATGCTTTGCTCCTGTTGCTGGAGCGCTTGTATTTCAACCTTAATTGCATGCAGCAACATAAAGTACCTTTTCATCTCCTCTTCCTATTTACTTTTCCGAGTTCTCTTTATTTACCTGCTACTGCTGTTGTGCTTTGTCATGCCCCAGCGTCTTTAAAGGCAATCACCGTAAAAGAAGACGAGTTTTGTTAAGCTCTCTAATGAGTTCAGAGTTGGGCTCTGCATAGGCAGACCAAATCTCTTATGTGTAACAAGGAGCAACATTTAGTTTGAAGAACACTAAAGTCTTCACCAGTCAATGAGCTGTTCTTCCTAAATTATTTCTGTCGCCAAGTTTTTCTCATTAGCCTGTATTTGCTCATGTAGTAGCAGCATGAAATTACTATTCTATAAGGTGTTTATAAAGCATCTTGCCTTATTTTCTCTTCCAGAGGGCAAGAAATGCTGGTATAATCATCAACTTTGCATGGTTCTGACAGATATTTGCAGCAATCAAAGCAAGTATTTGGTAAGACTTAAGTAAATGTTCTGCCACAGGAACAGGGTAAACTCTTAAAAGGACAGGAAATGTATTCTCCTACTAAAAAGCATATTTATTATTTGCAGTGGTCCAAGTTATAAAGTCGTGCAACAACCATTTGATCTCTCTGCTTTTTCTCTGAGAGTTCCACCCAGAATCTGCCATCCCCCTAAGAAGAAATCATGCCCTTAGAATCCAGAGGTCAGACGATTGGCATCTACCTATATATTTGCTGGTTTCTTGTGTCATTTCTAGGCGGAAGGTTGTTTCCCATTGGGCACTGGAATTGAGTCCCCTGTTGTGGGAGAAGGGAGTCAATTCAAAAGGGATTTAATTAAATCAGGATCTACCCATCGCTCTATATAAAAATATCAGTGATTTGGCCTTTTAAGCATTATGGTTCTGTAAACAAAAAATAGTGAGAAAGCTGAGTGTGTTGAAAGACAGTCTGGAGTTTAATAATATTGCTCCAGGGTTCTACAGGAAGTTGTGATGTGATCAAATAGAAGGCATCCCAGCGTCCATCTCTTCTGTAGACTTCACAGCAGGTTTTTTACTGTCTTTCAGCTTTGAGGATGTTTCAGTTTTCGAGGATGTTGCTATAAGAGTAGGAATTCTTCAAATCATAGAGCAAGGGAGTGCATTAAAATTTTTATGGCCATTGTGGATCCACTGTTGTCAGCAAAGTATTGTATGTCATGCTTAGAAACTTGAAATATAAAGTTTTTTTATAATAGTAATAGATTTCAGATCAAAGAAGCTGCTAAAATTTCCCTGTCTGAATCCTGCATTAATCTTTATCTTTTTTTCCCCCAGTTTTGGCTTCTGTTTTTCACTAGTTTCACTGGGACAATCTGGTGACAGACAGACAACAACTTTGTTCATTTCAATTTATATTTTTACAAAAGGAAATAAATTGGTTCACTAATCAATGTTAATTGTTTGTTAGACCCCCAAGGAAAATGAACCATTCAGCTGATTAATCACTCATTGAATTTTTTAGTGGCCTTGTAATAGCGCATGGCTACATAACATTATTAATTGCCATTTTGTTCTCTTGTTCTTTATTACTGATATGCAAAAAGCCATCAGTTTATTTAGAAATTTCTTCATGTGTACACAGAGGAGTTGAGAAAATGCAGCCAACACTATCCTTGCTCCAGAGCTGCTAGAGGTGCTTGCCTGGCCAGGTTTTGGCAGATGTTATAAATAATGCCTAGTCCACTTTTCATTTCTGTAAAATGAACAGATTCTCTTTTCTTTTTACAAAAGTGAAAAATGGACAAGGTATCTTTTCTTAGCAAAGTACTTGGCCACAGAGTGTGTTGTTTTATATCAGAAATAAATACAATTTCACTCTGCCTTAACAAGTGTTTGGCAAGCAAATACAGGGTCATAGAGAGGTCAGAAACTTGCAAAAATTTGCTTTTCATTTAGGAAAAAAAAGTGGAAGGGGAATGTTGTTTTAGACAAATAAACTGTCACTCATAAGCTGTCTTTGCTTTAATAGGTGTTGACAGAAAAATAAAATAGGAATTTTTTTTTAATGAGAAATAAATAACCTCATTGTTGCATATGTCTTATTTAAGCTGCACAGTCCAGTCATTTTTAGATGTTCAACCCTGAGCTAACCCTGTGTCTGTTCATAGATTTAAGTGTGTCACTACTCAAACATAATGAATGTACCCCAAATGAGTCTGGGGCATATTATACTGCCTGTTCTCTCAGCTTCTCAAGAGCAGCAGAGGCATGAGTCAGACATGTGCCTCTGAGGTGATCAAGGCTAATTTTCTACTGGGCTGCCCCAGCAGAAGTGCAGTCAGCAGGGTAAGGGAGGTCACTACTTACAGGGACATGGGAAAACTCAGGATGGAAGGTCAGCTGTGAGGTCAGACCAGGCTGCTCAGGGCCTTACCCAGCCTAGGCTTGCAGACCTCCTAGGATGGAGACAGGATCCCTCTGCTCATTCCTTGTGAGGACTGGATTACAGCCCAATATCCAGGATATAGTGCCCAGTATTACCCACTCTCTGTAACAAAAGTGACATCACCAAACTGGAGAGAGGCCAGGGCACGGTCACTTGGGGGGTGAAGGGCCTTAAGCCTGTGTCCTGTGGGGCAGCTGGGGCAGACCAGCCAGGAGAAGAGAGGGCTTGGAGGATGTTGAATCACAACTGACCACTACTTAGAAAAGTTCTAGGGAAGATGGACCCAGCTGCCTCTCTGAGGTGCACAGTGAAACATCAAGAGGCAAATGACACAGGTTGCCACAAATGAAACTCCATTTAGATACAAGTTAAAAAAAAAAACCAAAACCCAAACAAATATAGCGCATAAGGTGGTGAAATTTTCATCCTAGATACTTTCAAACCTCAGCTGGACATGTCTCTGAGCAACCTCCTTTAGTTGGTTAACCTTATTTGGGGGTTGGATTAGGGACTTGCAGAGGTCCTTTCCTACCTAAATTATATTACAATTTTATAATTCAGAGTTTTGAGTGAATGAATAGGAAATTCAAGGCAAACTTGATAGTTGATTCCAAATTATTTCATCCCACAAGCATTGCTTTCTTCTGAAATATATGCTTGGTAGGCAATTCCCACCATATTTCACAGACAGGAAAAATCCTGTTCTCTTTTCTGGATTTACTGCAAAGATTCCTTTTTCTGGTTTTAGAAAATTAAATGGTAGATAAAATAACTGGGATGTTTATGGGTTTTTTAAATTAAGATAATATTTCAATTTCTAGGAGTCCCTCATCTGGTACTTTAACAGGAACAAAGCTCATCATGACCCCCTTTGGATATTGTGACTTAAGAAGACAGAATTCAAAAGCTCCTAAATCCCGAATGACACTTTAGTGAATGACTGGAATTAAAAAAAACCTAATTATTCATTGTTTGATTTTTAGATAGTTTAATTAATTATTCCTTTGTGCACTTCGTCACATAAGTCACTCACATGAATAATAAACTACTGCATATAAAGCAGTTACCCCAAACCTCAAAATGACTCATCTTAAACAGCATTTCAATAGGACAAGCTATTTATTTGAAGAAAATAAGATAACAGATAACAGATATCTGTAGATAACAGATTCTTGGGACAGGTAAAATGAAGAAACATGCCTTCTCATAGAATTTTTAAGCCAAGGGACACATTCTTGTTTTCTTCCTCAACCTGTTCAAAATGTAATGAAATAAATTATTCACATATTTGTGACAATTATCACTCAGAAGACGTCCATGAAGCCTGCCAAACTACACAAGACTACAGAAATTGCTCTTATGGTATGTTCATGCCTGGTAAAAGAAGGACACGCCCAAGGGCTTGCTCTGCTGTCGCTGTTACACTGCTGAAGGTTATGAGGCAACTTTTGAGGGTAAGGCTGATTAAATATTTTAAATAAACTAAGTGCAGGTGTCCAAAAAACGACAATGCTCATCAGTTAGGACTGATAAACTCAGTTCTGATGAGCCTGAACAGTGATGTTCTGGTTGTGCTCTGCTCTGACGGTGGCACTGTATTTTTATCTTCTCATGAGCTCCCCTTCCAGGTTGCAGCCTCTCCTTGCATGAATGGGGGCAGCTGAGTTCTTGTGACCACCCTACAGTCCGAAGCGTGTCCTCTGCTCACCATACAGGAACCAACAGAGGCGACAAGGGCAGACCAGACCAGGGCAAGAACTGAAGACAATCACAATTCTCATACTGCATGCATTCTCTTACCTGCCCTACATGCTTCTTCCTATCACTTGCAGGACTGTTTCTCATAAAAAAAGGAACTTGCAGTCTATTTAACAGTAATTCTACATTTTCTTGCTGGCAAAGAAAAAGTGAGCTCGAGCATTGCTATGCTACCACCATAACATTGTTTAAAAGGACAATGGCGAGGTAAAAATAACTTCTGTTAGAATATGTTTCTTTTTATGTGATGCAACAGCTCCAGATGTTATAAATAAGTGGATTTTTAAAACCAAATTATCTCTCACTATTAATAGTGATTTGTTTGTCTTGTATCTTTCTCATCAAGGACAAATAAAACACATGGGTCGGTGTCACTCCTGAATTATCTGCAGGAGGTTGGCACAAGTCTCTCCACCCGCAGTGTAACAACACTGTAATATTTAGGTGCAAACACGGCGGGAATATATTTAAATCCTACACCAAAAGTGTTTTAATTGGAAGTAAACATAAAAAATTTAGGAAGGCTTATTAGTGACCTCATCCCTGATAAGTGCATGAGTTCTTACAAAACTAAAACCAGAGCTTGACAGCATTCCTCTATAATGGGGGTGAGGATATACATAAATTTTGAACAAGATGGAGCTATAGGGGACAAAAGCTACAATATAGGATTCCATTAGTCTAGATCCTACCACAATGATTAACACTGACAGATAATTTTGCTTGTTTAGATAAGAAAGACAGTTTTATTGGCTAAATCCTATTGCCCCAGCAGCCTGGTACATTGCAGCTTCTTTTGTCTCTCTGTTACTGTCATCATCTTTAACCCCTAATTCTCTGATATTTAGTGTTCAACTCTACCACAGCTGTTCTAATAATTCATGTTACTAAGTGGATCAGACAGTAGCTTCAGAGGTCCACTTTTTCCACTGTCAGTCAGTGATGAGTGAGATTACTGATGATTTAGAAATTATAAAATCTAGCTGTATTAAATTACCTGTCACCTTTCTATCTATTGTCTGAAGTTATGCAATTCACACTGATGCAGACTGGAACTGACCAATATTCTCAAGTCTTTTATAATGGAAAAGTGCATTTCTCATTCTAAGCAATGTCACATACAATCTGTCAGTGTATTCTCAGAGAAATGTGCTTAGTGTGCTTCTATTTAGGTATGTGCTGAAGTATTTATAGAATGCTTTCACATTTTTCTTATGAAATAAATATTACATACACAGAGTTCCTTCATACAAGAGTCACACATAAAAAATGTTTATACATGTTCATGTTTATGCTCTTGTTTTGCAGGTGTGCTTTATACATGGGATGGATATTCCATTAATTTAATTCCTAATTCTGGTCACTATTTTCCACTCCGCCGTTTTACCATAATCAGTTGCCTTTTTTTTTTTGAAAAAAAACAGAAGCAAGAGGAAAAGGTGTAGAAACAAAATCTCTCCTCTTGAAGTGACATGGCTCTCTTTCGGTGTTCACTGTATTCAGACTACTCATTTTTCACAAGTCAACTGATTTTCTGAGGCTAGAAGTAAATAGGAGGGGTGTCAGACATTTCCAGGCTTTTTAGCTCAAAAAGTTACTGACAGGCATTTCTTTTCAGAGAACAGCTAAAACTGCATAAGAACACCGAAGTGTTCTCAACTGAGTAGAGAAAAAGAGAGTTCTTCAGACACACTTTAAAGCTTCAGCAGAAATAATAAAAGCCCTCAGTACTTGTAGGAATAATACCGTTCCTTCCTGGCTCTGTGGGGTCCCGCATGCTCCCACAGAAGCCTGGGCAGGTTCAGTACCTAGTCAGTAGCAAAGAGTCAGGAAGGGTATTTGCCTGCATTTCGGCAGGAGGGTTTATTGCATCTTCACTGTCGAGAGTCACAGGGGCAAATACGAGGACAATGGCTAACTTTGCCTTTTTCCTGGGGCTGGGGAGAAGGCGGGATCAGGGAACAGGGACCAATGGGAGAGCCCCGTGGGGGGTGATGAGGGACCAAGGCCAGCAGCCAACCGGGGAATTCAAACTGGAATAGGTTAATTTAACAGAACCATGAACCCTGGGAATCGCCTTTTGGTTGCCTTAACATAAAGGTATGTTCACCGGCCACCGCATAGGAATAAACAAATACATCTGTAACAGTGCCTTGGGAGAAATGGAGCACTGTGGAGAGAGAACCTCAGTTCTTCTAAAGTATTTGATCACAAATCCAGACCTAACAGCTAGAATAAGATTTTCATGACACTTTGGGTAGGAGTCTATAACCTAAACATGAGCATCTAGCACAAATTTAGATTCCTTAAGGCATCCAGGACATTACAGACAGTTTGTTGATATAACAAAAAATATGCACTCTCCAGTGATGGCAGAGAGAGACCTACCTTAAGGTAATGCTCTTCTGTGCATTTTGTACATGGTTCCTTACATGCATTATTTCTGTAATTTTTCCTCCAAATGTTTGTAACCAAGGTTTCAGTCTTCCTGTTTTAATAGAACATAGCTTGTATTTATTGTAGGCTCATTAAATGTTCAGTGACAGGCTGTGAGAATTCCCCTTGTTCTACTAAACACAAGTACACACAGATGCCGAACCCAAGGCCTTCTCTAACCCAGTACAGTAGTAAAGATCTGAAAAGTTAAGTGAATTTTCAAAGAAGATTCCAAGATCCTTCAACAAATCATATCCTTGTGTGTTGGGTAAACAAGGAGGCCTCTCCATCTGATGCCTTTCTGGTCGAGGGCAGATATGTAGGGCAGGAATAAATCCTGCAGTCTAGAGGGGTAACTGGCAAGTTGCATCTCTAGATTAAGTGTTAAAGCTCCTCTCTCTGTGTGGTTTTGGGGATTTAGTGGGAGGAAGCCACAGAAAGATGGATAGTAAGAAGTCTGGTGAGGTCTTCCTGGTCACCTTTGATGTAGCACTATTGCAGCTGCAGTGGCTAAGAACATATTTTAATCAGTTTCAAAACAATTTATTTATACCCATTTACCTTCTGACTGCTCTCCTCTGCCCTTCATCAACTTAGACCTTTCTATAGTGCTAGTTACAGCAGTTTAGATTTAGTTACTACAAACCGAAGGTGCAAAGAACTTTCAATGCAGAGCAGCATGGGGTACTCTTCTGTATTCCGTCCTGATTCTATATTTTGTCTGTCTGACACGTCTGTTATTTAATTGCTCTTTGAAATAACAGAGAGTGAGATACTCCCCAGAGGTGGGTGACAAACCAACAGAGTCTCACCTTTTCAGACTATCTCTTCAGCTTAGAAGTGCAAGAAAGGAGCGTTAGTCTTGTACAGGGTGGTGGCCCTCAGTCTCATACAGCATTTTAAGATCAGTCCAATGCCTCCCATCAGCTTTAAGTCAAAACTGAGGTCGTTTTTGGAGCTTACTAAAACTGTTCAAGCAGTTCTAAAACTCCTAGCCAGCAATTTCTAGCATTATATAGTCTCCTCTAGCCCTATGAAGGAAATATTTTGATACACATAAATATATACATGTATATATTCAATATAATAATTTATATACTATAAAAACAGATAGCAGAACACAACAGAGAATATAAAATATATTATACATTATGCATATTACATAGAATAAAATATCAAATGCATAATACATTATATATAATATCATTTTGTAGAAAAACATTTTATTTACATTCACCAGATTTTATTAGAAAGCTTCATGATTTTTACTGTTTGGTGCATTCTAAGCAGTACAGTACTTTCTCACATAAAAATGAAAAATAGACAGGATTTAGTTTGGGAACTGTTGAACTGAGAACTGGTAAGTATGAAGAGCTTCCTTCTGCCAACTGTTTCTAAAGGGAGTCAGTTACTTGTCAGAAAAGACTCAGAATGTGCTCTCATTGCAGTATGAACTCAGAAATTTAGAATTTCTTCAGGGAACGCATATCTTCTTGATGGTGCTGGACTATATCTCTACCAATAAATTGTGTCTCTGTCTTTTTTTCTGGGAAGTAAAAAGATACATGGTGTGAAGGGTTATTGATCGTAGGATTGTAGCTTATACTTTTTCTTCCTTTTTCTGCAGCATGGCAACGAAGATAAGGTTTATTCCAGACCCTGAGATCTGTACTTGCTACTAGGTTTACAACTATTTAGACTCATGGATTGCAAAAGGAAAGTACTCATAAATTTTCATTTGATTTTTTTAAATTTAATCTAGAATAAAACATTTAAGTAAAACTGTTTTGTTTTGATATTTTTTTTTTTAATCCTGAAGCAATATCCATTCCACTGTTAAATGATGCTTCTTTTATTTTATTTTCTTAATAGCCAATGTTTTAAATGTGGTGATTTAGAGGAATATTTTTGGGTTTATTTGATTAGAAAGATTTCAAACAGAATTAAAAGCACTCTTTGTTTTTTCTAGCCTTGACTACATCCCCAACACAACTGTATCTTTGTTATTTTACAAGGTATACCGGAAAATATAAATTATAAAGTATACCTTTTTTATTTCATGTTATATGCAGTGATTTTGACAATAACAGAGCCACTAGCTGAGATAGGCTGCCAAATAATGTTAGTAGAGAAAGATGGAAAGCTCATTCAACAAAAAGCTAAACCCAAGAAAAACAGACTGTAAAAATCAGCAGGTCAGTCACATAAGCAACTCTAATGGTGGTTGTTCTCAGGGAAGGAAATGATCACCTTTACAGCTGAGACGTATGATATCAGGCAAGATTCATGGCATTGTGCAGGAATAAGTGAGAAACAGCCTCAGGTAGGAAGGAAAAAACAATTGTAAAATGATTTATGTAAAATTGGACTTGAGGGATGTTGGGAGGTCATTGAATTGTCTGCTGCATACGATTTGCAAAAATTAGGTAAACAATATGCTATAAACTTGTTAATTTGCCAGTGATAGGCAATTTCTGTCCTCTTGAACTTGGGGGACTTTACCTGAAAAAATGGAAAATATATTAAGTATGACTGGGAACTTTCTGTGTATTCACAGTTGCACTGGTAAATGAAAGTCATTGCTAATTTTTCTAAGTATGCCCTGAATTCATTTGTAGGAAGATGATCCTGTTATGGCAGGCAGATAGACAACACTTAGAAGCAGCATCACCAGCATCCAGTTGGCAGCTCAGCATGTTGTGCAACCACCAGTGCTGGGGGCACAGAACAAAACAGCAAGGTGACAGTAACTGATTATGTACCAGATTGATCATGTTCAGACTCATTTAGTCCATAAAACAGTTTGATTAAGATATAACAAACCTCATAATGGACAAGTCCAATGTAAAACTCCATTGTGCTCATGTACAATAAGCAAGTTTAAGCTCCAGATCCTCAGGCACGTTCACACATTGCTAGTAAGCAATCATTTGAATTCAATTCCACCTGCTGACTGAGTCGCAGAATAATACAATGTACTTACTTGAATGTTATTTTAGAGACTCCAGGAATGATCAGTAACATTAGTCAAATTGTTTCGTACTGTGACATTATATTTTTGAAAGTTTTGGCATTTTCCATAATCAGCGGGGGGAATATACAAAGAAGGATTTTCTATTTGCATCAGTTTAGCTCACCACTGCTGCACCAGTTTTTGTTGATATGAATTTAATATTTAACAAATTTTCACTAGAGTCAAATATTTTAGAAGTTGAAATTAGTTGTTTTTTGTTTTTTTCTTAAAGAGTAGTACTTTCCCATCTGCCTATAAATGAAAACTAAGGATAGAAAAGGTGGAAGAGTATGCTTGTGAAATAAAACCATTTCTTTACCTACATTCTAAATGAAGCTGACCTCTGCTAGAAAACAGACCTCTGAGAAAAAAAGCATAAAGCAGAAGAGCTGACTATACTGACATCCTTTGGAAATTAAGACCTGAAATGTTAGCTACTCTGTAATTAGAAGGTATGATGTGCAACAGACCTTGAAGCCCGTTGTTTTCAAAGCTTGGTGGTTGTCAGAGGGACTATCGCAGTGATCTATGTTTTGAAGTAAGAACTCACAACTGTCTTTGTACAAAAATGAATATCCATGTTTATTGATAATTATATTTAAGGGTCAGAGGAAAGGTTATTATTGAATTATATAACACATATTTTCACAAAATTGGTAGTTTTTTTGGTAACCCAGAGACAGAATAATATCACTCTATGACTAAGGGAAAAGTATGTTAAACAAAGTGGAGGTTGTCATGTTGGTAGTAGAGGTCAGCGGCCTTTTTCTGTGGTAATCTTTCTGCAGAACATAGGTCATCCCATCTGCTTTTTTTGGCATGATCTATCTGATATGCATCATATTCCTTCAAAAGTAATTTCTCTAATGCAAAAATAGGGCGATGGGGATAAACTGAAACATAGCAGGTTCCCTTTGAACATATGAAAACACTTTTTCACTGTGAGGAGGATCGCATGCTGGCACAGGTTGCCCAGGATGAGTTGTATAGGTCCACTCTCGGAAAAATTTAAAAGCTGTTGGAATAGAGTCCTGGACAACCAGCTATGTGGCCCTGCTTGACCAAGGAGTTTGGACCAGACGGTCTTCAGTGGTCTCTTTCAATCTCAGACATCCTGTGATTTTATGAAGGTATTTGTGCTTCCAAATTTGTGTGTAAATCTATTGTTAATCTCTCATCTTTTGCAAAGCAACAGTGACTGTGAATTTGTTAACACTAGATATAAGGAATATAAAATGAATCTTAGACTTCATAATATAATTTGACTCAATTTCATTTTTCATTTAGAGAACTTTAACTTTACACTAACTTCTTGAATGTATTAGCTTCATTCTCTGAAACCCTGCAGTAAAAGATAAAATTGCACCAGATGAAAATTATTACATTTTAGATAATATCTGCTGAACTAACAGCTGAGTGTTATGGGGTTTTTGTCTGTAAGGAAAAGAGACCAGTATTGCTGCTGTCACACCTTTCAGGCCATTCCATTCCCAAAATATATCCCAATCATGGCAGTTTTCTAATCAATATGTTATGGAAATTGTAGTCAAAGTGAATTCTGTTGTTTGCTCAAGTTGAAAGTTATGCACTTTTAACATGTTTATGATTGAGCTTTGCTTTAAAGACTAGCAGACCTATTCTCTTTCAAACTCCGCATTTTTTTTATGGTAGTGAAAATTATATGGTAACTGCAGTTACTAATATTGCAGTTCTGTCAGTTTCACTGCAGCAGTATTAGCATCTGATTTGAAGTTCACTGAGTTTTTTCACATAAGATGAAGAGGCTCTAGATAAATCACAACGTCAGAAAATGTTTATAGCCTGACCACTGCTATTCTGGATTACCTTTCAATGAGAAAAAATTATCTCCACTAATCCGGTAAAAGATGTATACTGGTGAGAGCCATATCTTAATTTGAAGCATATGGTACAACACAGGTTTTCTAAATACTTAATGATCTGGAATCTTCTGCTTAGGCAACTATTTTGACAAATGTCTTCACTGAAAATATATAACTCACTTAATAAAAAATGTGTTAAAAAAGTTTCCCTTCCTTCCTCCAAAAAGGGAAAGCAATGAAAGGCAAGGAAAAGAATCAGGTCAGTCCTCCATGCATTATTTCTTTGGGACAAACCACACTGGAGATTTTGGCTTAAATTTGATCTACCTGTTCCATTTTGTGGTTCCATTTTTCTTTCCAGATTTCATGGGACTAATCATACCTCATATTTGATACTCAAATGTTAAATAATGACTGTTTTTTGTTATTTGAGCACTCTTGAGTGCTGAAGAGGGAGGATATTTCATAAATGATGTGTTAATTAAAATGAAAGTGCCTTGCCTTCAATGTTAGAAACAATGGCAAGAGTGGTGAAGGGTTGGTAACTCAGTTATGAATTAAGGCCACAAATATGGCATGAACACATTGGACCACTGAAATGGGTCCTTGATGTGTTTGTCAGTTAGATACAATAGCAGAGCTGTTGAGGAAATGGAAGGAAGATAACCCAGTGGTGCCTCTAAGTAAAAAGATAAGTGTTCATTAAGAGATAATGGCCTGACCTTCCTACTGGGAGAATATCTTTTTCCAATACTAACTAAATTACAAGATTGATTTAGCTAAGGATTGGAATCAGAGGATCACTCCTGAACATATTAAACAAAGAAGAGAAATGCATTTTTGCAACAGGGTGTTTTTGCAAAAAACCAGCCGGCGAATAGGCTGAATCTATACTGTTTAAGAGAGCAGGTCGGGGCCACGGCTTATGAGCTGCTAAACTGGTATCACACTCCAATCGCCACTAGTGCCAGCCAGTGCCAGACCACAAGGAGGCACAACTTGAGGAGAGCATGTCACAGGTGTAACTCACCGCTAGACAGTTTGGATGCAACCACACAGTCTGGGGGGAAAATAAAATTCAGTCTGGTTTACAACTACCATGACGCTTGCACTGAGGATCAGGGAGATCTACCTGGCTGGCACAGGAACAGCCACAGAAATCCTTCTGAAGAGTTTGAAGAAACTTCCACAAAAGGTAATAGAACTTTTGACCAGCTGTCTCTGCGTGTCGATTGCCTGCATATTCAAACTTTTTGCAGAAGACCTGCAATCGATTAAATCTTCAGCAGGACCTGCATGAGAGGCCTTGTCTGAGCTACTTCAGTCCCCATCCTCTGCTGCAGTTTGTCCTCACACTCTTGGTGTATTTTTTTCCAATGTTATCATACTCAGTTTGTTTCAGATAACACATACCTTTGAACTATGGGTGAAAAGATGATGAACAATCTAAAGAAAGTTGGAAAGAAGGTCTGTCAGTAGTGTGGGTGGAGTGTTGGGAACTCATTCAGAAGGTTCATCAGGCAGTCTCCCAGCTCTCAGTGCTCATACACAAAACTGTAACAGGTATTAGTCTGAAAACTTGTTTCTCATCTCTACCATTTCCCAAGGGTCACTTGTCCTGAAGAAACCATTCAGTTTATGCTCATTGCTTTTGATATTTTTCTGTGTCTTTTATACTGTGTTTTCACAGGACCTGTTATGACACAGGTAATGAAAGAACAGTATAACAAAAATTCCTACATATTTTATGAAACTCTGTAAGCTATGACAGATTTTTACTCTTCTGAAATACCTGCCCTTACAAGTTAAAAGTCAAAGTACATTGTTAGTCTAGAGCACCTGCATGTGAATTAGAAGTTTTTCAATCATTCAATACCATGTCTGTTAGTTGTCACATATTCCAGAAATTAAATGGTTTTGAGTTGGAAAAGATACACAGAAGGAGTCTGTTTAGCAAAGTCTACTTAAGCTCAAGAAACATACACACGGACACATAAATCTGGAGGGATCCTAATGACAAATGGAGAGATCTGAAAATAAAAATATGTTGAAACAAAACGTGTCCTTTGGCATTAGCCAGTTTTCTTCCTTTACCTTCCTTTATATGATTTATATGATACTCAGATTTCAGTTTGGATGATGATCAATGTCAGATGGTATTTCAAGTCTAAAACATGACAGACAATGAGGCAAAAATATCTTGGGAAAAGATATGCCAGAACTTTAAATTAAAAGGCACCTCAGGATTATATCCATAAATGCAATTCATATCTACTTCTCCATTTTCTTTGTGAGGAGAAACTTTCTTCAATAAAGTTTGATGGAGTGAGAAATCAGATTTTTTCATTGGAGTAATTTCTGGGTATTGGCATAAATATTTTTTCTGAGAAAACTAGAGAAGAGCTTGAGGAAAGAAACCAGCTTGGCAATCTGAAAGAAAAGTATAAAAAATATGTTCAAAAGCAATCAAACTTATATTACTTCTTTCTTTCAGTTACTGAAATTTTTACATATTAATAATGTTACTACTTATGCATACTTATGCAATGCAACTAGAAGTATATTTCACACAGAATTTACTTGCTAGTTTTGATGAACTCTGCATTTCATCTCTTGTGGTCTTTTATTCTACTTGGGTAGTCATTATGATCCTTTTTGGGGAAATTTAATTCATTATGATCAGTGAAGTCAAGGTTGCACAACCAACAAATAATATAAATACCATAAAACATTGCTGTGTAGTACTTGAGTTTCTCTATCTTTGCACTCAGAAATTGAGTTTTAAAATCTCCACAGTGCTCCAATAATTTCTGACTCAGAAAACAAATTCTGTCATTTAAACGCCTCATGACTTATGTTTGTGGGGAAGTTACTCTCTTTGAAGTAAGTCAGCATATGCATTCCAGCATGCAGAGTAACTTCCCAGTTAAATATTCGGTCTGCTATAATGCCTAGATGGGGTAATGTGTTATAACCATCATGCAGGAAATTTGTAACCTCATGTATTCTGTGCTGTGTATGGATCTAGAATGTCATCTATTTGAAGGTTTCAAATCAGAAATAACAAAATGAAGATCACTGAAGAACACGCTTAATAGAGTGCATACTGAAAGTGATACTGGTCATGAGGATGCTGGATGCCATATCATGTTTGAAATTGCAATGGAAACACATATTGTAATGACGCCAATATGAATAAGTTCCTGGGGAACTTGCTCAGTGGTCACAAGCAACAAACACCCAGATAAAAGAGTTCACTTCAACTTAGAACAGAAAATAATGTCAATAAAAGAAAAGATAGTTTTCTTACTATATGTCAAAACCACAGGCCTAATTCATGATTGAGAAATATTATTCTGAAGACTGGGAATTTCTTTAACCTGTTTATTTGAGTGGGTTTTAGTTTGTTTGGTGTTAACATATACCCACAGACAAATAAGGGACAAATAAACAGGTACAAAACAGTACAGATAAACGTATGTGGGAACACTGATCATTCTTACATATCGATGATCTGATTGTTAGGAAATAGGTTGTGGTAAACTCAAGTTCATGCCCATAAACCCATGGAAATGTGGTACATAATTGTTCATAATTTTTATCTTCAATAATATTGACATGAATGACATAATATGACATGAATGGTGGTCTTATACATTCAATATAAATGCCCTGAATTGTGAAACTACAAGCTAAGATCTTTTCTGTATCGGAAAAATCTCTGCTGGAATTTCTGATGGAGTCTTTAAAATTCTGGTTTTCTTTAATTAGTGTTGTCACATGGGAGCCAATTTCCAGTCACACTTAGAAATATACTTAGTGGTTGTTATATTGATTTTTATTATCTCTATACTGGGTCATAATTGGGAGGAGTGGGCAGCAACTTGTTTACATTTATTGCAGACTTTTTTACATTAGAACTTTTATAAATCTTAGGGACAGTTTAGAAAATATATGCACCAACAGAGATGATAAAATATTGCGATAAACACTCACACAAGATTTCTGGCACAGTTCCTACAGACAATTCTCTATTCTTTGTCTTCCAATTCCTGCAGCTTAGTATATTTTTTATTAAAAGAAAAAAACTCAGTGTACTGAAGTCTTCTGGCTTTCTAGCATTATATCTGTTTTTATTAAGTATTAGTCTTACACTAACATACTGTTTAAGAGAATGACTTTCTGAAGGGTGGGAAGAGATGTCCATACCTACATATTCTACAGGGAAGAAGAGGCCTATATTCTTTCAACATGTTCCATGAATCAGAGCATGAAAAACTGATTGGCCTTGATCTATTCATATCCCCTGCTGAAATGGGTATTTCTTTCAAAACATGACTAGAAGCAATGGGACACTGATATTCCCTCATACCTATCATGGGTGGTCTAAAAGTACCAACTTATTTTCACTATGGCCTGAAGTCAAATAATATTAGATAATTTTCTACTGATTTAGAAAGCAAGCCAGCGGACAAGTATCTAGATATTCTTCCTGTGTAATCTTTCTTTTCAGGCAATTATTTCCAGCTACACAGAACTTTACTGTGAGCTCTGACTCTCACAAGCATAGTGTGAACAAATACCAAATCCAGGAGCAGACAGTGTGAAGAAGACTTTAGGACACTTTGATCTCATTTTGCCCAAACTTTTGAGAACATTCAGAATTTCCTTGGTTTCATCACTAATGCCTTACTGATGTTCGGTGTATTCTAAAGCAAGTTGCCTTAGTTGCCAATAGTAGTAACAATAAAAATCAGAAAGCCGATTCATGTCTAATTTTGGTTTAAAGACTAGGAATCTGATACAGAAATTATTCTTTGAAATAACAGAAAATTATTTCGTTTACACTTTTAATAATTTTCTCATATAATTCTCCATAGATTTTTTTACATACGTGTTCTTGAAATACTGAGAAAAAAAAAGATTTTGTAAGGAAGGGTTCTATAAATAATTCTAAAGCTGTAGAGTGATCCTGAGAAATTTGCTATAAATCACTATTTAAAAGTAAGCAATGGTCTACATGGATCATTTGCTTCTCCTTTATGTCAGGTAATTGAATGGCCATAAAAATCAGCAAACTGAATGTTCGGACTCGCCAGTTAAAGTTAGATTTCTGTCAATATTCCTCAAAATGTGTTTGACTTCAATGTTTTGATAACAGTACTGCCAAGAAGCGTGTTTTATAAAATACTGAAAGAAAATAGGAAATAATAATAGAAAGAAACATGAATATGCCTAAAGCAGAAATCCTATTTTGTAGGAGTAATTGATTAATTCAGTTGTATTCAGCCACGTGCATTGATTTGGGCAGTATATTAGCTTATGGGTGCTTGATGGCGTGCTTCACATGGCTTCTTAGTAGCAAACCATATTTTTATATCTATTTCTATAAGCTTTGCATCCATTTTAACTATGTAGAAAACATTCACGAAACAGTTAAATTTCAGAGTACTTCCATTTTAGGTAAAAATTCAGTATAATGAATTATAGAAAATTTAGTTTCCTTTATCATCATCTACATGTGGCATTCAACAATCATAGCATGCTAAAGGAATAATAAGAATGGGTTTCCTGGAAAACCAACTTCTATCAAATATGTAGTACTACTTATTTGTTTTAAATTAATATCTAGCTTCTTGATTCAGATTAGGACCCTACTAAAACAGTAAGAGCAATACAGTAGTCCTTCATTTTAAACTTAAGGAGAGCACCACTTCATTTCCAGATCGGACGAGGTCATTTTTGGGGTTCTTCCTGTACTTTTTTTCCCCAGAAAAGATGTGGAAGAAAATATGCTTCCTTTTATATTTTAATTATTAGAAGACTTGTGCAGAGCCAATTCTTTCAGATGGGTGGAGGGATTCAGATCTACAGATCCCTATTTCCCCAAAATACTGTCTATGAATGATCACACTGTACTATTTCCTATTATTATTCCCCATTTTTGTTTTTGTCAGCCTTTTTTTTTAGGCAATCTCAACATTCCTTGTTGAAGTTCTCCCAAGTCATACACCTGAAAAGGTTTGCTTTATGTACAATCTGAACTTTTCATTCTGAGTACTGTTTTCTAGGCAGAATGAAGAACAACAGCCTAATTTCTGGGGTTCAGAATAGCCTCTGATATTTCCGTGAAGATTTATTGCACATTTGATACTGTGCAAACATATCCTTGTTTGTACATAAAGCTCTCATGAATAAACATCTACATTTATGTGCTGCAATTGCAAATACTCGTTTAACTACAGAACTGATGGCCTTTAACTTAAAAAACTATCAATTTGAGTGCTGTCAGGCCTCATTGCACTTTGTACATCAAACTGGAGAATTGCTGACCTAATCAGCTACCACAGGACTAAGACTGTGAAGGAGTATGAGAAGTGGGCATGAACCTACAGATAAGGAGGTAAAGGAAATTAAATAAATAGTAAACAAAAAAGAAGCTAAAAGAAATGTCTTTCTGATTATAACTCAGAAGTTATATTTATTTTAAAAAACAGCATTTTGGCCTAGAAGTAATGCAGACCTTGGTGAAATTACTGCACATTCTATATCTTGTCCTTGTGACCCTTCTTTTGCAAGCAGAATATGAAGCTGTTAATTAAATAGCTAGGGACTGTACATCGTAAGTTGATTTACAACATTAGGAGGTACATGAATTCCTTACTTTGCTCAGCTCAGCCAATTTCAAAGTGGTTTCTTTTAATCTTCATTTACTGGAATTTCACTCTAGCTCTTGCTAATATTTATGGCAAGCTGCCTGCTGCAGTGATGGGTTGCTGCACCTTTTGAAAGATATAATATAGGCTTGGCATTCTTGATTTCTAGAGCAGAGACATCAGCTTAGGGAATTTAGATAAGAGATATGCCCATGAAATTAATAGCTGTCACATATCAAAATACAGATGAGATATTAGTTAGAAATTAGCTAGGGTATTTTTTTTTTATTCAACAATTCAATAATATTTGACATAAATTGTTAACATTTGATTTTTAAAATGAGGTATATAAAAAGATAGGACAGCCACATAACATGAGAAAAAACCAATACAACCTATTAGGTGTCTTTTGAAAGAATTTATTAAAACTTTTAATGGCTCTCCTATTTCTGCAGATTACTTGGAAGTATTCATCTCTAAATTTCATGTTTAAATTTTTAGTGAAAAGGCATTATTGCTTTATTTGACATATTTTGACACAACATATCCCCCTTAAAATAATAATAATAACAATAATAACAATAACAATATAATAATAATAGTAATAATAACAATATAACAATAATAGTAATAATAATGATAATAATAAAGCTGTATTACTATTTGCAGTCATGTTGAAGTAAATCTATCTACTTCCAGAAAAATACTAGTGTGCAGGCAAATTTAAATAATTACATCAGTTTTCATACTGAATTGCTTGAATGCCTCCACAGAAGTATTCTGAATCAGCCTATTTAGGAGAATCAGTTTTACACAATTAGGCAAACACTTTTGTACTTGGAAGGCAAAAACATGCTTCCTTTCCTGATTACAGTCTCTGATAAATCCTCCACTAAACTCCTGTATTAAATTCACATTGAATTCTTCTTCCAACTTGTTTCCAACAGGTGTATGACTACCTATGTGTTATAAAATTCAAGACTATTTAAAAGTACATGAGGAAATACATTTCAATATTCCTTTGTTTCTTTATTTCTCTGTATGTTTTGCTTTAACTACATCAAGGTCATTTAGTTCCTTTAGTGTTTATTGCACCTGTGTTTATTACTGAAATTGTCTCTTAATGGCCAAGTAACACAATAGACACCATAGTTTCTGAAGGCTAATTGTGAAAACCGATAGAATTTGCAACAGTGATTTTTAATGTCAAAGCTTACATTAAAGAAACAACAGTCCCAGCTCATTACCTTCAGTTGTGCATTCATTCCATTTTACCACATATTATTGTGATGAGACATAGAAATAAAGAAGAGGAAAAGAAAGCTTAATGGCTTGGGATGGAGGAAAGGGGTTGCCAGATTTCAGACCAGACAAAATTCTGCATCTAAGCTGATGCAGTGCCACTGTGCTGTATTACATAACTGACCACGGTCACCTTGCCAAAAGCAGTTCAAATGAAAATGTTAAAGGGTGTGCACATTTATGAAGGAAACTAGATGTGACTAGATTTTACACTGAATATGGACTGATATCTACTTGCAGATACCTGAAGTATAGATGCTTCATATGTGTTTAAATGGCTAGTTTAGTTGGGCTATTATCTCAATATTCTGAAATACTCATAAATATTTGTTTCCAAAGCAGTTCAAACTATGTACCATTAATGCTGCAATTCAGTATGAAGCTGCAGTGATCATGTTAGCTCCAGAAATGAAAGCAACATAGCCATAACACAACTAAATAGCAAAGACATGGATGTCCAGTGTCCTGGGGATGCCACTTAGGAGCCCTGAGCTCCTACCTCTGCACAAGGATTCACTGGGCTATGGTGATGCACCATCTAGCTTAGCCTTTCTGCCCTGTGTTACATGAAAAATGAAACTTGGGCCTTTAAGCTTCAAAATTAATGCAGCTGTACAGAGGCTAGTGAGGTTGTGGCGCAGTGAAGATATGGGTTATTGTGAGGAAGCTTGATTACTTCAGTGGGAAGCTATAGCTAAGGCCATCGTCCTTTTGGGTTTTTTTCAGCTATGTTTCTCTAAATCATCTTGGTGTTTCTGGAAGTTGATGGCAATTGGCCAGAATTTCTAAAATCATATCAGCTTTGGTAAAATAAAAATCAAATCAACAAAAAATTCACAATATATCAACATATTTAACACATTTGCAAGGAAAGTCAAGCTCTTTCCTCAGCAACCACATCAGAAATAAACTTGGTTGTTAGTTCTTCAAAATAATCCCCTCATCTTTTATTCAAAGGTTGTTTGTAGGCTCACTATGTCAGGGTTAACATAATTTCCTATGAAGCTCTTAAGATTTCAGAGCTCAGTCTTTTGTGGTCAATATTGCTGAGCTCTGTGTTTGTAACTAGGAACAGATTGTCAAAGAGCTGGGCTTCTTGATCTCATCCAAAGGGCAGTGACTTATTTCAGAAAATATGACCACGAATTCCCTATCAATTTGAGATTTACCTTATTTACATTACAAATTTAGACTGAATAAGACCGTATTTGGTGCAGGAATTAGGAAAGCTGAAAGTTAATATCACTGCCCTGAGCTAACCCTGACATTTGCTAGCTTCTTTGCTAGTTGCCTGCTTCCTTCCTTTCTTCTCTTCCTTCCATTAGTTCTTTCCCTCCCTCCATATTGTTGGAGTCAGGAAGAAGGCTGTGTATTTATGAGAGCGACCTGATCACTCATCTTTGTCAACTAGTCTTGGTCGAGCTTGGTCAAGGGGTGGTGAGTGGAGAGTGACTGTAAAGTAAGCCATGTTACAGAATAGGAATTCTTCAGTTCAACAGACAAGTGAAAAAAAAAAGAAAAAAAAGTTCCATTTAAAAAATCTGAAATGTTATGTGAGGTATTAAAACTCAAAATAATGCTAAACACATTCAGACAGCAAAGCAAATTCCTAGTATTTTAATAAGATTCCATTGGAACAGTAATGAATTGCAGAGAACACCAAGCTGGGCGTGAGTGTTGACCTTCTTGACAGTTGATAGGCACTACAGAGGGATCGGGACAGGCTGAAGCCAGTTGTTTGGGGCTCAACAAGGCCAAGTGCCTGGAGGGATTTACAGGACAAGTACATGCGGCACTTAGGGACACGGTTTAGTGGTTGACTGAGGAGGGATAAGTTTACAATCTGACTTGATGATCCTAGAGGTCTTCCAGATCTAAAAAATTCTACGTTTTTATGATTCTCTGAGTTATTTTGCCAAAGCATGGGAAGCTGGAAAATAGGGCTACTTGCCAAACAGGATGATAAATGACACAGAAAGTTACTTTCAAGACAAAAATTTTAGAGTCAAAAATCTCTGCTAAATTTTAAGGAGCTGTGTTGAAATGACAGGTTAGAAAAAAAGCCTTGTAAAATATTTTAGGTATGATATTAAAAAGAATTGAAAGTACCCAGGAAAACACTTGAAATCACCAGGGAAGGTGAATATCTGATGTCTCGTTATGTTTACTTTAGAATGTATGGGAATTGAACCATGACTGCTTTGACTGTTTTTGAAGAACCATAATTCAGCACAGAATTTTCTGATTTTCTGATTTTCTGATTTTCTGATAGTTATGTATTCATATTTGATATCGTTTTCATAGCAAATTTGTGCTTTTTTTAGTTCGACCATCATGCTGGTTGTATGAATAGATATTGATTGCAAGAATGGATAATGCAAACTGACAACTAAAAATAATGGAAAATATGTTTCAAAACCATGCGTGATATATAGTTCAAAATAATTATTAAAAAAAAAATTAAAATAAATTGATAAAACGTGAAGATATATGCAAATATAGATTGAAAGGAGAATACACCAATTCTGAGTAGACCAAAGGACGTGACTGCCATCCCTATTCCTGTCTCATATAGTTTTTCTCTGGCAGACAATAAGCAAACTGTAAAAACTATACTCCTACAAGTATTCTTAAATGTCTATGAGAAAAGTACCTTAGATGCCATTTAATAAAATGTTATAATTTTTTCAGTCCAAAGAGCAAATAATTATTTCAGACACACATAATGTGACTTTGTTATTGCAAAGATATTACACAAATCATTCCCAATGAAAGCATTTTGATTTTTCATTAATAATTCCGATTTTTTGTTTTGTGAAACTTACTCTGTGAGGTGCTGAGTAAACTCAGCTCTCATGTAAGGCTCTGCTTGTAAGTCCATTTCAGGCAATTAAAAGACTCATTTATTTGAATCAGTTTTTTGATGCAGCCCTAAATCAATAGAAATTGAAAGATCTCAGTATTATAGGTTTGTACCCCCAGAATATCTTCAGTGACTTGGATTATTTCCTTATGTTAGAAAGAGGATTAGTACAGTGTTAAGTGGAGGGGAGCATAAGAGAAAACATACTCTGGATATAATTTTTAAAATTAAAAAATGTAATGTGTCTTTACAATACAGCCCATTAATTTCCTACATAAATGATGAATACCTTGAGTGTGATCAAAACAATAAAACTTGCTTATTTTTATTTGACTATTAAAGCACTTAATTATAATCCTAGCTTCTGGCATTTCAGAAATGGAGTCTTCCATACATAGTCTGACATGTAGTAGGAGACGCACACAAATAGTCTTCTCAGATTGTTGAGCTATCAACTCATTGAAATTTTCTTCATTAATATTGTAGTTATATTTTTAAAAAAGGGGAATTGTTTGTAACGCCTAAAATGTAATGCAGGGAAAGATCTGATTTAGGGATTGAGGAAATTAAAGCTTTTATTCAGTTGTGTCCTCTGAGAAAACAAATCTGTCACAGTGAGTGATCCAATCACTTTCTCAGAACAAAGTCTTATCACTGAGGACACAATAGCATTATTTTTATTTCAGAACTTTACGGTTATTAGTTTTGAAGTGTCTCTTGAATTTAACTGAGGGAATTAATTTGCCTCATTTTGACTTTGGAAAAGTGCCAGTGAATCAAATATTGGACTTAGAAGAACAGTGTTAATTGTTCTAGAGAGGGTCACTGGCACCTCTGTGGCTAATTTAATTGTCATCCAGTTAAGATTCCAGGACTGCAAAAACATTCCCATTTCCCGTTTTTCCCAGATTTGATGAAGGATGTTATCTCCCTTCCTAGAGTACTTTGAGCTTAGTATTGCTGGAAATGTTTTTCTGCCAAGTCTCAAACAGATATGCAAAGGTAAATTGCATCGGTAACAGATTTGGTATATTTCTCTGAATGCATGAGATGAGTCCAACGCTTTAGCTGATTGCTTGTTTTAGGATAACTTGACTGTATTTTAAGTGCATTTTATTTGCAGTATGAAAGCTAAATCAGCTGTACTTAAATGGAATACCAAACAGAGTTTTTGACCAGTGTCAATAAACTTTTCTAATGTTTTGATGCAGTACTTCGGTCTGCAGATGCAAATTTTGAGGTACTAGAGTCTGAAGTACGTGAGCTTCAGGGAACGGAGACATCTGTCCAACCGACAGTAAAAACTCCACTGGAGAAATGGTACAGTAGATTTCAATACTACAAAAAGCTTGATAGAATACAGGAAAAAAAATAAGTCTCAGCATTACCTCTGTGATACAAAGAAACCAACCAACCAAACAAAACCCTATTGATTTTTTATGGTCACTTTTCTCTTGGATCTTTTTAAGAAGGCGACTCTTGCTTTGTGGCAAATTTAAAGAGCATGCTAGCGTGGTATGACTATGTTACGAGACAGACTGGAAAAGATTCTACAGAGTAATTACTGCCAGCATATAAGGCAGCAAAACAAAGTGGGCTTTATTCAAAAAACAGAGATAGCTGAAGACCCTTTTGTTTCCTCTTGGCAAAGTTTGTCACCCAGCCATCTCCAAACACAATTTTGCTTTGAGCGCAAAGTGACTGGTAGTTCACCTTTCAAGGGATCAAGTTTACTTTTGAGGGAAAAGTTTCATATAAGTCTCTCAAGGAAAGCAAGGTGAAAGGCAGAAAGCCTCTGTGAGAGGGGATCACTTAATACAGAAAGTAGTTAATGAAAGAAAGGGGGCATTTTACATCCATAACTCCAAAAATAAACATATATGGTAGTATGAATGAAGTTTTAATAGGTTAGATATTTCTTTGTCTCTGATGTGAAATTTCTGGACTTTCTATCCAACAATTCTGAGAAAAAAATAAAGTACTACATTACATAAGAGATAGTCTTCATCATAATCATATAAGTGAAGCAGAAGAATTCCTGCAGAAATCTGGAACTCAGAGGACTTAGGGGTTCGAACTGTGCATGCTGCCTTGAACTCCCTAGTGATAATATGTAACATAGGAATTGTCACTGAAGACCCAATTTTGTTTCTTGAATAAAATCTTATTAGGCCATGTGAAGTCCAAATTCCAGGGTTCTAGGGAATGCTAATGTGGGGTGTGTCAAATGATGTGTAAATGCCTGGACTAGTCTGTCAAAAATTGATTTCTGATTCTGTATATGCAAATTAAGTTAACATATATTTAGATTTAAATATCCATAAATAGAGAGAGCCCAAACCAGAGACTAATTTTTTGAACCTCTGGTGTAGGTTTCATGTTGTTTTCTGGCTTTCATCCAAACTCTGTGGCTGAATGTTTATTTACCCAGTATATTTGAGAACTGTTTTTCACACTCTGTGTGAAGTGGCACCTACTGACTATTCCTATATCATATGCACAATGTGATACTAAGTTCCTTGTGAATATCTTTTAAGACTTGTATTATCTTTTATTTAATTTTCTGAGGTCCCTTGAAATCATCTTTTGTCTTGCATTTTGATTTCTGCACAGTCAATTTTGGTTCCTGTTTTATGTTTTTTTCTTTATGTGGCTGATTGTTTCAACAATTACTGTTCCATGGTTTAATTTAAATATGAAGCTTCTTTGCCTCTGTTCCTCAAATCTAATTCTAATTCAAGATGCGGTTGAAAACAAAAGCTATAACGCCCCAAGTGTAAAGCAGATAAAGAAATATGAACACTGAAATAATTTAGTTTAAACAATCTTTATAAAAGAGTTTTGCTGTGGCTCGAGTTGTGCCACTGTGCATATCCTTTGTAATGCTAGCAACTGTGTTGTGAGTCCATAGTGGATTTACCCAATAACTAAAGCATCACATTCTAAGGAAAAGGCATAAGACATTAAAACTTTAAAAAGGAAAAGGGTGCTTTTAAGGCCACTATGAGACAAAGCAACGCTGTCAGTGTATTAAGGGTCCTGCAGTAGAGGTAAATTATTTTGAAATATTGCACGCATTTCTGTGCCTAATTCATTTACAAAGTGTGCCTGATGAAAGGAAGAAGACCATTAGATTTCTGCTCCATGGCCCATGGAAATTCTGCAGTGTTACCCGGGTACGCAGCCTATTCTCCACCCACTCATCCCACACATTAATGTCCTTGTTACTCACCCAAGATTTGTAATGCTAGCTAAGATACAGCAAACCATTAATCAAAGATGTCTTTCATGCTTCGTATAATGCAGATAGATCTGGAGCTTTAATCTGTTAAATTTCAGCCAGAATTTACATTTTTCCCTCTAAACTTTGTGAAGGAGAAAAACTTTAGTAGGTTTTCAAAAGCACAATAGGAAGTTTTCATAGCTGTAGGTGTTCATGCAGCTAAAATGGAGTAAATTTGGGTGAGTTATCTGTCTATGCTACAATGCTATAAACAGTCAGACACTCTAGGAGGTAAACTTGCAGTGTGAATTTATTCCTTCATAATTTCTTTTTGCCATAAGAGAAACCACACAACTCTCTCATTCCACCTCTCTTCTCTACTTTCAATATAGAGCATTAGAGGGACAGAAATAGAGAGAGAAGAAGAAAACATGGTTTTCTATTGCACATGAACGTATATTCACTTTGATATGATTTATATCAAAGTATCCATAGAGCAGGGGAGAAGAGAAAAATAGAGAAGAAATGCAGAACAGATTTGATCAGATGGATATGAAATTAGGCAACTAATGAGCATTTTAATTTTATATGCAAATGCAGCTGGGATGCTTGGAGCTCTGCCTGGGAATATATGATGAATCATTTGAGAGTTTATGGATCAGGATTATCAGGCAGACCAACATGGATGGTGTTGCATGGATGTCTCTTACAGATTGCCTGGTCAAGCAAATGAAGTTGATGAAGTCTAGTTAACTCAAAGAAGCCTTTTATTCACTGTTGCTGGTTATTATAGGGGAGTCTTTCACAAGCCTGATATCTCTGAAGGGACAACAGAGCAAGACACAAGTGATAAGGAAATTTCTGGAGTATATTGATACCAGCACAAGGAGCTGAAGAAGGCAGGTGTTCTGCTTGACCTCACACCTACAAAACAAGGAATAACAGACATTAGGATGCATAAGGCCAAGCGGGGGGGTTAATGTTATTGCAAAGCCACTCTTGGTAAACTTTAACAGGTCATGGAGCTCTGGGGAGGTTTCTGAGGATCAGAAGAAAACAAATGTCACTTCTATTTTCAGGAAGGTCAAAACCAAGGTTCTGGAGAGCCATAACTCTCAAGCTAGAGCTTGTCACCCTCACCTTAATCTCTTCAAAAGTGATGGGAGAAAATTATCCTGGAAAACTTTTCCAAACATATGAAGGATAAGGAGGTGATTGGGAGGAGTCAGCATGGATTTATGAAGAAGAAATTATGTTTAACAAATGGGATTGTTATCTATTATGAGATAACTGGTGTGGCGAAAGATGGATGAGTACTTGATGTTATTTACCACAATTAGAAGGTTTTTGTCACAGTATTCCTAAAAGCCTCATAAAGAAACACCTGGATATGTGGCCAGATAGGGAGATTGACTGAAAACTGGATTGAACTGGTTGTGACAGTAGCATGAGGTCCAACTGCTTGCACTTACTAATTACCAGCAATAGTCCACTACCACTGCAAGCCAGTTTGTAAGTCTGTACCCAAGGCGTCAGTACGGGGCCCTCTGCTGTTTAACATCTTCATTGATGAGCTGGATGACATGAGAGAGCACGGGCTCACCAAGTTTGACATAATGTAAAACTGGGAGGAGTGTCTGATGCGTCAGAGTGTTGTGTTGCCATTCAGATGATTCTCTCAGCATGGTTGGAGAAATGAGCAAACAGGAATATCACGAAGTTCGGTGAAGAGAACTGTTAAATTCTGCACCCATGGTGGAAAATCCCTTTACACATTAGTGCAGGCTGGGGGACAGCTGACCAGAAAACAGCCTTACAGGAAGTGACCTGACGATCCTGGTGGCCAACTTGAACATGAACCAGTAATATGCCCTCACAGCAAAAGGTGAGCAGCACCCCTGGTTTCACGAGGGAGAATGTTGCCTGCAGTCTGAGGGAGGTGGTCCTTCTCTGCTTAGCACTGCTGAGACACACCTGGAGAGCTGTGCCCAGCTCTTGACTCCCCAGTGAGAGATGAGCCTATTGGAGCATGTCCAGCAAAAGGCCAGGAAGATGATTAAGGGTTCGGAGACCTGAGATAATAAGAAAAAATCTGTGAATATTTAGCCAGGAAAAATACCTTGCTTTAAATTGCTGTAATTAATGCTTCAACACAAACAACTATATATGTGACATTTCAGGCTCCTGTATAGACTAATATTTCTAACACAAAGAAGAAAAGATATATAGATTCAAATTACACCACAGAGCACATAGGCTTGAACATGTGTTTTCCACAAATTGAGAAGGAAAGAGGCCAGAAGTGGACAAAAGGAGGAGATAGTTGGATGTTTTCAGTGAAATGAATGCTGGTTGGTTCTGTTGCCAGGGCTGGTGAAGGTGAGTGTGGAGAGTTGGCTGAAAATGCCTGCTTTTACACAGCTGGAAACTTTTGTGGTCCAAGTCTGATGGGCATATAGTGGTAGAATTACTCACCAAGTCCAACACAGGTGGCATGATCCTGTAAAAGGCTCAACAGCAGGAGTGAGTTGAGCGCAATTAGGTTTTTTCACAGCTGTTTCTGGACCTGTTTGCATATTTTGAAGCATATTTGACTGAAGTGACTGAAGTGCTTCAGCCCAGCACCAAAAAACATGTTTGTGGATCCTGACAGGTCTGCAGTCTTTGAGTTGGTGCTAATTTGCTGAGCATTTCATTAGAAATGCCAATGCTTCTGGACAGGAGCTGCAAAGTAAGTGGTTTTCATTTAAATAACATTACTTAGATAGCAGGTACTGAGGCTGGGTTTATGTGCCTTGATGATAGCTTGACATCTACATCCTTTCTATGTCTTTTTGAAGCTAGAACCTAAGATTTTGCAAGTATATGAATAACTAAATATGCATGCTAATTTTCAGGATTATTTACACCTGGAACTATGGCACTGTCTTTTCCTTGCACTTGAGCCAGTATTAAGTTCTGCTTTTCAGTTATTTTCATCTTAGCCTTCATATTCAGAAATGTCTTGATGCAATCAATCCCTCTGGAAAGAATGTTATCTATCCATGTTGCACTGTTGCAGTGTGTTCCTAATTTGGTGCTTTTAAGGAGCTACCAACTAAATTTCCTTCCCTCTCCTCACTGGACAGGACCCCTCCCCTGCCCTTTGAGAATGTGTATTCCCTGTAATCAGAACCTCCATCACTAGCAGGCCTGACAAGCAGTCTGTGTGGGATCTCCACCAAGGTTGGCAGCATGGAAAACAAGGAGAACATCATATGCAAGAAGTTGTTTTATTTAATGTGTTATTTTCAAGTAGAGTGCATAAACGATACTAAAAAGAAATGTATTTACAATTTTTAGTGATAACACTATATTTTGTCAGATTACTATCCTATGTATAAATCTGAAACAGTTAATTTCTATGGTGCTGAAAAATTTATTTCCATTCAATTTGAGCCTTGAAAAGATACAACTTTTATTGGTTTGGCTGCCATGTTCTTTTTAAATCTCTCTGTACATTCCTGTCTGCAAAACTCCTTTTTTTTTTAGTATAATCCTTTAATTTTTTCTTTTTGTCACTAAACTCTTGACTACTAGGTCTCTTTCCACTTGACCAGGTTGCATAACCTTCTCTCTCCTGCACTGAAATGTCTAATGCATCTTTATTTTCCAGGTCAACAGTCTTTCTTTTGCCACTGTAGTCTAAATCCTCTCCCAAAGCCAATTGTTCAACTGTTTGCTGAGCTTCATTGCCAAACCTTTTGCTGCTTTTTTTTAAACCCATCACATTCTCTGAATTTGTTCTTCTTTCACTTATCCTGGGGAAAGAAAAAAAAAGTGAGAAAACAAAAGGAAGCAAGAAGTAGAAGACCTTTACAGTTTAAGCTTTTAAGAGGTTCTCAGTGGAACAGAGAAAAGAAGAGTGAGAGGCAAAAAAAGCCTCAAAGCATCAGCTGCTTTTTACTGCCCATGAAACTCCATGTTGCAGCGATGGGGCTGGAATCAGGACCACCTCTAATCCCGTAGTTCTTCACCTGGGAAGCCACCTGGCAGATGGCTGCATATCTGTGCATAAGCAGGGTGGAGGACAGAAGAAATAGGGCTCAGATTTAAATTTGAGATGGAACTGAAATGACAAATTTACACCACAGTTATACAAACTCAAGTATCACTGAAAAGATGCACAAATTTGGAGTATGCCCCAACACTAAATTAATGCTCCTGTTGTTTCCTATACAGCATGTGTGCAGATGCAGAAACAAAATGTACTTCACTTGAAATCTACATTTCAGTATTCCTGTCCCTTTCCCTCTCTCTCATACATATTTACTTTTTTTCACTTGCTCCATGTTTTTCTTCAAGGCATTTTTTAGGTTACCAGCTAGGTCTGTCACAGGTTGTGTATTGAGATAAACATCATGCAGTACATTTTCCATTACTTTGTTCCTCCTCAAAAAACAGCGCCAGAAATTACTTTGCTCAGAGATGGATTAGGCCTTTTAGTTACCAGCAAAGTCTTCAACAGTTCCCATCTAGGAATATATTGCTAAAACCAGTTTTCTGTCACAGAGCTCGCTCATTTCCATAGATATAGCAGCTCTCAGTCTATAAGACAGGGTGGAATTTTGTCCTGTGTATGCTCTGTGGCTATTACAACAATTTAGGAGCTTCCTGAACTGCAGATACTTTTCTGCCTGAATCACCAGGCATTTTGGGTGTGAAGTTTCTCTTCTGTCTCAAGACCTGTCTTTTCTCCTTGCCATCTCCATGTGTCAGTGGCTGTTGGTTGTTCTGAATTTCCTAAATTGCTCAGTGTTGCATGTCTTCTTCCTTTATATTTTTTAGAATACTTGTTCTTTTCTTCAGCTTACTTTCTGCAGCATTACATATTATCCTGTGCTCAAACTTAGAACCCTGTTGACTATTGCTGTTATTATGATTTGGCAGACCAGCACACTAACAGCATTTTGCACACTTCAGCCATGTTCATTGACCCAAGGAGTTCACAACTTAATTAGAACAGGGCAAAAGAAAGAGCTTGTCTAATAAGATTGGATGAGAAACTGCTTTGGAAAAGGGACTACAGAAGAGATGAAGACACACATTTTTGGAAAGAAGGACTAGACAGTATGAAAACATAATGAAATTGCCATAGATTGAGGAAAATAAGTGAATAAGGAAAATCAGCTGAGAAAATGAAAATGCAGGTTTAGACAGAAAGTGTAATGGAGTGAGAGCATTGTGGTTTTATATTGCAGGTCTGTCATTTTGGAAAAAAGAGGAAAAGTTAGGGCAATTTGGTTAGCCAGGGTGTGGTCAGATGTTGGTAGGGCTGTTGATAGATATGTGGATAATGTAAGCATGGAGACAAGGTAGATGGCTCATCCCCCTCCAGATTTGCTAGTATAACTACACACGTAGCTGTCCCCAGCCTGATTCTGTCGAAAGAATTTGGTTTTTAAAACCTACTAAAACACTTGTCTATGAGGATTTTACAAATCAAATCATTCTGACAGAACTAGGTTAAGGAGCAGTTGTGCTTGTAGGTCGGAGAGAGCAGCTATCCTGTGGAAGGGAGACAGGGCACAGTTTAGTGCCTGTGTACTAAATAGGATAGTCTAAGTTGTTAAATAGATAAGAATAGAATAATATATGATTAATATAAGAAATAAGTATAAACATGGGCAATTTCTTAGGAAAAAGAGGAAATAAAATGTGTGAAGATCAAGGCATAGAAGAAGATTTAACAAGAAGAGAGCAGAGCACTAACAATGATGTGAAATCTGTGAGATTAGAGAGAGGAGAAGGGAGATATAGAGCACATCTTTTGGGAATATCTGCATAGCATGTCTCTTTTGAGAGAAAATCAATGTGGTTGAATGTAGCCACCCTGCAGCAAACACATGCAAATGGCCACCGTTAAGTGTAGAAAGGCAACCTTAGCCGTGACACATTGAGTTTCCATTTCTGCCATGCTGATGCTCGCTCAGCTGGTTTCAAAGGATTGTTTTAGGAAGTGTTTATGAAAGAAAAATGGGTGAAGAAATATGTCCTGTTTCATCTACGTTCTGGGTAACAGCCCTGCACTACGTATCATGCAATGTGTGCAACCATCCAGGCATGACCCTGTTTTGTTTATCCACCTCCCACAGTGTTCAACTTTGCAATATTCATCTATTCAATTAAGAAAGCAAAACATCTTAGAAAATGCTGATTCTGAAGATTTCTCAGGTGTCCTTCGGGAAGATGCATATCTTCCTTACAGCAACATGTTAAGCTCTCACATGTATTCCCACTGAGGATGAAGAAGGAAATTACAACTGCATCCTAGCTTACATTATGCTAGGAAAGCACTTCTGAGACCTCCATCCTCCTTAATGTGCCATATTCTTCCTTGGGCATCAAGACATATGAGTCTCAGTTTGTATATCCAGTGGTGTCATCGCTAATGGAAAAGCAGAAGAAGCCAATTTTATCATCTAATATACTCCACAGCCCGTGTACAAAGTCCTTTATATATTGTATAACTTAGCTAAATCACATCCAACTCTTTTGGGGCTAACAAAAGCACAAATCTTACCTGGAATTTTACTCCTTGCCAAGCTTATGTCTCTTTTTTGTTCCCTGAAGTGCTGTAGCTGCTTAATAAAAAGGTCATAAACAATATTTCCTAGCAACAACGAATATTTTCTTTGAAACAGATAAATGTTTTAAGTGGAGGAGTTACAAAGAGGAACAATTCCCCTGAATCTGACACTTCAGGAAGTCAACTAAGAAACAGAAATACTAGAATATTGCTTTACTTCAAGTTAGGTGTTTATTTAAATATCTTGCTGAATTGGAATATAAGAAAATCTTAAGCTACAGAAAACACCCCTACTTTTAATATCTAGTTAAGATAGCAATTGTGTAATCACTTTAAGCCAATCTAAATGGCATGAGACAATCAATCCTACCCTCTGTCCCATCTCCGGCCATGTCCTCCTGTTGGACTTCAGGATTGACCTAGTTCAGGGAACTAATCTGAATGAAAAGAATTACCCAGTATTACTTCTTCCGTTTCCCAGGCTGTTTTTCAACCTGATTATTTTCTTGGTTCAGTTTAGCATTCAGTGCAGGTACGAAAGGGTGGCAGGAACTGGTGGTTCAGATTAGGGAAGAAAGAAAGCTTGTCTATATAAAGGGCAACTCTCTCTTATGTTGGAGTAAAGCAGTTCTGAAGCTCCAGCTACACAGATCTACACCTGCAGGTCCACACCTGACTAGTGAATTTTTTTGTTTTGTTTTAAATTAAGAACATGAATACAGTTATCAACTCCTCAAAAGAAAATAAAATGTTCAAGATTTTGGTATAAACATGCAACTCAGTTTTAAGCAGAGAAGAAATATGTATAACTTACTGCAACAAATACGAGTCTACTGGGAATTTGTTATGTAGTTTCTGAAGATGCTTTGTACATATCCGATAGACTATGGTAGCTTCTGAGAAACTAATTAGCTGCATCTCAAGAGATGGCAACGTCCACATGGAAAGTTGTCTCTGTAAGGCACGGATTAGGTCACATCTGGATAAAAGACTGACTAACCCTTTCCACTTCACAGTATTAGAGATGAAAGAAAAAGCCAATTACACAGATAATAAACATTTGCTTTTCCAATTGCAGGAGCTTACAACATAGCTAGGAGTCAGCCATACATGTGTAGCATTGAAACAGGAGGTTGTTGCATTTAAACTGACATTTATCTCATAAGATTTCAAGTGAACTTAAGATGCTTACCTTTTCCTCTCTGGATTGGTAGGTGCCAGAGGCACGAAAAATGTATTTTCTGACAACTACTAGGTAACTGAGGTAATTAGCTTAAATGTTTAGACTTTGAAGTATAAGTAACCATTAAAATGAATGTCAATATAAAGACAACTGTAGCAGCTGACAAGCTTAGCTCAGCTGCAATAGCTGGCATCTAAGCATTCATATTATACCTATGGCTAAAGAAATTTTTTATTTGTTAGTGTTTGAGCATTCCCACGGGCAAGAGAGGAAATATGGGTTATGTAGGTAAGGAATCTCTAGTGATCCTGTGGAAGAAAAGGTGAGCAAGCATCATGTGAAGGCATCAGCCCTGACCTATAGCAACCGCACTTTTCTAAATTTCATTGTCTTTTGTCTCCCAGCTGGGCCAAGCTTGCAGCTAATACAATTATGTGGACAAGGAATCATCAGGTATCAGACCAAGCCTATAATTTTCATTGTCCACTGTTGCTGCAAGAAGCCAGTAGAAAAGAAGCCATTGAACATTTTAACTCTCTGATCTGAAGTTACTCTAGCCAGGAATTAAGCCATGATTTAAAATCTGCCTCAGTGTCAAAAAAGATCAATTCCTTCAGGTACTTTCTAAGAGTCCGTATATGCTCACAAGGGCTTTTTTCCAGCAAAGCACTTGCACTGAAATACAGACATTAAGTTAAATAAGTACCTAAAAGTCTGCTGAATCAAGGCTGAAAGTGGTGCTGTGCATGTTGAGTTTAGTATTTTGTAAATTCTAGTGAAAATTCGACTGAATCATCTCTGTATTTCAAACCAAGTAACTGTTTAACGAACTGACCTTTCCGATTTTTCAAAAGGCAATTTGAAATACAGCATCAGTGATGTCTTTGGTCGTAGATGCTGATATGGAACCTTCTTTGTTCAAAGGAGCATATCTGCTTGCTTACATTGCCAGAATCTTTAAGGAGTTAACTAAATCTGAGACAAATCATACCTTTCTTGTGATGGAGATCTGCCAAACTGTGATGTTCTCTTGCAGCTGGGCTTGGCTTCCTGGCAGGTGGTGATCACAAGAGAAGCTGGAGTTTTCCCTGGACTGTTTGGGTTGTTTGAATTTGTTCCAAATGGACATCAGACACCACCACTCAGGATGAATCCCAGCTCTCTATTATATCTCACAGCATCATGAATAATGTCAACGGAGAAAACACACACATGAAACAAAAAGCAAACAAAGAGGATCAAGAGTTCAAACAAATGGCTTGCTTGTAATGTGGGGAGGTGAAGTAATCTACTATTTAATATTCATGGTGCATTTTAATAAAACAATGGAAGATTAAGACGCCAACTGCTAAAGAATAAGATTTTATCTTAATTAAATCAATGTGTAATTTTTAGCAGCTAAAAGACAAGGAGACATATTAATTTTTTATTATCACCTTCAGGCTTCTCTTTGTCTTCCTTTTATTCTATCCCATGTTCTAATCCCCATGTGAACTCTGATAGATTATGTCAGCAGATAATAGAGGGCTGCTGACAGGTTGCTATCTGCATTCATCTTGTGTTGCTCTGCTTCTTCTGTTATTGGAATAGATAGTAAGGGCCAATGAGCACCAAGGAATGCACATTCACAAAACTTGACAGTGTTAAGGATTCATGTTCAGCTAAAACTTGATATTGGCAGACCAGAGCATAAATCAGAGATAAAAAGAGAGACAGGGAAAGGGACAGAAGGGAAAGGGAAAAGGAAAGGGGAAAGGGAAAGGGAAAAGGAAAAAGGAAAGGGAAGTAAAAAGGGAAGGAGAAAGGAAAAGAAAGGGAAGGAGAAAGGAAAGGCAAGAAGAAAGGCAAGGAGAAAGGCAAGGAGAAAGAAAAAGAAAAAAGAAGAAAAGAAAAGAAAAGGAAAAGAAAAAAGAAAAGAAAAGAAAAGAAAAAAGAGAAAAAAGAAAAGAAAAGAAAAGAAAAGAAAAGAAAAGAAAAGAAAAGAAAAGAAAAGAAAAGAAAAGAAAAGAAAAGAAAAGAAAAAAAAGGAGAACCCCCTTAAATATAAAGCAAGCCAGGGATATAAGTAACATAAATCTATATATGGTGCGTTTTTAAAATTTCTCTCACTCTTTTTACATTTATGTCTCTGATATTCCTGTGTGATTAGTGGCATGTATCAGGAGTTCAACTCTGCTTGTTGGCTGGGATAAGAGCGTTACTTTTTCTGTGGAGAACCTTAAGTTTCTTTTACTGTTACGGATGGCAAAATAAAATTCTCCATTACCGTCTCTAGGGTTTACCTGCAAGTCTGTATGATACATCATTTTTCTTTCTCATTTTTCTGCAGTTAACAAACTGAACAGACTTTTGCTCCCAGAGTACACCTAAAATATTTCCAGGTATTGGCACCTTACTACCAAAATCCACCTGATATTCTTCTATAAGAAGAAGAATATTTTACAGCTGTGGGAGAGACACACTATGATTCCTGAGAGTGCTGGTTTGGCCAAAGTAAAGGAAATCTAATCTAGTGTTTGCATATCAAATGAAAGATGGCAAAGGGTTTCTAGTGTGCTGGCCAAGACTCATGGTTTCATTGTGTTACATGCATTCCATCTGAATTAAACAGTCAAACATTTTTCCATGCTGTACAATACTCAGTGCATGTAGCATTTTAATTTCCAAAGTGTGCCTTATAAACATTAACCAAGTAAGCCATATAATATGCTTGTGGGATAGTTAATTGCATATTACTATCTTATTTTGCTAATACCTGAATTAAAGACTAAGTCCTGAGGCTGCTCACCCCAGACTGTGCATTAGCAGTATTATAAACCATTCTCACAATCAATCACATGTAGGTTGACTATACTCTCCGGGATTTTCAAATACTGAGTGCAACTGACAGAGCAGTGATGAAGCACCAAAAGCACAGAAAGTGTTGCAATAAGGAACACAGTTAGGAGCAGGCAGTTCTGACACAGCTTGGTTCATAGCTAAGACCACTCAGGATTAAAAAACCCAATGAATTTTGCACATTCTCCAGAGAGATTCAGTCCTAGTTTCATACTTTGAAACATTAGTCATATACTCACTGCAGTAGACTCCACAAAAAATGAGTTGGCAGTGGTTTTTCCTGCTGTTTCTTCCCCTTCTATACAACACTCCAGTGACTCATATACTTAGGAAGTTTGTTCTAAGCCAGAAGTCAAGTGAGAGTCCCAGATACTATGCCCTGCTTCACCTAACATGATTGAAAACCAACATCTTCTGGGAGACTGTCTTAGCCCAAAGTAACTCCAGCCCTGGGGGAGGAAAGACTTCACATGTCTTTCTGGATCTTTAGTAAAATTAAAGAAGATATGCATTCTTTGTGTATCTGTGTATTCTTTGTACAGTCATGAAGTCTTTGTTCAGTGGTGGAAAATCCCATGTAAAATTTACTTAAAGGTGACCACAGTTGATGCTTAGGTCTGTGCTATTTCTCTATCGTGTTAGTGGAAAGAAAAGTTAAAAATCTTTCTAAAATGAAGTGTTAGTTCTTATCATATCTCTTATCTTATAGGGTCTGGGTGAGAGATGATTAATGTTCATTTTTAAATGTGTTACAATACCACCTTTGTAATTGAACTGGTGCACATTTTGCTGTGT
This sequence comes from Struthidea cinerea, assembly GCA_013397865.1. Taxonomy (NCBI): domain Eukaryota; kingdom Metazoa; phylum Chordata; class Aves; order Passeriformes; family Corcoracidae; genus Struthidea; species Struthidea cinerea. Next base: position 84,542 of record VZTI01003412.1, read on the forward strand.
AGAATGACTGACTTCTGGATAGGTTCTTTCTAAGAAATTAAGTTAAAAATTCCTTCCTCTGATGAGCCCTTATTTAAGATAACTAATTTATTAGTTTATCAGTTATTCGTGATAAACCAGAGTTCTTCAATTCCTTAATTAATTGTCTTTTCCACAGCTGTAATCTGTTTTAGTTATCTATGACATACTGAGCCAGGACTCGGTACTTTGGCAATGAAGTGCTGTATCAAATACTCTCAGGAAATTCATTTCAGAGGTGCCAGCTCTCACCGCTGTCTGTACGCAGAGCCAAAGTGCTTCAGCAGAGACTCAATCTCCCACTCCGCACATGCAACTAGCCTGAACACCTCCTCCTACTCAGGATTCACAGCACAGAGCCCTCATCTGAAAGGGTTTTGTGGAGGAACAGCTTTGCACAGTTAACTTGCAGCCCAAGGGAGCGGCAGTTCGGGTTTTATGTGGGTACTCATAAAAAGACATATGTCTGCTGGTGCCTGCTTCATCTTCCTTGGATGTGGCATGCAGTAGGTCTGTCTCTAAGTGGCAACAGAACTTCTTCACCAAGGGAGACGGATGATCCAGCCATATAGGAGGAATTCGCTATCTGAGCAGCTCCACTTCATAGCTGTAAATGAAAAAGCTGGGCACAAGAGTGCCATGGGCCAGATCTGACTAATGGACCATGAATTGGATTATGCATGCCCTGATAAGCAAAACTCTAAGCAAGAAATTTAGGAATATGTGTTCTCGGCTTGAGGAGTAGAGCGCATTAGCTGCAAGATTATTCTGCAACCTCTAGGGAAGCAAGTCTCCAGCTTCCTTCCCCTGCTTGAAGCCAATTTCTGCACAGAAAGTGACACAGAATTTATGGAACCTGAGAAATAGGGAGAGGGACCCTAATTCTGCAGGATTTTAAGGGAGCATTCCCTGGCACCAAAGGCAAGTCAGATTCATTCCCTGCTCCAAGAGCTTCATATGCATTTTGTTTTGGATGAGGTACACAAAGAGCAGAGGGAGCAGACATTACTCAGCCTATTAGCTGTTGAGCTACTTAGTAGAACACTGAAATTTCTCTTCTGAGATTACTACTTTCAGGTGTATCAAAGATACAAGTTTGGCATCTTTCTCTCACTTTCAGCTGTATTATGCTGACTTCATCCTACCAAAATAACTACCCCCAGAATTACTGTATATTCATGTCTTTGCTGCAGAAAATGTGAGACTGAGCATCCGTATATGGTGTATGAGTATGCAAATGCAAAACTAAATGTGCTTGAGAGGCCTTTTAAAAGAGCTGCAACAACTGTAAGGGAAAGAGTTATCCCTCCTCCTCATACCCTGAGAGAGCTGCAGTTGTTGGAGGGAAAGACTGAGGATAAAGTACCCGTGTGTGTATGACCACAAGACTGTTAAAAGTCTGATTTTATTGACTGTCTTCTCCATGTCTTGGGGCAGAGCCCTCAGCCTTTCATCTTTTCTAGTGTACTTCTCACCACCCCTTGGCTTTCTTAGCAGCCATGTTTAGCAGTGTCCATTTCCTCTGTGCTGCTTCTTTCTCCAGTCACCTTGTCTTTGGAAGTCTGTCAATGCCTCTACTTCCATGGTAATGAGTCTGCAAGGAGAGAAGATGTAAAGAAAGGGACAAGATGAGTGACTTCTAGGGAAGGGTCTATCTTCATAGTCTCCACATCTCATATATGATTTGCTGTTCTAAGGTCTCGTGCTAATTACAATATTTCAGATTTTATCTAAGGATGCAGGTTATCTGTGATTACAGTAGTTTTATTTATAAGATAAAACTCTTCATATGTGATTGTGATATGGGGCTGAAAAAGTTAAGGCCTATCAAATGGTGAAAGATATATCTAGATGGTTATATGGGGAAAGCCTAGGAACAGCGTATAAAATTCTCCGAGTTCTCATTTTGGCTCTATCATTCTGTGCTCTGTACTCCAGAAAATGACCTACTTTCTTTCTGCTGTCTTTACAATGACAGTAATATTTTCTTCCTTCACAAAGTGACTGCTGAGAATGAAATCATTAACTTTTAGTGGCCCTTGTTTATATACACTGTCAAGCCATAATGAGTTGTTTTGACATCGTCCCTATGAATTTACTACTATTGGAATCTTTATTATTAACATTAAATGAATTACTGTCAAGACAGTTTTTTTATTACCCATTCTATTAGTAATAATGTAATAATAAGTAAAAAAATAATGGAAATTAATTATTTGGGAATCAATATTTCATTTTTTTGCACTTCTGGTGTTTGATGTCTGATTCTGATATTGACTTTTTTTTTTTTTTCTGAAGAGCTCTGTCTAAAAAGGCTGGAGTCTCACTTATATGCATTTTTTTCCCTTGGGCAAGAAGAGATGAATTTTAACACAATAAAGCAAATTAGTATGCATTATACAGTACATTTAAGAAGCTAATTTGAATAATCACATTGCTTAATCAAAATTTTATTAATATCAGTGGGAGTCTTAAATGAATCAACATGTATGGGTTTTAAACCAGGTCCCTAGTATCTTTTCTGCTAGATATTTGAACTTTACTTCATGTGTGCAGTCAAGAGGTAGCAGGCATGTAAGAATAGTGAATCAAAAAGAAAGAAAATTCAAAGGAAAAAGATGTGTTGACTGAAGGTTCAGAAGCCACTAAAGAATAAACAAAATTGTTTTCTGCTTCCTAGGAGAGGAAATGTTAAGACAATCTACTGTTTCAACTGTATCCTCAAAGACTGCTCAGATGTGTGAGGTTTACCGAGCAAGGAAAAGAAGGATTTACAACTGGTCTATGAGAGATTCTTGGTGCTGACCACTCCCTAAAGATCAGAATGGACTGTATTGCCACACTTGAAATTAAATGATCACAGGTATTAGTCTTACATGAACCAGTTATAGCTTTCATTCTGGAAGATGAAGGAGGCTGAGCATTTTAGCTTTTCTGCTTTCAGTTTTGTTTTTTCATTTACTACTTCTTTTCTCTTAGGGCCATGATGAATTTTCTACATTAATGAAAATCATCCCTCTCTTCTGTGGCTCTGGAATAGAAATAAACAATCTGAAGCAGAAGGAATGTGTTGTCAGCAACTTTCAAAATTAATTCTGTAATTTTTTTTTAGCCCAACAGTATTCAGCTCACAGTGTCCTGCTGTGTACATGAGATCTTTTCATTGTGAAAAAACAGGCTGAGGAACCCAAGAAACAGGAGCTGGCTACACAAAAGAAAAGAAGTAGGAAAATTAAATTCTTTGAATGCCAGAGGAAAAAAATATAGGAAATAAAAATTCCTTTCTCCATTGTGCTGGATTAGCATATTACTGAGTTCCGCCTACACCTGCTTTTCCCCCTCCTCAATTTCAATTACAGTGTGCTCTTTTGTGTTGCACCATTTACTGCTAAACGAATCTAGTTCTAAGGATGTGCATGCAGCCAATTTATTCATTAGATATATTGTAGTGGAATTGAATAAAAGGTTTTATTATCAATCTCCTTAATTTCTAGATAGGATTTAGTGGAAATCAATATTAGAGAATGCATAATTGCTAAATCTTCTTAAATTAATAGACTCATTCATTAAGCCCCCCAAAAATACTTAGCTGGTATTTCTTGTGACTTTCTCTAATTAATTAGCGAGTGGAAAATGATAGTGAGCAGAGCAGCTTTTGGCGGATATGGTGGAATCTGAAGACAAATCTTGAGAAAGAATTAATTTGGATATGTATGTACAGTATTTCACCCATAAGTTGATTATAGGAGAATGCACTGCATAAGTAGACAAATGATAGTTGTATGCTGATGGTCGGCAAAAAATCCTGTGCTCAGGAGATGGTTTTAAGCAGTTCAAGCTGGGACATGTACCCATATGTAGACACTAATGAATAGTAGTCAGTTTTAAAAGCTTTGGAATTAACTGTGGTGCAATCTAGCTGTATGAAACTGCGTGGCGTATATGCAGCATTTGTGAGATTTTCCTTTCTGCCTAACTAGGAAAGTTTTCTGGGCCAGAAACAAAGGCAAAAAAGCACTAAAAGGCCTGGAAGAGAAAAGCAAGTGATGAAAGGGTCTATAGTCAGGTGTGTTATCTAGGAGCTGTAGGTTTTACTTTGCCCCAGAACGAAAGTCTTGGGGAAAAGGAATACACATGCATCAGCGCAGATACTAGTTTATTGACAGCCTCTATTGACTCTGCTGTGGGCTTTAGCAGTTACTGGTCACTTCCTCCAGAGAACCTGTTGGTGACAGCTCAGTGGAGTTTAGACTGAGTCAGGAGTTTCCAAGGTCACAGCACATGCTAGTAGGAGAGACCCTTGTTGCTAGCAAACTTGTAAGTTATGCTACTTTCAGCTTGGAGCTATCTAAACAAATAAAAACAAGTATACACTGAACCCCCAAGAAAAGGCCTACTGAAAGTAGCTTTCTGATCTCAAGTCAGGGACATTCCTCCTTTTTGCATTTCCAGCATGGTTCCATACTTTATTATGTTTACTGTGTGTAAGTTATGCTTACTGTGACTGTGTCTAATGCCTGAGCAACAGAACACGCACACGTATACTCATAGGCAGTGGGAATAAGTGACACTGGTTCCTTCACACTTGCCAGACAAGTGGTAAAAGGGAAGAATACTCACTCCCACCTGACAAAGCTTCTCATGTTTCTCCTCTCTGTCATGGTAACAGAGAAACTGCAACTGCTGCCAGGTGTACTGGGCCTCTGTGCTGTCCTTGCTATGCTGTCTAGCTATACATCACCGAGGAAGTATCTTTATTGGTTTCCCTACAAACAAGGGGAAATGCTATTACACCCAATGATGAGAGATGAAACAAGGTGTAGAGAAAAACAGAACACTTCCAGCGTGAGGACAGAGTTTCATCACAGTTAGCAGACATATTGGTGTCTGACTAGGAATAGTGATACCAAAATAATGTGGGTACACGTCTGTGAACTGCCTTGGGATAACACAATTTCAAGTGCTGTAACACAGCAAACATTACACTGACTAAGAAAGTAAAAACAGGTCTGAGGTACTCTGTGTCACCCTTAGAGTGTCCATCATTGAATATATCTGTAGCTGTGATGCAGATCAGCTTTCTAAAGTTCATTCTCCACTATCCAGTGGACATGTTGAATCTGTGGGGCCAAGGACATTTCCTGAATGCATGCTGTGACAAGGCTCAGGTATCAGAGTCTATCTCCTATAGTCTGTTTCCTCTTGAAAGAAAACCTGGTAGCACTGTCCAGGAGAGGATTAATATGCCTCAGGGGGTCAAGACTGCAGGATGCTTCATGGATTATACCTGTGCTGCATTTCAGATACTGGCACTGACTCCAAATGCTAGCACAACTCGAAACACTATTGTTCAGAATGAGCCTGCTAAAACCAGTGACAGACACTGAACAGTTTAGTTTGGTAGGTGATTATGCCTTGACAATATATATGGAACTCATGTTTGGCTAATATGTATCTCCTAGACAGATGCATGCCACTGTTTTTGAACTACTTTTTTTTTTGCCTTCTCAAAGTGTTTCAGCTTTTTTGTCTCATCACTGGTTTGGTATTTATTACCTACTCTTTCAACATGGTACTGTTTTTCTGTTTGGGCTAAATACTGATTACTCATTTCTTGTTTTTCCATGGTTTTACTCTTTCTAAGAAACTGCTCATTATAATGCATGGCAACTCTCTTCACACTAAAGGATTGATTTGTTTGTAACTGAGTCTGTTTGAGTGAGCTAGTATTAGTACTTGGGTTTTGGTGTATACCCCATGAATCTTTGAAAGATCTTTTAATGGACACACACCAAGATCCTTTCCATTTCATTTGGAATTAATTTTGAGCCCTGTGTCTCAGTACTAACCACAGCTAAAACACAAAGTGAACAAAAATCCCCAAAGTAACATCAGCAGTAAAATTCTGGGACATAAGTAGCAATGTGAGATAGTAATAGAAAAATAGATTGACTGTTTCAGGTAAGGGCACCTTTGTTGCCATTACACTGGATCAGAATTAGATGATTTTTTAAAATCATGCTGATTTAATATTCTGCTCCAGAATTATTCTTGGGATACATAAAAATGAACCTATCAGTTGTGCTTGCTTTTCAGAATGGTGACAAGTTTTCTCATACTTATCTACAGCTTAGCTGCTTTACAGAGAGGCCTGAGGTGGAATGTACTCAGGAGTGTCACCTTCCTCTGATTGCACCAGATTCTCATGTGATTTATTGAAATGTAGATCTGATCCAGTGCTTCTGCCATGAATGATACTGCATTAGACATTTAGCATCCTAAATGTTACTGATTCTTTTGATCTGTGACTCTCAGCGTAACTCTTCTGAATAGCACCTACTTAAGAAAACCTTCACACAGCTCAAAGTATCAAAAAATTCTATGTCCAATTCCCTTGTATGATTTTGTATTTCCTTTCATGCCATCTGAGAGCCCACCAGTTTTGGAGCTGTAAGGAATCTTATATCTATTCCCTTCAGCCTATTCTTTTATGGCATTAAGGCTTACCTATAAATTGATGATTAAAAAAAGTGAGAAGAAGAGGTATCATCGTCAAAAGATAGTAGTTCCTCTCTTTTTCTGTTTTTTCAGTCTTTAAACAATATATAAGTTACTTATAAATTAGTTTAACAAGCATCTCATTCTATAGCTAATAAACAAGAGTAAAACACGTATTCCTTTAAAAATAAATACAATTCTACAGATTTTACACTTCATAAGGAAGGCATTTTGCATTTTTTTAGTGTTATCATTGTCTTCAGATGCAATATACCTTGTACCATTCTCTTAATGAATTCTTCAATTAATTCCTTTTCAAATAGCTCTGTTAAGCTCATCTACAATTGTGCTGGCATTTAGGTTCAAGAGAGTACTAAACAAATCAGGCTGCCTAGTGTTAAGCTTCCCAGACTTTGAATAGATGTAAGAATAATTTCAGCAACAGACTCTCTGGAAAAGAGAGTCTGAGTACGGCCTCAAGTGTATTAGAGATCAGTACTAATGCCAGAGCAGAAGATGGTCTGTGCTTCAAAGTATTTTTAAGCAAGCTATTGCATAAGAGCTAAAAAATAGAAGTAGATACACTGGATAGAAGTTAGAGCAGGGGAATCAATGCGACTATACCCATCCATATCACAGACACTGCTCCAGCCCATCAGACTTCCAACGCCAAAAATACTGAAAAAATGTTTAAATTTCAGGAGAAAATGTCAATGTAATAGAAGTATTAGACATGTTATGAAGTCAAAATAATAAACAGGATTAGGTTTAACTACAACAGTTGTTGATATCGCCAACAAATTTTCAAGTCAAAAAGGCTTTCCCTTAGGTTAGCTGTGCCATGGGGATGGGGAGTCACCTTCTGTTTGGTCTGTTGAAGCTTTAGAAGAGTGACTGAATTACAAGCTGATTTCTGCTTGCAATGCAGAAAGGAAGAACATCCAATAGAGCATCCTGAACGAAGGCTTGCGCTGTAAACTGACAGATCACCAGCATTTTGAAAAAAGCCCTCATAATTAATTGACTCTTGTATTATAAAATACATTTTTTTGAAGATCTATTATTCAATCATGATATTGTGATAATTCTTTTCATCATGATTTATGGAGGAGAATTTGATTGCACATTTTTTGCAGATGGGAGCTGCACGTCTTGGCTGCCAAACAAACTTGCCTTCTAACACTGTACAAAATGTGGCAATTTTTTTCTTTCTAGTGAGTTTTTAATTTCTGGCATTATAAAAATACAGTTATTAACTGATATTATTTTCTGTTTTGTTTTGGTATAAAAAAATCTAGTTTTCAATTTGAGAAATAAAATAGCTAAATAGATTATTTTACAATAGCATTATAGAAGAAAATGAAAACTTATGCTTTTCAATCAAGCTATTAATTTTTGGTTTCTTTTTTAGTAAATGCAACCTGATTTAAGGTCTGTTATATTTTTAACACAAAAAAAAAATGATAGCACATTTGTATTTTTCCTTCACCACATCATTCCATACGCTGGCTCTCATTTGTGGTTTTCAGAACATATAAGCACCTCATATTCTTTCAAGTGAACACAATCAATCTATACGTAGAAAAATGTTTTTACTCTTCTGGAAGATGCAATTGGCAACTTTCATTATTTTGAAACAATGGGTTTAAGAGTACTGAATTGGAAATTAGTGTTTTTGAAATAGGGGAGGTCAGGTTTATTATTTCTTTATATATGAGGAAAAGTTATTTTAAAACTGTATTTAATTGCACTGTCACTTTTCATTTGAACAGACACAACCTTCTAATGTATATGTATAAAATGTTGCAAAACAAAACCTGTCATTTCCTGAGTAATGTGGCTTTTAGAATGTCTTTACAGAATGTGTTTTATACACTTAAAAATCCATCCAAATAGAGCAGTCAATTCTGTTTATAGCTTTGAGAAACTTTATGAGCCTAGGCTCCAGATAAAGCTCAAGGAGATTATGCTAGAATGAGGCAAAATTTTCTGTTATATTTATCTGTCGAATTTCTTCTGGTCTAAGCTGAATAGACAGGACAAGAAAATAATCTAGACAAAAGGTTTTCCTAATTTCCCTGGGAGCCAGAAATTTGGATGAAATTTTTGTGTCAGAAAATGCTGATACACTGTTTCAGATATGACTATTGGTGTGTGTATACTCACTGAAATTGAAATTTCTGTCTGTTGCCCATTTCTGCTATTTGTAGAATTAAACTTTACAAGAACAGTGATGTCACTAAACAGTGGACTGGGATCATGTGGTTTGTGTCTCTAGTGAAATCCTGGCTCCATGGTAGATCAACTGAGACCTCTGGCATGCCTAAGTGCGCCCAAGCCATTGATGCTGGGACTTGGGCACCTCACCCCTGGATAGGTGGAGTCAGAAATCCCTGGATCCTGGTCTTGAAGGAGCCTAAATGGAGGTCTTTCTGAAAAACACCAGAGTAACAACAGTAGAGAAGGGACATCAGGATCTCCAAGTCTCTAACCCGAGTCTCTAACCTGCTGGGACCTGTGGCTACCAGAAGATGTCTTGGGAATGGGAAAACTGAAATCATCATACCGTTATCTCAGTGAAGTGCAGATCTGTTGGAAAATAAGGGATACTGAGGCAGTCCAGGAAACTGTGGGAAAACTGCCTTGCCCCATATCAACTTTTGTTTAAAAATATATTTTGGACAAAGCATACTGGGCTAAGTAACATTTTCCCATTAAATGAATTTAACCAGAAAGCAGCTAATTAGCTACAGTATTTAAATAAAAAAAGACCTTTTATGAAATGGAGAAGGACCAGAACCCAATCAATAAAACATATGTATTTTATTAATTGAACACCGCAGTTCTCAACACTTAGGGTAGCAACTTTGAAATTCTTCAGATGTCTGAATAAAGAATTCTTATCTAAATAGGTGGAATTTTCAAGTCTTGACAATCCTGCTGTGAATACACACCTTTGTAAATGGTAGAAAGACCTTGCAGCTTAAATCTCCTTTAAGGAGGCTAGAACACTAAGACACTCAGGTTTCTCTGTCAAAAGCAAGGAAGAGGTAGGTGTCTTCCACAACTAGTTTCTCCTGAATGATTAGGAGCTAAATCAGGCCACAGAAAGATATTTGACTTTACTTAACAACCTTAACCCCAAATACTTTCATGGAACTGGCTATGGCAAACAGAATAAGAGGCTACTGACGAAGTAAGAACTTAGGTTTTGTGAGACTTGGCTTCAATTCCTCTCCTATTTGAATTTAATCACTGATTTCCCCAGATGACTTCTCAGATATAGTTTCAGTTTTTGCAGCATCTCCTGGCAAAACACAGAGTAAGAAAAGGAGAACAGCTCTCCATCTAGGTGGTATAAGTGGTCATGGCCATGATGGTACATCTGGATTAAAATCAGCCTAGAATGAAACACTGGCAGTAGTTAACAGTAGTTAACAGTACTAGTTAACAATATACCCCTGAGCAACAGGAAATTTAGGAATAAGGAGTGGAGCCTGTCTTCTCACTTTGTAGCAATGATATAACCACTGATACTTGATAAAGTTAAGGGAAGCAGAAATACCACCAGTCTTTTGGAGAGGCTGTTCTTCAGCATTTGTCATCTGGCAACACCTATTAAATCATGTTCTGCAAGTGACATGACCATTAATCCAAGCAACTCATTTAGTAAACTGGCAGGTGTCAGGAGGTTTGGCTATCCACTAAGCAGTGTAAGGGATTAGGAAGTCCTAAGCAAATTCCAAAGCATCCTATGAAGATCTGGAGGAGTTTACCAGTGAATGCTTTTGTCTGCCTAGTCTTTAGGGTGACAAATGGAGGATCCTCAAAGGATGAGCCAGGAGATTATGGACCCATCAATCTTACTTCAGTCCCTGGGAAAGTTATTAAACAAATCCTCCTGGGAGCTATCATAGGTCAGATGAAGCCCAAGATTGGAAAAAACAACATGGATTCACCAAAGGCAAATCATGCCTGACAAACCCGGTTACCTTCTGTGACAAAGTAACCTATTCAGTGAGTATAGGGTGAGCAGTGGGCATTGTCTACCTGCATTTCTCCAAGGCTTTCAAAAGGGTTTCCCACGGATTCCTCCTGTTGAAACTGATGTGTTATGGTCAACCTCTGTCTTTCTATAGGGCTGTGAGTTTGCATTCTGAAAGCATCATATTCCTACTCTGTATGACATAAATAACTCTCTTTCATGAAATACAAACTTGTCTTCTGTCCTTAGAGGATCAAAAGTGAGGCTTTTTAGCAATCCCAAGTGAGTTCTAGCACTACTTCCTTGAAAACAAACTTGTGGATGAGAACCGAAAAGAATATTGAAGACAGGCTCATTTTCTGCATATGCCCCTGGAGTCTATTGCCCAAGAACAAGGGTAATGTGTTCCTAAAAGCTTGTAGAACACTCATGTTTGATGTAATATTAATAGGATAGTTACTGCCTTCTGAAAAATGAAAAATTAACATATGCATGTAGGGTGGTGAATGCAAAAGCAATGTGAAAACTATGCAGTTCACAATTGTTAAATTTTCATGACAAAGAATCTAATTAGAGATTTAGCATAAAGTAAAATTCTTACAATAAAGGGGGAGTTAGATTTATCACTAAAGGGCATTTTATGATCCTAAACCACAATGTAGTAATGCATCTATGTACAGTCAGAAAAAACTCATTGTGTGGAAATTTGGTAACGTTCATATAGTCACATGTGCATTTACAAAAAGCTGCTGAGAGATTATTGAAATTATTACTATGTGAAAAATAGTCAACCATTTCCAGTGAATCTAAAAATTGAAAATGTTGGGAATATTTAAAATATGCCTACACAACAGAATTCTCAACATTTCTAACTAAAATGAGAAGTATGTGCAATTTGGAAAAGCATACTGAACTTAATAACCATATGGAGTGTGCATTTTGTGTTTAAGTGACAGCATTTTTAAACTGGAAAAGAACATGACAGATTGATGGTAAGAAATTTAACAGTTTTGAGCTGAAACATATACCTCTTGTTTGTCTTTCCATTCAAGAGATTGGGTGCTATGAGGCCACAGAATGTACTCAAGCTCTCCACAAAAGAAGAAAAGCTTGGTTAGGAGGGATCCAGAGACATCTGTCCTTGATGTTTCATTAATATCTTGGAAGACAGAATGGAAAGATTTCTCATGAAATCTGCCCTTGACCCTGATCTGAAACAGACGTGAGGATGCTGCAGAACTAGAAATCAGAATATTCTAACAACAAAAAAAATTATATGGAAAAAAAAACCAAAACAGCATAATTCAATCCAAAGAAAACAAGGTCCAAATTCTAATTTTAGGATAAAATCAATGACAATATCAGAAATGAGAATGATAAAGCAAGTAAATAGTGTTGAGGAAAAGGATCTAAGAATCCTTGTAATTCTAGTCTCTCCTGGACAGACTAGCCATGGGCTAACAGAACCAAGGTTCTGTCAAGACAGCAAAGAAATAGGATAGGAGTCAAAGCATATTAAATATCTCAGTGCACACTGCAAGCCTGCTCTGCCCAGCACAGCTCTGCCCAGCTCTAGCTCGGCTAGAGGTCTGTGTCCAGGTGCATGTTAACTGAGGGTCAAATGTAAAACATCCATGATGTGCTGAGGTCTAACAAACACTAGCTCTAAGAAGGAACTGGAGTAACTGGGGCTGTCTAGTCTTGACAAAATAAGATTAAGTAGAAAAATGATGCTAGTTTACAAGTACTTAAAATGTTAGCTGCAAAGAATTTTTTCACAATGCCCAATATCAAATTAGACAAGATATAATAGCAATTAAGCCAGCTGAATCAAATTGAAAAAATTTCTAAATGGCAAGATCAGTGAAAACTCATCTGGCTGAGAAGGAGAATGTAGAGAATATTCCTCACTGCCTATTTTTAAGGACATCCATCAGGAGTGCTGTAGGCAAAGCTAGTACTGTCCAGAAGTAGAAGTGTGGAATCTCTTGGGGTCATTTCCAGTTCCAATTTTGCAAATATCTGACACTGTTAGGAATAATGGTTATCACACAGACTTAGCTTAGAATGCAAGATAAAAATAATCCATCCTTGCTTCTTTGAAGCCTGTGGTGTTTGAGGCTTGCATTTTTATATTTCCATGTTTAGTCTGAAATTCTCTAGTGATTACAGTTCCCCTGAAAATGGAGGGCTATAAGGGAAAAATATTGCATGACTTGAGATAAATTTCTATGTAGTGGTCAACCCACACTGGGTGGAAAAGCAGTGCATACACTGTGGCTTTAGAAGCAGGCTTCATTTCACATTCAGTCAATTAATTCACTTTAAGCAATAAGCTTTCCAAGGAAAGTGCTAGTTAGAAGGAGTGTCTGAAAAAGTAAGGAAAAAAATTTAATTTAATTTCTATCTCTAAAGTCTTTTTTAATCACAGAAAAAAAGCAACTGTTTAGACATGCATACAAAGAGAATTATTCCACCTTGACCCCTTTAACTCCATATTGGAGATTTTTTCTGTCACTTTGCTTTCTCTAATGCAGATGATTAAGGTGATGGGTCCATATGCAGAGTCAATTGTGAAAAAGTTTCACAGAACAACTCTACCCAGCAGAAGAACCTCTGCAGTCTCTACAAAGAAAGAGGCGCTTTCCTTACAACTACAACTTTAAAGATTTGGAAGAGTAAAAAAAGCGTAATCTACTCAAATATTTCAGCTCTCTGGTATTTGCAGCTCTTAACAGATCCTGCGAGAAATAAAAAGGGATTGATGCTGTGAATTTGTAGAGTGACCCTCTCTTTAACATGAAATGAGTAGATCAACCTGCAGGGAGTGGTGATTAGCCATGGATGAATTAACTCCCTGAGCAGGTCTGAATCAAAATACTGTCACAGCTTAGACATATACAAAATGTTTCAGTGAGATGTGGTGTGTGTGTACCAATAGTACATCAGGTTTTTTTTCTTTTTAGGCAAGAAAATAAATCTGTGCTTCTGAACATAATCATGTTAATTTCTGATTTTTTAAAATAAACTAATTTAGATAACGGTCCTATTTTTACAGTGCTGGCTTCATGGGGGAAGAAGTTAATGAGTTTGAAAAGGTCTATGAGTTCATGTATCTATCTACCAAATACCTGTCTTCATTAGTTGATTCATTTTATTCAACTGATTTTCCAAATTCTTGCCTACTAAAAGGGTCCTCAACATTTCACTGCCACTTAGAAATTTTATCCTGGCATCATCTGTTCTAATATGGGGAAAATTTATTCCCAATTTATAAAGGATGAATGCTGACAGAAGCGATGAATTTGGTAGAGTAGGTCATTCATCCGAGATGACAAAGAGAGTCTACAGGAGAACACAGTACTGTAATATACATGTTCCCAAGTTATTCTAATTAGAACCCAAAATTTCTACAGATGGACATGAGCAAAACAATTCCTAACAATGTGAATGGGCGCTATGATAACAAAGTCAATTGAATTCTGACCAATGCAGTGATTAATGCGAATTGAAATGAAAAATTTAATATATGTTGATATTTTCCTAATGCAAGAAATGGAATTCGATGAAGTTCTAAGGAGAAGGAGAATAAAATTGGTCAAAAGTATTATTTAACATGCTTAATATCTAATCAGGCTTACTTATTGTTGCAAGAAATAAAAACCAAGAAATGAGCAGGGTTTTAAAACTAATTATATGATAATGAAAGGCAGTTACACTTGCACAACTAAATATATATGTGTCTGCCTATGCAAATAAACTCCCTATTGACAGAATTTTGGGGAATCCCATATCCCATATCTATACCACAAGAGATAGACTGTTTACAGTTTTGCTGTATCTATGCCCCAAGGCGATAGTCTGTTTGCAGTTGTTTAAAACTTGGACTAGCTTTTGAAACATGCTGACTAGTGGATGACACAGCCTGAAACAGAATGTGATAGACCTCTGATGTGAACTGAGATAGATCTTACTTCCACTTGGTGGCAGTGGTCCCACCTTATAATCTACACCTAAGTTTTGCTGTTAATAAAGTCACCTTTTATATCCCTCACTAGCTCCATATCACAGCGACTTTTAAAAAAAAATAAGACATAACTTTACAGACATCAATTTTTCTAAATTGTTGCAGCAATACAGTAGGATACCATCTCCTGATAGATTTGGTGCCTAATATAATGACATTCTTCTTTTGTTTTCTGTTATTGAATATGCATGATAAATAAGGATGAACAAGGATTACTAGGAGAGTATTTGAACTGAAAACAGTATTTTAGCTTAAGGCCTAACACACTCAAAATTGTATGTGTCTTGTCTTTCTTGCTTGATTCCCAATAATTCATTTCAGATTGATGTTTCAGATTGATGGCTGTTGAAAACACGGAACAAATTGGCAAGGCAGTATTTATATATTTTTCCCATAATTTCAGGTTTTTTATATTTATTTGCCATATTTGTTATTAAAAGGCAATTGTCTTAATTGCCTTTTATCTTAAAGACTGAGAAAGTCCTGGGAATTAAACAGTATCATTGTTACTGAACAGAGAAAGAGCATTATCTGTTGTGTAATTGGCAGAGCTGGCATGGCAGTGTGCTCTCCTGCAGGGCAGGGGGCTGCCCAGCTGGACCTCCCATTCAGTTGGGAAGGGGGTCCCTATGCTTCTCAAGATTACTGCTCAAGTTTGAGAGACTCCTTATCACATCAGGTACTTAGTAAGTGAATTGTGACCAAGTATGCCGAAACTTTGAAATCTTAGCCAAGCGATATAAAGGATTGATTGAATATAAATAATTGTTTTGACATAAACAATAATTTATAAAAATATTGTTATTATTTATAACAATAATAATAGTTGACCTAGTCTGGAATGAAATCTGAATCCCGACACACCCAAACTCTCCTCTGAGAAGTGGTTTAGAAAGAATTAGGGTCCTTTCTGAACCTCATAACGCAAGGGAAGGGTCTCCCTGAGAGTTTCGCCTGTCCCTGTCCTCTGTGCAGTAAATAATTGAGTGTACATTGCCATCAAATCTTGTTAAAACACTGTTGCATTTACCACTGATCTTTTTTATATCATTAAACTTTACTGTTGGTTCTCTGCTGCAGGGAAATGCACAACTCCATCTGCAAGTTTGCTATGACAAGGAAGGTAGTTTTAAACATTAGATTGCTGTGAATATCCATCTACCTTATAGGTAGCAAGGCAAAAAATCTTCCAAATTTTATCTACAGAAAAAGGGAAAGTGGAGAATAAGTCAACAATTCAAACTGAAAATCCATGAGATATAAGAAATAATTAGAAAACATGCCCCCCAGACTTTTGAGTCAGTGCAATTACTTACAGGAGGTTGCAAGCTGTGCTTTCTGCACACTCCTACCTTCAGATCCACACTCTGATGCAGTGTCACTCATCCCAACATATTTCATGCTCCTCTATCATACAGGCCAATTGCTTCTTAGTTTTCCACTGAAGAGCTTTAGTGAATGACCCACTTTATGATATTCCTCTGTAAGAATTCCCTTGTGTATATCTTTCTCAATATGTCCCAGATGGTTTAGTATCTGAACATGGTAGAAGCCAATGGGAGCAGATGTGACCTAAAAAACTTCCAAATCAAGTTAAGTGGAGAAATACATTTGCTTGTGTTATTTATTTATTCTTTTGTTGACTTACAAAAAGTAATCAAAATAGCAGTAGTGGCAAGTGTTGCTTTGTGGCTAATGGAATTGGTAAAAGATTTTCTGGAAAAGGAAAATGGTTAGGAAAGAGCATAGATTTCAGAATCCTTCAGTGCCTTCCCTTTTAATGTCTTACTGCTTAGAGACTGAGTATCTGCATCCTCCAGAAATGTAGACAATTAAAATCTTGTGATTAACACGAATGCTTTCTGATACGTAAAACTCATTTCCATACTCGGTCTTCTGTGGTGCTCAGCCTCTGCCTTGCTCATGAGTACACTGGGACTTTACACAGACCTGGGTGGGAGCAACCAGGTCTCTTATGACAACACTTAAAAAATATGTGTTTTACTGCCTGAACAGTGTTGTGTCAGTAGAACATGGACAGATGTATGTCCTACAGGAAAAGTCAGTCACCCACTAAACGTCAAAGGTCTAAGGGCTCTCCACTGCCAATCATTGGTGTGATTTACAGCTACCTGCACTGCGCAGTAAAACAAGTATCTTGCCTCCTAGAAGTACAAACAAAAAGGTCTATTAGCCTAGTCCTTGAATTTTTAGACAGTTGTATTTAAAGAAATCCCACTGTTAACTTTCATGGTCATTGACATTCAATACCATTTCTTTCCTTTTTTGGTAACATGGATATTTTCGAGGAAATACAGAAAGCTGTTTCTGACCTGCAGGTTGTGGGTTGTTATTAAAAAAGGCTGGCATTCCTCAAAATACTTTTTTCAATTCAATGACTGAAATTACTTGTTTTAAAGATTAAGACTAAGGTCTTTGTGTTTGCATAGTGTGATTTTTAAAGAAAAATCAATAAAATATCTAGTGGCTCTGCAATGTTTTAACAGCAAATTCTATGAATAAATCCTAAGCAGAATGAAAGCCTGCTGTATTGGTGACAGTGTTAATTCAATGATTAGATTACTAGGGACATTAGCTGTTGAAGAATCTCAATTCTGGCTCCAACAATTTGGTGATAAATTTGTCTTAACTGTAAGTGGCAAATTGAAATACTTTCTCAGAAAAATAAACACCTTGACGCATTCCGTGACTCACAGGAGCACAAGCAGGAGTTAGAGGTTTTCACCTCCATAGCGCTGCTGTGACTTCAAAAGGGAAGCTGAAAACTGTTTGGAGAAAATTATTTTGGACATGTTGGTAGAGATATAACAATGGTTTAAAGTAATTTAAAATGGCTATGTTGCTGTTGCTGACGCATTGGAGGGAAAAAAAGATGCTATTTTGGCAGTTCCCCAACTTGGAGAACAAAAACTACTGCAGTATCCTTTCCTTTTGAGCTGATTCTGAACAGAAGACCTCATTGATCAGTTCCACTCACATTGTCTTTGCATTCTTTTCTCCAAAGAAGTGTGCACCTGGCTTTATAGGACTTACTAATCTGTATTTTTATCAACTTATATAAATATGGTCCTGTCGAACTTCTCAACATGTTTTACTGTGATATTTGTGAACATTTAAGGGAAGGAAGTATATTTACATCTGTTATAAAAAAAAATCCTGTCTTGCAAGTTCCCACCCATATCCAATCTCGCTGGGTATTCTGCCATAAGAAATAGATACTTGCATGAAACTGTCGTCATCAATCCAAGATTTAGAAAGTTGTGGATTGTTTTTGTTTTTCAGATTACTAGCTGGTATAGGCAGATACTGACAGGTAAGTATCCTTTTTTTGTCCCTATTTCTCCCTGAATTATCCTTCTACTCCAGATATACAAGCTGAAACAAATTTTCTAATACAGAAGAGGCAGTGTGGCTTCACTACAACCAATATAGCATAGATTCTGGAAAAAGTGTGACAAAGTTTTGTTCGGGTTTTGAGGCAAACCTGGTAAATCAGGGGTAAAATAAAAAATTCAGATGGCTTGCTCTTTTGTATATCACATGATGGAAATATCTTTAAGATCTGGAAAAATCAGTTTCCTCTTTTACTCCCTGGCTTAAGGGCAAGCTATGCTATACTCTTTGTAGCTAAGGGATGTGGGCAGTTTTTTCATCAGCTGGGTCTTCTGATGGATGTCTGCTGTCTTCTCAACACCTTGATGCCACAAGGAATGCTCTGTGATGTCTGGACTCTGGGACTGTGGGGTCCCTGAGATATTACCATGGGACTCGCTAGCTCTGCCTATAGTACCATCGAAGCCACAGCTGATAGGCAGGACTGAGAATGCACCTTTACTTAACTTTTCACCAATAACAGAACAAACTGAGGCAAACAGGTTATTTTTGTTTTTAAAGAAAGAAACTATTCTGTAGTTTCAGTTGGTGACAATTTCCAAGGACTGCGAAAAAATTGTTTGCATTCCACTGAATGTCCCAAGATTTTCTCAGAAAAACAGAACTTGATCCTTTTACCAAGCTTGCAAGAAGCCATAACTAAGTTAGGTTGTCAGATAATTCCACTAAATATAAATACCTATAAATGTCTGATTTATGGGCACCACCTGGTTATTTTGTCAAGATCTGTAAAACCATATATAGTGATGAAATAAGTTTCTACGTTTGCAGGGTTCACAGAATTTCTACTTCAAATACTACTACTACATAACACTGACCAGCAGCCTGCAATAAATTCAGCAGCTTCATTGAATAACTTGAAAGTAACAATTATAATATTTTGAGGGAAGACAACAGGAGAAATCAAAAAAGGTACCATGTTGCCGGTCGATCTTAGGTAGTGACCACGGTCAGATTAAAGAGAAAAAAACTGTTTCATGACCCCTGGCAATCAGACTAAGAAAAAAAGCCCTCACCTGCCCCTAAGTCTGCAGTCTGCCTTGAATCTGGAAATCACCATGGGGCATGTATATTGCATTGACTGAATTAATATAATGTGTTAGCAGCAATGGTAAACTCTGTCTACACTGCGTAACTGTGGTCAGTCTCCAGAGCTTCTGAGAAAGAGAAAACTGATCTACAAAAACTGATCTATACACTAAAGGCAGAGAAGAGCAAATCCTGTCCAGCCACTGAAGAAGACTAGCATTAAACTTTCAACATGGGATATAATATAAAACATAGAACAGACAAAACAAATTTTTTTCTATCCTGATTGGCTGCATTAGCCCTACCAAAATCCAGGGATTCAGCATGGCTATCACTATCCAGCTGCACACAGCACCACTGTGACAGAACTCCTCCCAGAAGCTATCTGTCCATCACTGATGTGCTCATGCATTGCTCTGCAGAGAAAATAGTTGGGGCCCCAGATGCCAAACAGCTCCTCTGGACCAGTGACAGTGGGCTGGGAAGAGCTCCGTGCTGACCCCATACAATGCTTCCTCCTCTACAGCTCTCTGGACATGGCAACACCCAGTGGTCTGCTAGTCTCACAGGTAGTAAACACAAGGATTCAGGACACATAAATTAAGCAACATAAATTAAGTCCCCTTGCCAGGAGAAGTGTGGACGGGGAATGTGTGGAATTGTCTTTGCAGCCAGTGTGGCTCAAGCACAGGATTAAAGATTTCTCCTGAAATGATGTTGATATAATGATTTGCTCATTTTTCAATCAAGGGGTTAAGAAGATAACTAAATAACAGATACATAAATTAAATGACAGAGGGCTCTAAACGGGTATAACTTTTGAAGAAGGTGTTTTACTCTGTTGCTAATACCCATTTTTTCTCCCAATTTTTACTGGCTTTTCTTCTGAAATGATCAATATTATAGATGACTGTACTCTCTTGCTACTTGTTATTTTCATTCCATTCAGTTCTGATTGAGTCTCGTAGGCACAGATCCATAGTAAACTTCAGCGCACTCTTACGTACCTCCTTCAGCACTAGGTTTGGATCCCAGCACTACGATCTGAGCGGAGCCATCGAGCCCGACTGCTCTCACAGTGAACATTAGGCTACAGGCTTCTTTTGCCAGCCAGGCTAGTTCAAACAGTCCAGCTGGGTTTAGCACCTGTTATCCATTTTCCTCCAGGAACTGAGCACTGGACTGATTAGCCTCTCTTTAAAAGGCAGCATTGTCAAAACACCAGTCATGTCAGTTGCCATCAGAAAGACTGCCTCAGGGGAAAATGTTTTAATGCAACAAATACGCCTAACCACATATCTAGCCATGTGTTTCCCTACATTAGCTCAGCTTTTTATTTTATCTGCTTTGGTTTATTTCCACTTCAGGCTGGAGAATTAGGTCTACTTGCTGCTATCCCAGTATGTGTGCTGGTTGTGTATCAGACTGCTGACAGTGCACTTACATGTTACTTTTTTCCTTCCTGAGGCTAGCATGCTTAATACTGAACAGTGCATCATAAAAACAGATACGATAACTCCAGCTTTCCATAGATGAATTCCAGCTGGTTATTTTTGTTGGTCTTGTTATGGCTTTAGTATTAAGTCTGGGTTTGCTCCCAGATGCAGCTGAAAAAGCCAGTTGCTTTCAGCAAAAAATTGCTGGCAAAAAAGGAGAGAGATCAGTAAAAACACTGCAGCCAAAGTTCTCTAGCTGATGCCACCAATGCCATCTGCTGAGCCACACTGCTCTGAATTTTGACATTTGGTATGTCCCAAACAGTGGACAAGCTACTATCTTAATTCTTATGAAGTAATTCGTTACAGTTGTCTAAACTTTAGTTCTGTTTTATTTCTAGATGATTTTTTCCTGTCCAGTCTGCTTTAAGTTTGCTGCATATATTCTAATACGGAATACTAAGCAGAGGTATGCATCATTAGAGAAACTTTCAGCCCTTCTTGATAAGAATCTAGATGCTGATGAAGTGGCTGGAAATGAACTACGTGTGTGTGTGTGTGTGTGTGTGTGTGTGTGTGTGTGAGTTAACTATAATTATGCACCAGCAGCATGATGTCCTGCAAGCTTTATCTGAAACATAATAATCTGGAATGAGGAAAAATTTTTTAGAGAGAAAAATGCCATTACTGAATGACAGCCTAATTGCTTTCTGAAGCACTTAGGCATTCGTTAAAAATCTCTACTCCAAATGTCAGTTGAGCAGAACTCTCTTCATTCAGTGAAACCTAAAATGAGCTCACTTCTAAATCATAATGTTGCGGTTTTAATTCAAATACACATTAAAGCCCTGATCCAGCAAAGCATTTAAGCATATGTTGAAGTCAATGGGATTACCCATACATTAAAATTTAAGCATATGTTTAAATACTCTGGTGTACTAGATTACCCTACATTTTGTTCTCTGTTCTGTTGGCCAAAACTTTGCATTTATTTCTCTACTTTCATTTCCAATCCCTTGCTATTTCCTCTCACTGGAGATTAGTAGCTTTCAATTAACTCTGTCTGAAATTTCTTCTAGGGCAGGTATATGTATTTCAACATATCAAAACCTCCCAACTCTTCTGCAGGCCTTGCTGCTGTGTGTGTGACATCAGTGTTCTCTGAGCTGTCATCAGCGTTGTTAGCTGGTTCTTTAGGCTGCGCTGCATGACAAGCCCCTTGAGCTGCTGCGCACTCCTGCATCCCTCAGCTCCACACTGCTCCAGCCACTGCTCTCTCTTTTGGAGGGTAGCTTTCGAGGGCTTTCAGCACTCTTTTGCTGCTGTCAGTTGTTGTTCTGATGTCTTTTCTGTTCCTTGCTGGTACATTTCTTTTTAATGAAGAAGAAAAGGTTTTATGTATTTAAGGGTAAGACCCCGTGTAAGAGATGAGGGTTATTCCCGTGCTTACCACCTATCCATGGTGAGGCATTTTAGTTAATGGCCAAACTGCATGAAGACTTTTATAGATTTACATAACTGCCCGAGGAATGTTTAGACCTCTGACATTCTATAAATGCCCTACTGCTTCCTATGTTCATTTACTCACCATGTTTTTTAATATTTCCATCTCATTTCCATTTTCTTCCCAAGGCACATACACACATAGACTTTTGTTACAGGATATCAAAATGAGGCAAAAGAGCAAAGCATTGAAATGAAGCTTTTAGAAATTCTGGGAAATTTTGTTTGATTTATTCTGTATGTAGTTAGAAAAAATAGTGTTTGCCTCAAAGAACAAATTTTCTTCAGCCAGTGACCCACCTTAATAAAAAACTAAATTTATATGGTGAAGCCAGTAAATATAAAGTTTATTAAGACACATTAGCCTGCAGTGAAAAGCTGACATATACAATATTTATGACAAAATGTCCAGTGACTCCAACACAGGAGAAGGGCTTCCACTGCTGCCTTTGGGAGATAACCATGTCAACTTAATACATGGTACTGAGTGATGAAGCAGGACAGGGGCAGTACAGTGTGGAGGGTCATAAGGTTACCACCTTGGTGGCTGGGCACATACTGTAGGTCATTTATGGTATCTGACACAGGGGAATTATCTGCCAGATGGAAACATCAAATACAAAAAAGAAAAAAGCAATGACTCTTTTCAAATTGAGCTACTGGAGTTCATGACCCACATACTAGTTTTGAAAAATTAGTTATGCTAAATGAATGAGTTGCATTTCACAGTTTTGAGGACAGACGGGCAAGGGAAATAGTATCATAGCTATATTAAAGTTGCCTTCAGTTTACATTGCCTTCAGCACAGGACATCAGCCTGGGAAAGTCCAACATCAATCCTGCAATGAGTTCTTGCTTGATTAAAAAGTTGTTTGTCATAAAGGGTGGGAAAAAATGGAGAAATTCTGAGTTTGGCAATTCTCACAGCTGACTTTAAGGACTGTAACACAGGTTTCTACATCTGAGCTGATTTTGGAGGCCTCCATCACAGTCAACAGAATTTTTGTTAGCATAGTCAGTGGATTTTAGGGTATGATTCATGTGACAAAATGTAGGTGTCTTCTTTAGGCTGAGATAAACCATGTCCTATTGGGGAGAAATTCTGGAAAACCTGAAAATGAGTGTCTCTCAGATGTAAACACTTGTGTTGCAAATACATACTGAAAACACAGTCAGGTGCTGGCCATTCCTGTTGACATGGAGAGAATCCAGAAGATTTCAAAAGAAAATACTGTGTAACTGTGTAATATGTTGTCAAATCCTGGTAGAGAAAAAACAAAGGGACAGAGAAGAAAATATTGTATTCCAACAGTAATTCAAAGATGACAAAGATTCGTCACAGACTAGAGGTATAAGTGAGGATGTGGAGGAAGATTCCTTGGCTAAGAATAGAGCCAGCTCAAAAAGAGAAAAAAAAAAAAAGAAAGTTGCACGAAAGCAGTGTGTCAAATTTTTCTCCTAATCAGATTCAACAGACAGCACCATCATTAATAACTGAGGGAGTAGGGGAAAGGTGGAGCAAAGCATTGCTGACAGAAGACAGAAAAGTGGGGTCCCTTAGGGGTCCGTATACTGATCACTGCTATTTTATATCTTCATTAATGACACAGACTTAGGGAATGAGTTCACCCTCAGCAAATTTGCAGCTGACACCAAGCTGAGTGGTGTGGTTGACACACCTGAAAGAGAAAATGCCAACCAAAGGAATCTGGACAAGCTCCATGAGTGGGCCCATGGGAATCTCACAAGGTTTAACAAGACCAAGTGAAGAGTGCTGCACCCAGGTTGGGGCAACCCCAGGTGTCAACACAGGCTGGAGATGGACAGATTGAGAGCAGCCCTGCCGAGAATGACTTGAGGGTGCTGGTGGTCGAGAGGCTGGACATGACCCAGCGGTGTGCACTTGCACCCCAGAAAGGCAATTGTGTCCTGGGCTGCATCCAAAGCAGTATGTCCAGAAGGGTGAGGGAGGGGATTCTGTCTCTCTAGTCTCCTCTCATTTGCCCCATCTTGAGTACTGCAGTCAGGTCTGGGGTCCCCAGCATAGGAAGGACACTGACCTGTTGGCACGAATCCAGGGAAGGATCACCAAGATAGAGTGATGGAGCACTTTCTCTGTGGGGTAAGGCTGAGAGCATTGGGATTGTTCAGCCTGGAGAAGAGAAGGCTTTGGGGTCACCTAGTTGAAGCCTTCCAGTAGCTGACGGGATCCTACAAGAAAGATGGAAAGAAACTTTTTACAAGTGCATGTAGTGACAGGACAAAGGGAAATGGCTTCAAACTGAGAATAGGTTTAGATTAGATAACAGAAAAAAATCTTTACTGTGAGGGGGGTGAAGCACAGCAACAGGCTGCCCAGAGAAGTTGTGGATGCCCCATCTCTGGAAGTGTTTATAACCAGGTTAGATGGAGCTCTGAGTAGCCCAACTAGTGAAAGGTGTCCCTGCCCATGGAAGGGGGCTGAAACTAGATGGTCTTTAAGGTCCCTTCCAAGCCAACACATTCTATGATTCTATGAGAAAATCCTGGAATACAAGAACAGAAGAATCCTGAGTCACAGAAGAAGGATTACAATGTGAAGAGCAGACACGGCCAGGAAGGTGGCTGGCATGTATACCACAGATGGTAGATTATTTGGAGATAAGAGAAAATTTACAAATATTCTCCATCATCCTACTCTGCATCTTTGAGCTTACTCCACACTTTTATTTCGTCTTACCCATGAAGGCTTGCCCTTTTCTGTCACACACTGCAAATGGAGTGTTTTATGACTGTTCCCTTCAGTATCTTCCATTCTTTTGCAGAGGAAAATATTTTATTAGTTTGGGTATGCTGTTCCATGCATACATGTTGTCTCAATGTGTCCATTTGCATAGGATTAAAGGTTACTACTACAGAGAGTTTCTAATTTGGAGAAATGTAATTTCCATTCCAATTTTCAACTGCTACAGAATTAAATTACATTTGAATTTCAGAGAGCTAGGAAGGAGATAGATGTGATATAATGCTATCTTTATGTAGAAGTATGACTCAGAACACAAGTTTGACTAGCCTGAAAGACTCTCCCAGTCATGTCTGGCAGAACAATGTGTTTCAAAAGTTGTGGATCAGAGGGGTTAGAAAACTGCCAGTTTTTGCCTTGCTTTCAAGGTGTTTCAGCTGGGGAAACAGGATGAAAAAGAAGAAGCTGATTCAGGTCTATCTAACCTCTCCACCTCTCCCCTTGGCATTTTCCTTGCATTAGAGGGATCCCTGGCTAACAGGCTGCACCAGCCTTCTTTCTGCAGTGTGTTATCCTGTCTGTGAGCAGTGGGAGGAACAAAAGACATGACCTACTAAGGTTCCTTCCTGGAGTGGAATACGACATTTGAAACTCCCTCTCTAATGTACTGAAAAGATTTTGCCCACTGTAAAGCAGCAAGTGTGCACTTTGCAAATTATTTCTACTTTGGATTTTTTCATCCATGCAAAAGAAAAAATATCAAATTTGTAATTATGAGATGAACACCATTAAATTTTGCCTCAAGTTGTAGTTTTATGGCAGGATACAGACTAGTACTTTTGCTCTTTCCTCCTGAGTTCAACATGATCATATAAAAGAACAACTGTCTGTGGGGCAAATAAGTCCTTTCAAGGAGTGAAATGAATGGTCATTCATTCCTATTCTATAAATCAACCTTCACAGGAAAACAGTGTTGATCTGCTCAGCATAACAGCTGGAGGTTCACCAAGTCTAGAAAGAAACACTTTTCACATCGAACATTTTGAAACCCTTTTTTCCTAACTGTCTTTTTCACGTTTGATTCTCATGTAGAGACAGCTGCTTGCTGTGAAACCAAGTTTTTTCAGTGCTGGAACAAGAAGTGCTAAGTATCTCCAGCTCTATGATAATGGTTTCACATTAGTGAGGAAAGAGCTGTCTGCAGCTTAAGCTTAAGGAGCTTCAGTCCAAAAGAACGATTTTGACTAACATTTTCTAATTGCCATGTTGTTTTGATATTTTGGCTTGTTTTGCGTTTTCGTGTGTGGTTGTTTTTATTTTGTTTGTTTCCAGTACAGTTATTATTATTGTTATTATTATTATTATTATTACTATTTATTATTATCTGCCTTGAAATATCTGAATTTCAGAATCTTTCTGGTATTTAGAAGGTGACCCAAACAGTATTAGCAGAAATTAC
The DNA here is from genome assembly GCA_013397865.1 of Struthidea cinerea. Classification (NCBI taxonomy): domain Eukaryota; kingdom Metazoa; phylum Chordata; class Aves; order Passeriformes; family Corcoracidae; genus Struthidea; species Struthidea cinerea. The sequence goes on from VZTI01003412.1 coordinate 110,633, forward strand.
CAGGCACTTTTTACAGGTATACTTAACTAAATTTGAGAAAATCATGACATTTCCTAGTAAGTTAGGGGAGCGAATAGACTTACACCAGAAAATTTGTTTCGAAGAATTTAAATTAACAAATAAGGACACAACCGTCCCACTTTCATTTTTTAAGTGAGCATAATAGAAAAAGAATTATGTTAGTCCATAATAGAAAAGTCTTTCACATTCTATATCTTTACTGAGTGCTGTTACTCTTTCCAAGTTAGGACACACCACATAACAGCTATGATCATAGCAAGTGGGTACAGCTAATGAACATGAGGGCTAGGTCTGTAACAGGGAAGTAAATGGGACCAGGATGTCATCTCTGGCATGGAGGCCAACTGGTATGGATCTGGGTCTGTAATGCCAACCTGCTTCTAAAGCAGCACAGCCTCATGTAAACTCCTTACTGGGAACAGCCCCTAGTCTACGCTAAGTCGTTACCATGCCCAGGGATTTTTTGGGTTACCATCATTTGTATCAGACCCAAAAGGGCCCCAGAGACTGTTCGCACAGTCCAAGCACATAGACTGCCATGGTGTCCAGGAAAGGTCCTGGCACCACTTAGCATAGATGTAGATGGAGGCTCAGTAGTGTAAGATAACTTACATATGGTTTTCTCCCTGAAGTAATTATCATACCCCAAAATCTTGCCCTCTGTCAGAGTGGGAGGGAAGCCTGTTTACTGCATTGACAGCCACTGAGAATATTTGAAATCCTGTGGCCAGGATGGCTTTGCTTGGGCATCATTTTGTGTTCTGTCCTGCTTTTCTCTGCCAGTCTAGTCTTCAGGATCCCTGACTCAGCTATATTGTCAACATCATAAATGTCATAACTTTAGAGCAAGATGTCTCCAGCCCAGAGGCTAGAGAGTGACAATTAAATACATCTTCCTCTGTGGAAATCTCTTTTAATGACACTGAAATGTTTTTCTTTTCCAACTTTGAGATTGCTGGGATAAGCAAAGTGGTTCCCTTGTCAAGCAGAAAACATAATTTCAATTGATGTGTAATAAAATAGTTGAAACCAGGAATGAATATCAGTATTTTAGCATAGATCTGCATATAGTGCAGAACACCACAGGGCCTCCAAAGGGAATGAAAACAAAATTGACTTCTTTGGACTTTCCTAGAGCTATGTCCTTTTCCCTCTACTATTCAAGTCTTGCACAAGCTAAAAGGCATATGGGCCAACAATTATGTGTATGATTGATTTACCTGTAAGCTGTTAGCTTAGGTCTTTAGAAAAATTTGGACATGGAAAAAAATGTAGACACAGACTTTGGGATCTTATTTTTGAAAAAGTTTTCCTGTTTCTTTATTTCTGGTATAATTGTTAGATATACAGCAGTGCTTGATTTACCGTTGCTCTTTCAAGCTCAGGTTTTACCATATTTCATTTAACTGAGTAAGTAGTAAAATAAAAGACTGAATACCAAGATTTAAGCTTTCTTCCTTAAGGAAGAAATTGAGATATTTTAACCTAAGTTGATAGTGAAGTTTCAAAATCAATCTTTTCATGACCAGGAGTGTAAATGAATTACATAACTCATGACTAATGTATCACAAGCCTCCATTCCATTTTTGATCTCATATACTGATAACCAGTATATGAGTAGGTAGAGACAGTAGGTAACTTGGAATCAAAGTTAATATTAAAATGTAATTCAGCTATAAACAGAAAAAAAATATGTATTGGTCCAAAAATTTTTATTAAGCATGTTTGGAAATATGACTTTAGAGTAAGATTTGGAGTAGGTAAGCTGTTTAAAACCAGAACAAAAGGAAAACCTAAGAATTAGGCAGTAAGATGCAAGTGAAATAGCATATCTCTGAACTATGAACACAACAAGTTCTAGCTTGGTACTGGAACTGTGAAGAATTACTAGTTCAGGCTACTTCACTCTGAAGTACAAAGCACTTGTGAGGAAAATGTTACACTAGAACACTTCCAGTTATAGATCTAATTGCTCACATAATTTTCATGATCTGCTTACATTCTTGATCAATCAAACTGTATTTTTTATCCTATAAAGAGTATACAGTTCCATTTCTTATCCTTAAACATTCCACTGCATTTGCATGTGTGTCTAGAACTGTTGTGCTGGATATGCATGATGTTCAAAATGAATATTTGAAGGCAAAAACTCACGCTGAAATATTTTTTAAAAGATAATCATGATTTTTTTGTGATCTAAAGAGTTACTGTCTTCATATGGGTAATGGCAAAAAAGAATAATTTTCTCGTTAGTTGACAACAAGGCAAAAAGAGTGAATGAAAAACTGAAGTCTGTAGATTTCATAAGCGGCAACAAAACAAAGATTCATGATTTAGGATAAAGAATATGCACCCTTTATTCTTGATTCTGTGTCTTCAAAGAAAAGGTATTTTTATTTCTTACATACTGTTTGAATTTGCCTCATTCTAGATATCTTGAGGATAGCAGGTAAAATTTCTAAAGAGAAACTCTCTCTAGACTTTAGGATATGACTGATTGCACTTCTGCAAGTCATTCATTATGCTGAAATTGTGCCTCCATGGTAAGAAATTTTTCTCCTACATAAGCTAGGTAAAATTCACAGATTCACAGAATACTCTGATTTGGAAAGGACCCACAAGGATCACCTAAGTCCAACTCTTAAATAAATGACCCAAATGAGGATTGAACCTACAATCTTTGTGTTATTAGCACTCCAAACAAACTGAGCTGAATTTTTTTAAAATGTTGGATGTATCGACTAAGTAAGTTGATACAAAAGTTGACATTTTCTATGTGAATGATCTGACAATAGAATTAAAAAACTGTAATTTTTATTTTTCCAATGAGACTATATTTTAGAGAAGAAAATGTATGAAGAGAAATGAGGTGTGTTTTCTTGCACCACATGCAGCTTTCTGTAGCATGCTGTGGATTCCAACTACAGGGCATATAGTTTTAGATCCAGTCCCAGCTATCTATAGCATTTATTAGGTCCATATGTAAACACCCAAAAAGAGAACTTACAAGATTCAAGAAAAACTGCCAAGTTATATAAGACTTAAAATAACAAACTTTACAATTAAGGCTCGGATAGTCCCTGGCAATTGAATATCTGCAATGGAAGGACTTGGGAGAGGGAAAAAATACAAGTATTCCCATATGTGAGCTCCACACAAGGACCAGAGAAACAATAATCTCAGCAGGTGCTCCATCTGGAAGGTTTTCTCTGATATTCCTGATACCTAAAAGGAACATGGAGGGGAAGGGACATGATGCTGATTTCCCTGTACTTGTTTTCTAACAACGTACTTGTTGACAAAGTATACTAGATAAATGAGAGGAACTTTCTTAGCTTATTTCCACTGCGGGAAACATCTGCATGTTAAACCAGAAGCCTTTTTATATTCTAGCATATTCATTTTCTTACCAGCTCCATCTTTCTTCCAGAGAATAATTTTCTTGAGCTCGGTTCCCAGGTCTGACTTTCTCTATTCGTAAATGCTTGTTGCAGGCTCATAAAGAAACTGTCTTCCCCAGAACATGGCAAACCACCACTTTACTACCTTGCCAATATGAAACTTTCCTGTCACAAACGGCACCCCCTATAAGCTTCTCAGGACAGATACTACTTTTTTTCTCCAGTTAACAGACACTTATAATATTGGGGTGCATTCTACCTCCAACAAACCTTTTAATAATTATTTATCATTACAGGGAAGAGAATAGCAGCTCTTGGATGCAAGAAGGAAATAATCTGCCAGTAGCTCCCTTTTTTCCACAGGGATTTAGATATTGCACTGTCCTCTGTTGTCAATGCTGAACAGTACAGCAAGGTGACTTTTCTCCATTGCACTGTATCTGAAACCATTTATAATTTGAAACATTAAAATTAGCATCTTGAACTTCAAAATCTATCCAAATGGATACCACACTTTTGATGAAAATGTTTAGATCTACAATCTCCTCGTTTAAATCCCACCTCAGTCATGACAACAGTAGTGTCTGGCAGAAATTAAAGAAAAGGTAAGCTAAAAGAGAATATTTTCCTCTGAGCTTTGTGGTTTAGGTTACCTCACCCTCCAACCCTCGAGGCAACTGCATATCTGCTTCATCTGCCCCATCAGTCTGCCTTATATGTCATTCTTGAACACACAAGAAGATATTAAACAAAGTATTTTTCTTTAATATGTTATAGTTCAACAGTGTTTGCTTTAATGGGATTTAAGCAACTTATTTTCTGAAACATATTGCTCAAAGTTGTGTGTTTTTTTCAGATTGTTTTTAATTCACAATCAAGGCACCATGCTCTCAGCAGATATCTGGGGTCAATGCTCTGTTGCTAGGCAGTGGGGATTTAGCAGTTTTTATCATTCTGGATTATAGGAAACATTGTGGAATAGGCTGAAATTTGAGACCATGGAATCAGTCCCATCTTTCCTTCTGCTCCATTGTATAGTTGCCTTGTTGCAACACTATTCGCAAATTTTTGTGTTTTGGAAACATGTTCATACTGTTGTCAGACTGGATGCACAGCTGAGCACTATTATCCCGATGATTACTACTATGAAATGAAAATTTCAGGTGTTTTGGAAATTGTTCAAATTATGTGCTTTAGAAAAAAAATAAAGTTCCTTGCTGTTATGGATGAACAGAGGCAGGGAAAAAAGGGTGTACTGGGCATCTTCATCTGCTTTCTCTTGAAATTCCTTTCTCAGCTTCATGGATCAGGGGAGTGCTGCACACTCGGGATGACCAGATGTGCTGGCCGATTGACCTGTGGTACAAGAGACAGAGAGTGTTCTTGGCAAGACAGTCTCTGGTGCCAAAGACTTATTGGTTATGGTGAGGGAAAGAAGCCTCTCCCAGGATGCCTGTTCAGTTGTGGTAATGTATTCCAGTTCTGATTCCCTGGTTGGCTCCTGGACTTAGCCACACCCCTGTACTTAAACTCAATCAGTCACCTGTTCGGGGTCATTTGCCTCTAGAACCCTTAACGAGTTGTAACAATAAACTGCTGTTTGTGGAACTCCATGCAAGAACTCTTCTCAACTCCTTGCCGTAGGATACACATTACTGAAGCTATCCCTGCGTCTGTGTGTTCATGCATTGGAGCCACAGAACCAAAAAGGCCTCAGTAATAACCTGAGATAGCTAAAGGTCCTAAAGCTGTTTCCTGTTTATTTCCTGTTTATTTCAGGAAACAGTTATTGAACTCCCTTTTTGAACTGCAGAGTTTGCGTTGATCAGACAGGTTTCCTCTGTATTCAGAAACATGTGAGCATCATTATTTGAAAGCTAATAGTCAATAGCTAATCACCTAGATGGTGAAAAATTAGTAACCTGTCAGATATCTGTACCTACAGTGCATGTTATGTGGTATTCAGCTAGCAAAGGTCCAAAAGGCTTACTGCACAGGGATGGGCAATTCTGCCATCCAATGTAATATCTTAGTATTTACTAAACACATCTCCCCATAGCTACTACCATGGACAAAGATTTCCTTATTTCATATTCTGAGAATAAAAGCAATATAAGGTGTCTTATTTAATGATGTGACATTCCTGTCCCTGTGGTTTCATGGCAGATCCAAAGCTGCTCCTTCAGAGATATGGGCAGTGTATTGAGGAGAGCTTGACATTACAAGGCCATTTCATCTTGTTCCGTGGATGCTGTTGCATGTGCAGGAATTCACTGTGGTGATATATTGGGAAGATTTTTATTTGAGTTTTTCAGAGCATGTGTATATGTCAGAAACATGACTGAGAGGCTGGTGTTTGTTTGCCTTTAAAGTTTTCTCATGGATGTACCATCATGTGTCCCAGGAAATACCTTTCTTCATTTGTCTGCTGGAAATATATAGGTGTGGACAACTCAATGGCAAGAGGTAAGATGAAACTGAACTTGCTCTGACTCATGAGGCAAGATACTTCATGGTTTCTGGATAGGGTTACACATAAACACGTAGTATCAACACAGGAGCAATAAGAGTCTATAAGCTTGCTGTCAAGTTAGGGTCACAAGTGGATCATAGAACATCTAGGAGCATTGATCAGCCAGTGTACATTATATATAAATATAGATGGGAAAATTTCTTATTCACTAGAATTGTGTTCTTTACCTCAATTTGTATACCAAGGAATTATTTCTGCTACATGTGTATTATGCATTTTATTAAACCAATGTCCACTAATGAATTTTTACCACAACAGTAGATGGGTTGCTGGCAGAAAGGAAGTTTTGCAAGAAGTAATTTTCTCTTCTGTTTGTCCCACCCAGTTTCAATTTACCTCATACAATAATTTTCATAAAAACTCAATAAATGGCATGATTATAATTCTTTATCAAGTAATTGATAAAACTATTTCTGTAATTACAGGCAATTGTAATTCAGACAAATGCAGCTTCAGGTAATCTCAAGCCTCCAGCTCTCCACATGGACTAACATCCCAGGCCAGTGCAGTCCCACCCCTGTCCCCAGGGAAGTGCCTGATCCCTGAGGCTGGGGCTGCCCCCTGGCTGTCCGGCACCCTGGCTGGAGCAGTGGAGTGGAATGGGGTACTTGGCCCTGCCCTGCCACCCTGGGCAGGCCCTGCAACTGTTAGTCCCCAGGGAGACCCTATCCCACATAGCACTCTGACATGATGTATATTAACATGTTCTCATAAAATAACAGAAAACTATTATCTACTTGATTTCTTCAATGAAAATTTTGGTAATCTGTTCTGAATTTCAACAGATAAGAAACACCAAGCGCTGCTCTATGAATACCCCAGTCAACCTGTCCAAATATTTTTTGGTTCACACTGAGAGAAAATTTTCTCAGTATATATCCTACACATTCTTTACTGGTATTAGGCCAGCTTCCATTTATCCTGCTTACAATTAGCTCCTTTGGCAAGTGCCATGTTTCTACTGTTGGCAAACATCATCCTGCTTTGCTACAATACATCCAAAATGACAAACAAAGCCACACAGTCCCATACATAAAGCCGATAAAATTGGGCACTTGTAAGTTAAAACATAATATGTAGGCATTTTACAAAATATTACTTTTCCACATAGGGAATCAGACAGGAAGAAGCATGGGGAAGAAACCTGAGTAATTAAAGTGGACATTATTTTCTGATTCATATTTCTGCTGTAAGACTGAATTTGCTTACCTTGATGGAGACAGTATCAGTTCTCATGCTTAAATAAAAGTCTAATGGAGAGAATCATTGTAGCACATACTAAGCTCTTTAACAGACAGTTTCTCCATGCCTCTGAAGCCCCATTATTACCCTTGACTTTAACGCTATTTCCAGATATATAATTCTATTACAGTGAGAGGAAGGGCAAACAGGCCATGCAAACTACCAGGGGAAAAAAATCTTATCTGTAGAGCCAGCATATGTTCCCAACATACCCCCTCTCTATTTCTTTATTTACTTCAGGTTCTCTGTGTTTTCCGATGAGCATCCTGCTTGGTTTGATACTGCAAATTTAATTGTCTTCTTTTTGTCCCTGCCAGCAGAACCATTTTCTTTCTCAAATTTCTTCATTCCGTTTCCATACTCTTCATGACATCAGTGTGGTGAACATTGCTAGCCCCATTAGAAAAAAAGTAAATTTTCAGTAGAAGATTCTCAGTGGAGTGGAACATTTTAAGTTTGAAATCCATAAAACCTTGAATTTATCAAGAGAATTTACCAATCTTGTGTTCTTTAAATATGTTAATTTTTGCTTCAGCATAAATTTCCTCTACATTATTACTTTCATTCTTCTGATTCTATATTTGTGTCTGTGTTACAAATAAGGTCAGAGTCCGTCCTTTTGGCCAATCTATAAAAGTTTTCTAAACTTAAATCAATTTTTGTTTTAAAACTACTGCAGTCTTTCTCATTAATATAATTCTTCCTGTTTAGATTGTTAGTGATCTGTCTTTAGCTCAGCTACTGCATGGTTTCACAATGCAGTATTTTCTCACTCTCTTAATTGGATGATCTATAAAGCTAACCAATAGCATGCGAACGGCAAATATATCAATTTTATGCAGAAGATATCACAACATTAAGTATTAGTGAATATTGTATGTATCAGTCTTACTGTTTCTGCTTGCAAGTAGACCTGAAATATTTTACTGCCCATTGACTTTAAAGTAGGAAGGTTTCTGCACTCAGAAGAAAACACTTCAAAATTTGAGTTAATTAAATATTAATAATTTTTCATTTCTTGCTATTAGATGAACTCTTACAGTTCAGATCTACAAGTGATGTAATCTAAAGGCTATCTTTTCCCAGGCAACTAGCAATAGAACAAGGAAAAATGGCCTGAAATAGAACCAGGGAGGTTCAGGTTGGATATCAGGGAAAAATTTCTTTCCACTGAAAGAGTGGTTAAGCATTGGAACAATCTTCCCAGGGAAGTGATACAGTCACCATCCATGGAGGTGTTCAAAAAATTAGTAGATGTGGCACTTTGTCATACAGTTTAGTAAGCATGGTGGTATTCCATCAACAGTTGTACTTGATGATCTTGGAGGTCTTTTCTAACATTAATAATTCTATGATTCTAAAGCAGATTTTTTGACTTGGCTGAAACAGTGTTTATCTGTATCAGGAAAAGATTTTTCTCCTATCTGTGGAAATTCCCATACTGCCAGACTGTCAGATTCCTCAAGAACTTTGGAGCAATTACTTCTCTTTCTTGACTCTGGTATTTCTGTTTAATCATGTCCTTGCCCCTCTGTAGTATGTCAGTAGGATGTCTTCTGCAGCAGTTATCCAGTCTTCCCAGGTAACAGCCATGAATCCCTTTTCCTGCAGTTTTTATGCCTTGTACTTGAATTGCAGAATCACAGAACTGTTTAGATTGGAAGAAATGTGTTGAGATCTTGTAGTAAAACTCGCCACTGCTCAAGCAGAGCCACATAAAGCAGGCTACCCAGGGCCATATCCAGTTGGATTTGAATATCCCCATGAATGAAGACTCTATAACCTCTCTGGGCAACCAGTTCCAGCAATTTTTACTGTGAACATTTTACACTCTCATGATGACTTTTTTTCTTGTGTTCAGATGAACTTTCATGTTTTCTAATTTGTTGCTATTGCCCTTAGTCCTGCTCCTGTTCACCATTGGCTCACTCTTCATTCCTTGCAATCTGGTGTGTGTACCCATTGATAAGATCCCCCACTCCTTTCTCTTCTTCATCCTGAACAGTGCCAGATCTCCCAGCGTCTTGTCCTATGAAAAACATTCTAGGCACTTAATCATCTTCATGGCTTTTCATCAATTTGTTGATTTTCTTCTCAACAGTTATAATCCATCTGAAAAAACCCCCAACATTTCCTACTTGTTTGCTTTTTGGAATAAAAACTTTAACAAATTTTTTTCCCCTATAGTTGTTTCCTTATTTTTTTCTTTTAAGTTTGTAATAAAACCCTTGTAAAAGACAACTGTTTGCAGGAAAGAACATTAACAGTAGTACAGGTAAAACAGTGTCCAGAGATACATGCTACATAACTGCTCCCTGATTTTAAAGCTAAAAAAAAAATTGTGTTTCATTTACATGAATGATTTAATAAACCTTCTTCCATCAAATGTAATATTATTATTTTTATCAATGGCAAAAGAAAACTTATTAGATTGATAGCTTTAGATTACTTTAGGATGTTGCACAGCTAAAGACATTCTTCAGGGAAAAAAAAAAGGAATGAAAGCATTTTGAAAGCCTCAAAGAATGCTTTTTCTTCCCTGAAACTGCCCAGTCTTGTTAAACTCATGTAATTTAATTAAAACTATCATTCAAATGTGCTATCTTTCCATAGAGTTAAGAATACGGAAGATACTTCTCTTTTTTTTGGATCTCTTTTCTTCAGAATTAACTACTGTACTGGGGGACTGGGGGTTTGCTGATCAGATAACTGGTTTGTGTGCCCAGTGATTGTGAGATAAGCACTGTGGGATTCATTAGGGATGTACTGTATTTCTGCTGGAAAAGCTATTATAGCATGTCTTGAAATACAGTTGCATCCAGAATACAACAGGCACTGCCTGACTTCCATAGATTTTGAGAACCATGTGAGCTGTAAGTTTGTCATGTTCTGCTCAGACTGGCCACTCGAGAACAGCCTGTTCTGCACAGTGGACTGCCCATCACAGGCGGTTAGAAATTTGTAACAATGGGCTGATGCCAAAGTAGAATAATCAGGCAAGAACAGCTGCAGGGCTCTGCTGGCAGTTCACACAGATCCTCCTTGTTTCTTCATCACGTCTGGGGTATTAAGAATTGTGCTCAGCCAAGAGCTCAGCATAGGAAATTGCACATTGACATTTAAGTTTACTTGTCAGAAATGGGTGATCTTGCCCTTTCAAAACAGGAGCATGTGCAATGATCATTAGCAGGAAATAACTCCTCTCCAGCTAAGCAGGCTACCTAACACTTATTCTGCTGGAGGAAAGGTAACTACTGCAAACTCCATTCAGAAATGCACTGCTTCCTTTGAGGTAACTCATTGTAACCGGAGATTGACATAAGTATCGGGTAACTGTCTCAGTGATTTCCTGGGGTCTTGGGAAAGACTTCAAGCAGTGAGATTCCACTGCCCTTTTTTAGGAGGGGGGAGGGAAGGAAAATTGGCAGATGCTGCGCAGGCTTTTAGGAACTGTGCTTCCTACAGCACTTGGTATAATATCATATCTAACTCAGAATTAATAAATAGAAGTACTTATTATTTGATAGCTTTACAATTCGTGCCAGTATAAACTGAGTGAAACAACTCTTAACTCTGTTCCCTAGATAATTTCTGGGTTTTTTTATCCCTTGATTTTGAATTCCTCTAAAGGTACAACATTTATTTCCAAAACTTTTTCTTCTCTCCATTGTACAATTTTTCAGCTGCATGCACTGACCAGCTACTGTTTGGGCTAAGAAAATCTTCAGAACTGCAATTGTTCCAAGCTAGTGTTTCTTGTGGAATTTAAAAGAGACATAAATATACACTTGTACACGTATATAATATCCATCATGGCTTCTATATCAGCACCACTCTCAGTCACTTCTTTCTTTCCACTCTACTACATGCTTAGAATTTCTTCATAGCTCTCTTGTTATGACTCCACTGGAAAGGTTCAGCATCTGTCACGACCAGTTCACAGTGCAATGTAGGTTAAAGAACCCATTTAGCATGTACATTGCTCTATTCAAAATTGTGTGCTTTCAGCATCTGATGCAAGACACCCGGAAGAATTCTCAGGAAAAAATAATTTCTGGCAGCAATAACTAACTGCCCATCAGAAACTGGCATTTGGTACTGTAAAGAGTTTGAGGAAAATTGCTTCTCAGACTAGAATTGTCACAATTTTCCTTCTTTTGAAGGTTATCCTTATTATGTTGATTGGGAGTAGACACATGCACTATAATTTGCTTGCAGCAGACAAAAATTCACCTTTGATGAATTAGGAAGCATTTAGAGTGAAACTCATCTAATGAGTGAAAATAAACTGAAGGAAAACCAGCTGTAACAGATTTCTGTCTATTTATAACAGCAAAGCAAGATCATACTCAATTTGGAAACCACTTAGGTCTCCTGAAACAGGAGATTGTTTAATTGAGTCAACACTATTTCACTTTCTAAGAACCTCCGTGGAAAATATTTACATCAAAGAAGATGCAAAAACTATTTGTGTGCTTTTCAAATGCCTTTTACAGGGCAATTCACAAAGGACCACCTAGGCCCAGACTCCTTTTTTGCTGACTGAGTGTATGAGATCACACTCAATTCTGCTTGTACTAATCCTGGAGAACTGGGAATTCAGTTCTTCCAGATATTTACTGATTTTAAATCACAAAGAGTAAGAGTTCATGTAGATGTTCAATCTACTTAGATAGAGTTCATGTAGATGCCCAATATACTTGGACAGCCACTTCCAGAGTTACTTTTTGAAAGACTTTTACAAAGTACAACTTCATTCTTGGTTGCTGTTACTTTATTGTGCAGTTTTCTTATTGTTCATCTTTTATGGACAGAGATTGATTACTATACTGTTAGTAACAAATTTTCGTAATTTATGTAGGACTGATGAATCGTTTTGTCTAGGTGAAATACACTCAATCCTCTCAACAGCTTTCCAATATGCCACGTGTACAAGGTGTTTTAGCATCCTCTCTCTTTTTCAGATTCTCCTTTTTTCCCTTATTTTTTTTATAGCCTGAGGTAATGAAAACTAAACTCAAAATTCTATCTGAAATTTCACTAGTACAGAATAAGTGATTATTGTACTTTACTGCATCCTTGGAAGAGTGTTGTCTTTTTTTTCCTGACAGAACCATGAATTGGTCATTCTCATCCAAAACATACTTCAGGTCATATCCTGCAGCACTACTGCTTGATTAGGTGAATGCACTGTCCATTCTGTTCCCCTTCCATAACTGCATTCACCTCAGTGAAAATTTTGTCACTATCACACTCTAGTGTGTCAAGATTCTCTGGTATTCTTAGAACATCTTTGCAGTCTTCCACATTTCTATGACATTTGCATATTTTGCAAGTGTATTGCCCAGTTCCTCCTCCATTACTGAAAACAGTGGCCTTGGGTCCTGGCAATAGTTGAGTTCTGGATGGATTCCTGGAGAATTCCTCCTTGATGTGCCCCAAATATGATGGGGTGAAAGTGAGTGAAATACCAATAACACTTTGAAGAGTAATCTTCCAACCTTTTGTGTTCCCATTAATGGCAATAACACCTAAAGCAAAAGTTCTCATCTCGATTAGAAAATATTACAGGAAAATATTGTGTATCAAAAGCTGTGCTAAATCATTAACTGTGCTAAATCATGTTTCTCCCTACATGCTAGTTCATTTTTCCTGTCAGGGAAGGAATTTAGATTAGTCTGTTGTGGCAAAACTATGTTAGCTTTTTATATTGCCATGCTAACTTCTAGATGACTGATTGTAAATATTTTTTCAAAATATTTCAGTGGACAAAAGTCATGTTGACAGATCTATAATTATCTGAGTTCTCATTTTCCCTTTTGAAGGATAGATTCTACATTTATTCTGTTCATCTGGGACCGTACTGGTCTTCCATGAATTTTCAGATATAATTGACTAGGGCTCAGAAATTGCTTTGGCTAATTCTCAGATGGATTTTGTCAAGTTTTACTAACTTGAACACATTGATTTATTTGAATGTTATTTAACTTGTCCTTCTCTCCTTCTGGCTGGAATGCTACCTCTTCATTAAAATTAATTTTTAAAATTCTGCTCACAGTTAACCTTTCCAGTGAAGATCGAAGAAAAGAAACTCATCTTCAGCCTAACCTGTGACATTTGTTTTCCTTTTTCTTGCTGGCAATGATGCTCTAAGTCCCTTTTTCATACTCTTCAGACTTATTTCTAAAACTTAGGCTGATGATTTTGCACTCCCACTTTTTTCTTCTTTAATTTGATCTTTAATTCTTTTTTCTTGAGCTGCCCCCAGAGATTGCATTTTTGTGTTCCTAGAGAGAGCAAAAATGTAAAGCACCTATTTCTAGGACTTTTTTTAAATGTTATTTATAGAGCTTTAAATATTTTCCAGTAAAAACAATGAACCCTAGTATAGAAAAATTGTCTCAGAAAGATAGAGTGACCTTTCATTGAGTGTCTAGAAGCAGTCCCTCTAACTCAGGGTTGAAAATCAGTCATCTAAAATGATTGTGTATATATACTCCCAGTTCCTTTGACTATCAGTTCCAGTGACACTTGAATATATATAGCTATCTCTTTCTGTTGTCACTTCCAATACCAGGAAAAATCCTGTTTGGTGTTCACTATCCAAGTGCATTACAGTGCAGTTCAAGCTAGTATAGGAATGGATTCAACTTGTAGCACTCAGGCTGCACATTTTCTTCACTGGAAAAGGGTTTCAGTATTTTCATCTCTGCCTTTGGAACATATCATAATGAATTCTTTTACTACACCTTTCAAAAAGCTACTACTTGCTGTAAGTTGGTATCGGAGCTCCTGAGTAGCATTCACACACAGACACACACACACTCCCTTCCTTCCTTCCTTCCTTCCTTCCTTCCTTCCTTCCTTCCTTCCTCCTTAGAAATATTAAATCATTTTCCCAAGCTATTTCATAAAAGAAAATGTGTTTGTTTTACTTAAGTTTAATATTCAGATGCATGTTTCCCTTCACTGGTAAGGTCTGTTCTTTACTCAGAACAGATCTTTGCAGAAAATAATTAATGTCTCATATGGGATTCGACCACCTGTCTAGTAGATTTTTTTCTCATAGATTCAGCTCTCATGTTCTGATTTTGCTTTTAATGAGGGTCTGAGAATGTCTGGAGAAGATTATGAACTATCCAAAACCCTTTCCTTCTGCATAAAACCAGCCCACTTGTCAGTAAAAGACTTCAAAGGTGGGAAGTGGAGGTGACAAATCATTCAAATTGTACTCCCAGGAGTGAAAGAAATCTGTTTTACTCAGGTTAGTCTTAAAGAAATCCTTCAGTCAAAGTTCTTTGCCATCAGCCTGGATAAAGCAGCAAAAGACCCCTTTTTGACAGAGGATACTTGCCTCAAAAAATGCTACAAAGGGTGGCTCATTACTGGGTGAATTGCTTTAACACTGGACAAAATAGATAAAAGAAATAGCTATGCATTACATGCTGATCCTTGGAAACAATCAACTGAAATTCAGAAATGCAACAGGAAATTTGACAAAATAGCTAATGTTCTTGGGTGGTAACATTTCCTTAGTACGCTATTTATCAAGTGACTCAAGACATCAAAGAATAAAGATTTTGTCAATTCACAGGAAACTGTGCCTAAGAAAAATTCAAATGGAACACAGACCTTCATGACTAACACAGATACAGACCTTAACTTCGAAGATAAAAGTGCACACTATAAATGGGGAAAAAGAAGAGTTTGAGTGAAATATAGTGGCTCACAAGTGGGTTTCATGTATTGCAGAAGAGACTAAGTATGTAAAATGTTTTGTTCTCTGAATTGACTCAGATGTTCTTTAGAATTTTTTTTTAAATTATTGGCAATAATTTAATTTTTACAGTCTATCTGAATATGTTCATACTGTTATCAACTCATAATAAGTTACTACAGCTTATAAAACCCAGTAAGTTATTTATAGAGCTTGGTTGGTATAGGTACAATCCAAAGGAAATGCCATAGGTCTTCTCCCAAGTACAATATGGCACGAGACTCTGGTGATTCAAACTGACAACACAAGAAATTACCTGCAACCACTCAGAACCAATCAAAATCCCATGCACAGAAATCAGAATTGCAAAAACATTCCTTTGGGGAAACTCATCAGGGTCCTTACTTAATTGAGGTAATGTAGGACTGATAGATTTCGAAAAGTTGTTGCAAACTTTCTCGGAGAGTAAAATTTTATTGTCCATATGGAGAATCAGGAGGGAGTTTTAAGAATTATATGTTTGCGACTCAGAGGGGTTCTTTTGAAATGTATTGTTGAAAAGACTGAGCACAAACTGAGGGGAATAACTTTGGTTAGTAGCAGACTAAAAAGAGCACATCAGTTGCAATTAAATAAGAACAGTTCCATCTCATTGTGTTAAGTTTAAGCCTACAGTCACTTTTGTTGTATTCTAGTTTAAGTGGTTTGCTTTTTAAAATTTAT
The DNA here is from genome assembly GCA_013397865.1 of Struthidea cinerea. NCBI lineage: Eukaryota > Metazoa > Chordata > Aves > Passeriformes > Corcoracidae > Struthidea > Struthidea cinerea. The sequence goes on from VZTI01003412.1 coordinate 126,270, forward strand.
TCCGTGGTGATTGGTAATTACAGATCTGGTATATGCAATGGCAGCTGGAAACTCTTCTCAGGCTTGTTGTGTCTGAAGGGTAGTTTTCTCCAGCTGCATATTAACATATGATCTCTGATTAAATTGTATGAAAAAGGATAAACACTGATCAAAGACATCTGTCGACACTTAAAAGGTCCTATTTTCTAAATTCATTTAACATTCAGTGTAATAACAGTAATAAAAATGAATTTGTGGGATATTCAACATCTTTTATATAGGTGCTGCATTGTAATTTACTGTTAATTAATGGACATGTTATAGAAAATCCATACTGCAATGATATTCTATATGCAAGAAACAGCCATGAGACATTTGGTCTTTTGAGCTGGATAGTTATTACAGGAGTTGTTGTAATGTAAATAAATTCTTTTGGGGCCATAAAAAACCTGAGTGCATGAATATGAATAACAGATGATTTAACTACTATAACATCCAGAATACGGCTGGAGAATACAAATACACTGCTTGCTTGACTCAGATGAGTTTTACCTAAGGAACACAAAACCCAGTGGATTCAGGACTGATGTACATGTATCAGGACAGACAATAAGAGGAAATGGAAAAGATCCCAGGAGGATTATGGAAGGGTCTTTAGTCTTTTGACACATCTTAGAGAGTTCATTTTTGAACTGAAGAATGTTTGGCTTTCAAAGAAAGAGGAATGTCTGAGGTGTTACACATTACCATGTTCCACTCCAGCACATTGGGCTGGATGTTACGTGTCTGAGGCATTAAGAGCTTCCAAGGAAGTAATGTGACTAATCTAATCATTGCACCAGGGTGTGTTTTTTTTTTTTTTTTTTTTTTTGTTTTTTGCAAGTGTCCACCT
>VZTI01003412.1:127175-150204 GCA_013397865.1 Struthidea cinerea
TTTTTTTTTTTTTTTTATTCTGTGTTATGCAAGTGTCCACCTGGCTTTGGATAGCTGCTGGGAACTGTTAAGCTTGTTTTTAGGAGAGCGAGATAGCATATAAATAAGATTAAGTTACAGGGTAATTGGAGGAGCTGAAATGCTGTAGGGTACTCATTCCTTACGCGGAGCAGCCTGACATGCTGAGCACCCAGTGACAAAACCTGAGGCACAATTTTCATGTAGCCAGTAGGAATTTACTTTCCTACACACCAGAATTTGTGTAAAAACATTTAAAGCCTCATGCTGTACTATTCTTCTGTTTCCTTTTTTTACCTTTCATTAAATATATGCTGTTGTTTTACAAGTTCAGTGTTTTCAAATGCATATAATTATAATACACCTGGGCAGAGTTTGTGCCTTCCCTTGTTGTCACTGAGAGACCTCTGTCTGCAAATGACTGTCAGAGGCACAGACATATGTCTAGCAGAGACCTGAACCTGACAGAAACTGATTCTCAGTCAATCTAGAATACATAAGTGGTCTCCAAGCCAGCATTTAGCTTTCTGAAATGGTGCTGGATTATTAAATAACACAAAGGACACAAGTTTTCCAACCTAATGGAGGTTTTCTTTCTATTTAGTTCCTAAAGCATCTTATATATTGTCTCTGTTGTGATTCAGACTAAACCGTTTGTCTACTACTCTCTTCTTTATGGAGCAAATAATACTCCATTAAATTTTCAGCTTTTATTGGTGCTTACCAAGCACTCCTGCTTTGTTCACCCAGTACTCAGTGAGATATAACTGGTGATGTATTTCCAGATTATAAATATATAATAATCTGGATACTTATTAGATAGCACAACATTAATTTAATTCAAAGTTCAAAATCTGTTGTGATTTACAAATTAGCTGAATTGGAATTCTGTGGTTGATGATATCTATTCAGCCTCTAAACTGACTTACAACCCCTTGCTTCACTGAGATCCGTGCATTGAGTAAAACAGTTGTCATTATTCCTGGGGAATAACAAAAAAGCTCCCTGGTCAGATATTCAAATATATTAAACAATTGTTTCAAATAACTTTAGCATTTGCATCCAAATAAAAGTCTACAATCAAATGTATTCTGTGCCTCTGAAAGCTGCTATCATAAGGCTCCCAGAGAGATGTTGTGGGTCTCAGCTGGAAGTCATGCTGTCTGGCCAAACACACGTCCCCAGACGTATTCCACCATCAGTGATTGTGCTCTTAAAGTCTCATAAAAGCAACAGGCCAGAGGAGTAGGCTCACACATTCAGAATTATCTACTCAGATAATTATAACACAGATTGCTTTGACTGGGCTAAACCAGTTTGTCTTTTGAAAGAATATTGATAGGTAAAAGAGTATTTGAGCAGACTTTTTTGAAAGACAAACATTATAAGGTTACTGTAAGATCTTAGGTTTTGTCAGCTAGCTGGAACATTCTAAACAACATTTTTTTACAGATTTGTTGGTTTGGTGTGGTTTTTTTTTGTTTGTTTGTTCTTTTATTTGTTTGTTTGGGTTTTTAATTAAAAAATGAAGTTTAATCTGAAGAGAAAAATGCAACAGTATGGTAACTAAAAAATACTGAGCTCAGCCTAGCTAAACAAAACTTTTCTTCCCTTACAGAATCTAAGGAAATGAATAAACTTCACAATAAAAGCTCGACCCAAGGAAGGAGAACAAATCTGAGAATTTTGGAGTCATGACTGTTCCTTCAGACATGTGCCCCAATAGAGTAAGGCAGGAGGAAAATAGCTTGGTGCGAGAGCTGCTCTGTCACATTTGGGGTTTATGAGCACAAAGATTAGTGTGCTGTCATGTTCTTCCAGGGCTAGGTCTTACAGCATTTTGGGAAGGATGTTTTCTATGATTTAGAGATTGTCTGGATACTGGGTTGAATGCTACAGATACAGGGACTGGGGGACAAGCTTGAATTGAAGAATTGTGATGGGCAGACTATAAAATGCTGGACTTGCAAAAATTATTAGAAATCATTATATATAGGCTATTGGGCTGATGTATAAACTTGCAAACTGTAGTTCTTTTGATTGCTAAAAGCACTTATTCTAGGTCTAAATTTTGTCTGAAGTATTTGCACATGCTGTCCTGGGCATATAGTCCAATATTTGTCTATGATTCTTCATATCTTTAATAATCAGTTATGCTTCCAGAAAATTACAATTTATTTTCATAATAGGTAAAACAGACATATTGCAAGGTCAAACTTTGAGGTTTGTCTGTCTTTGTCCAGAACTGCTGAGAGATATTTTTGGGACATACATGCTGCTTTCCAGAAGCTTTAATTACAGGGTGGTTGGCTGGACAATTAACCTACTGTGAGTTTCCTATATGTGACATTTTCAGCTTATGTGTCTGCTGTACAAAGGACTTGCTCCTTTGTGTTCGTACTCTGGGCTTGTGCAAAAGATTGTTTTACTGGACCTCAAAAGTGTCACCAAGGGGCAGAATTTAAAAACACTATTACCTCAGAGGAAGCAGTTGTTTGTATTAGCTATGGTATAGCAGCTAAGAGATTTGGATGGTCATATGGCTAATTTATGAGTTGTACTGTTTAAAATACATGACTCATAGTGTCTTATGGTGTGCACCCGTAGATATAATGGCTTTGTAAGTCGTGTGGCGCTTGTAAGGAGAGTCCAGAAGTGTTGCGGTTCAGTCAGCTGCTGACCAGATGTATTATTGTCATTACCTTTGGCATAATGTTATAACATAACAGATCTAATTTCTTTGTCTTACAAATATCTTAGCTCTTCACAGTTTGAGGAACAGCATTCATATCGGCATGTGGGGTTGGTATAAACAGGAGGAAGTATCTCCTTTCATTTTGCAAATTCCAGCTTTTACAATGATTATGTGCAGCTCTATTCCACCCTCTTTCTTCTAGCTACTTACCAGTCTGACCTCCCCTCATAATCGTGTTCTTCTCCACTAAGAGCCAGCATGTTTGTTATTATAATCCAGAATGTCTGTAGCTGGAATAAATAAAAGAGTCATTCATCGATGGCACACAAACATTAAAAATGCTAAACCAATTGTTTTAAAATTTAAAGGAGTAATGATTCATTGAGATGCATTATTAATAAGCATAAATTATTGAGTTGGCTTCCTAGTGGAGCTACAGTTTAAAGATGGGCTCATGGTCCCTCGAGGGGCTGTGGTCCCATGTAGAAATGTGCTCTGCCAGCTGGCCAAACAGCAATATTGTGTCAGCTGAGTACAGAGATACCTGTGCCAGGCTGGAGATCAAGCAGGAGGCAGCAGACTATGTGCGCGTGCAAATGCACAGTGCACATGGGGAGCAAATAATGAAAAAAAGGTCATGCATACTTTTGAGAAATTGAAAGAAGACAGCCTAGTAATAGTAATTCTTTATTAATTGATATGAAAAGAACACAAACCAATCTTTTCTGTGTCTGTGCCTCTTTGTCTTTGGTTTTTCTTTCCCCTCTCTGCCATGTGAACAGTTTTATGTATTTACTTACCTAACTATCCTCTTTTGCTTGAGGCAATTAAGCACTGAGAAATGTCCTGTGTTTCTACAGTGTTCTGTTCATGAAACTAGCCAAAATTGTGCACTGCTTATGCAATTTCTCTGAAGAAACAATCGGGAATTTAAGGATGAAATTCTGCCCCAAATGAAGTCAATTGGATTGCTTATTCTAATTGTGATGAAGTTGAGACTTTACCAAGAACTATTTCCTTTCAGTAGCAGGAGCTTACAGATTCACAGGATTTTCTGAGGTGGAGGGGGCCCACAGGGATCATGGAGTCCAACTCCTATGTAAATGGCCCGTGCAGGGAGTGAACCCACAACCTTGGTGTTATTAGCACCATTACAACCATGCTCTGACCAACTGAGCTAAGAGTTGTTGAAAAGGTGTTCATGGATCATGATTCAGGAGATGGATGGGCCTGATCTAAATTTCATATTTATACATAATCTGTATGGAAGTAATGGAAGTTATGCTTGGCTAAGGATGGGTTGATAATTCAAATTTTCAAGTCATACCTTTCAAATATCACTGGTACAAAGAGTATCATCCATTTTAGAACAAAACTGCTTACTTATTTTCCACATTAATTTTTAATCCCTTTATTTTTTAAAGGAAAAAACTTTTAGAAAAGAGAAATAAATAACCAGAAATAATAACCAGAAATGCTAAATTATGTAATTGAAGGTGTGGTGTCTTTGGTGCACTGAGGATGACTCCCACAAGGTGTGCCATTCTCTAAATGCATGGTATTCTCCAGTCTTTCATTTTGCCCAGCTGTCAGACACAGCATCTAACAGTTGATCCCCAGTGAATAGAGAAAAGCTGGCCTTTATACACGTTTCAGGTCTCAGTAACTCCTCTGGAACCTCTGTTATGGACATGCATAGCTTTACAATGATTAATGAAAGAAATCTAGTCCCATGTGCATTATCTCATTATTATTTGCAAATAACTTAAATTCCACCAGCTACTAACTAATCGTTTTAAGTTTACACTGATGCAACAGAATTTGACCTAAAAATGCACACCAAGTTTTTTGGAGTAAGAGAGAAATGCTTTGGTTTCCTCTTTGACATATTGCCTAAGAAGCTGGAATAGTTTTGATGACGGAAAGATTATTGTGATGATGCACTCTGCTGCATCTCATACACATTGAAGGAGAATATAAGGTGCAATAGACTATATATTTCTCCTCAATATCGCTTAGCTATGCATCTAGTTGTATTGAAAGCAGAAAATATTGATTATAAGTTAAAGGCAATTAAAATAATGGACCTGTAGCTGGCAGAAATCGCCAAAGGATTCTTGGCACTGACAGCATTTACCACATAAGCAATGACAGTCAAATTTAATGAGCAACTATATTTTCCAGGAATAAGCATTTAATATTCACTCAATTCTATTTTAAAGAACACAGTTTTTATTAAATTTGTGAGCAGACAAATTTGTAACGGGGAAAAAAATAGTATAACAAGGGCTCTAAGTACAACTGAAAGTGATTCAATGTAAAGGAATCACACAGCTACCAGATTACAATGTAGCATAAGTGAAGAGAGACTGTCTTAGGCTACCTGTAATGGAAAGTCCTTGCTTTCTGCAAAAGTGTCAGGATCTCAGTGTACACAGCCAAGGCAGCTTTTTCATTTTTGTTGGGTCTGTACTTAAGCTAACCCTATCAAGCATGAGCCAAGTGTTTCAGCTGAGCTTGCTGTCAGCACAGCTAATTGCACAGGTAGAAAGTGGCTTTGTCACTAGCCTTTGGGTGGCACATAGCTGAACTGCCTTGGCATAAGACAGAAAGAAATTTTCTCTTCCAAGAACTGCAGTTTTTTCCTGCTTTTCCTCTGATGCAACCCTTTGCCAGAGCCATGCATTACTCAGCCTGCATCCCCGGGTGCCAACGAGACCACACTGCCTGTGCTAGCTAAAATGTGACAGCAAGTCTAGGGTAATTTTGTAGTCTTTCTCGGCCTCCACTCAAGGTATGTGGGGTAGGGAAATTTATTCTGCCCTAAAAGTCACTTTTTCATCCTGAGTTGCTGCCAGACTGCCAGTCAGGAGAGAGAAGGAAAGGAGCAAACTGTCCATCACTGCACCTCCTGAACATCATTGCATACTCACATGACACAATGGGTCACTACCAGGTCTTCAAAGAGCAGGCCTCCTTAAATGATGACCTGCTGCTACAGCTCTAGAGCAAGTTCAAAGAGAGCTAAGCAGATAACTCACATCATCTTGGGTGGGCTCCACTGAAGATGTTAAAGTTTTAGGGAAAGAAGAAAGAACAGCGGTTTGTAGAAAGCACTTCCCTGGCACAGAGGGAGAAATGAAATAGAGGGAATGTCTATTAAAATGGTTTTGAGATGTATTTTAAAATATACTCTCTTACATTATTATAATTATTATCATTATCTTATTATATATTGTCTCATAATTAATTATCTTTCTACTGTGGAAGAGGAGCTAGTGTCTTGTCTATTTTCCCTGTATATGGTAGTAGTATATGTATATGAACAGTAACATTTTCAGCAGTTTTTGTAGTCCTTTCGACTACAGACCCAAGGTTTTACTGCTTCCATTCAAGTACCCCAGAGGATGCATTTTTATGAAGTTTCACAAGTATGCCATCTTTTTACAGATACATCTTTTACATCTTTATACACCTTTTTGCATCTTGCAAGACCGGTAACTCACATCTGGATTCTTCTTCAAGACTAAAATCTGTAATGTTTCCTTACCACCTTAGGAACCTGAATATACAAAAATCTATGGAACCTGGTGGGATACATCCCAGAATCCAGAGGGAATTTTCTGGTGTATTTGCCAAGCCATTCTCCATGATATTTGAAAAGCCATACCAATCGGGTGGAGTCCATGGAGACTGGAAAAAGGAAAAATATTGCACCCATTTCTAAAAAGAGTAGAAAGGAGGACCCTTGAAACTGTCATTGTATTGGCTGCATCTCTGTGCCTGGAAAGATAACGGGAGAGATCCTCCGAGAAGCTGTGCTGAGGCACATGAAGGACAAGGAGAAGATTTGGGACAGCCAGCACAGCTTCATCAGGGGAAAGTCATGCCTGACCAAACCAGTGGCCTTCTATGATGGAGTGACTACATCAGTGGACAAGGGAATGGCTACAGGTGTCATCTGTCTGGATTTCTGTAAGGCCTTCGACATGGTCTCTCACATTTTTCCCTCCATATTGGAAAGACATGGGTTTGATGGATGGGCTGTTTGGTGGACAAGGAATTGGTGGGATGGTCACATCCAGAGGGTAGTGGTCAATGGCTCAAGGTTCCAATGGACATCAGTGATAAGTCATGTCCCTCAGGGGCTCATATTGGTGCAAGTGCTATTTAATATCTTTATTAATTACATAAATGAACGGATTGAGTGCACCCTAAGTAAATTTGCACATGACACCAAGCTGAGTGATGCAATTGAGACACCTGAAGAATGGAATGCCATCCAGAGGGACCTGAACAAGCTCGAGAAGTGGCCCTTGGGAACCTCAAGAGTTTCAACAAAGCCAAGTGTCAATGCTGCACCTGGGTAGGAGCAATCCCAGATATGAGATGAGGTCTGAGGACATGAAATTAGGGTAGCTGGCGGATGAAAGGCTGGACATGAGCTGGCAAGGTGTGCTTGCAATGCAGAAAGTGAACTTTGTCCTGGGCTGCATCAAGAGAAGTCTGGCAGCAGGACGAGGCAGGATCTACGCCATCTGAATACTGTGTCTGGCTCTGGAGTCTTCAGCACAGAAAGGAGGTGGGCCTGCTGAAGTGAGTCCAAAGGAAGGCCATGAAGGTCATCAGAGGGCTGGAGCACCTCTTCTATGAGGAAAGGCTGAGAGAGTTAGGGCTGTTCAGCCTGGAGAAGAGAAGGCTTTGGGGTAACCTGTCCTAGTTTGGACAAATTTGGAGGAGAATACCTTTTGGTAGAAGTTAGGTTACAACTACCCTTTTCTCTCCTAGGTTCGGGAAAAATTTTCTTCAAAGGAAAGTGAAAGAGATAACAAGCTATTTATTTAACAAACACACAGGTGGGGAATAATAATGCTAAATAATGAGATCCCTCTCTCTGTGGAGAGAAAACTTGAGAAGATTTCAGAGGTCTTCTGTAGGTGCGGTCTCTCTTCTTCGGAGCTGGTCGGCGAGGGGCCACCCCCCCGGGCCTCCGGGAAAATTCTCTTGATGTGTTCAGATGTTGTTGAAACAGTCCAGAAGAGAAGAAAAGAGCAAAAAAAACCAAAAATCTTAGGAAAACGAAATTCAACCTTCCGTCTTTCGCTGGGAGAAAAAAGAGCTGAAAAAAAACCAAGGGTACCGCAGAAACAGAGGAGCGTATCTCCGTGTCCTTGAAACAACTGCTTTGAAAAGTTTGTTTTCTGTCCTTCTCAGGCTCCGTTTAAAGACACAGAAAAGATTGGTGGGCATAGGGTAGTGATAGGGGATACACATTATAAAGTCACCCCAAGACATAACCTTATAGCATCTTCCAGTATCTAAACCGGGCTTATAAAACAGCAGACTTTTGATAAGGACATGCAGTGACAGGACAAAGGATAATGATTTCAAACTGAAAGAAGGTGGATTTAGATATCGCTATTAGGAAGAAATTCTTTACTGTGAGGATGGCGAGGCATTGGAACTGGTTGCCCAGAGAAGTTGTGGATGTCCTGTCCCTGGAAGAGTTTAGCACCAGTTTGGATGGGGTTCTGAGTAACTTTGTCTAGTGGAAGGTGTCCCTGCCCATGGCAAGGGGGCTGGAATGAGATGATCTTCAAGTTCCCTTTCAATCCAAGACATTCTCTGTCTCTGTGATTCCTCAAATGAAGGTGGTCAACATGCATCATTTTGCTTATTTATCCTCCTGTAGATTTGGCTCCTTCATCTCTTCTTAAGCATCTGAAATCTATCTACTCAGAAGAGTGCCTGCTCTGAGAAAACATTAAGTGATATTGGTTTTAAAGTACTGTGAAGGAATTTTATGTTATTCATGATGCAATAATTGTGTTACCATAGATCTCTGAACTGGCTCCTGAGATTCAATTTAGTAACAAATGAGTTCGTGTCTAACTCCAAAACTAACCAGGCCAAGTTACATGTCTTTCTGTGCAAAAGCACCTTATGTCACTGGGGACAAAAAAATGAGACTTTACTGAATCAGGCAGCAAATGTGTTACCGTTTACTATTTGTTATTGTTTCATTTATCTATGTGAGAAACAATAAAAGAGAGTTCAGCTCTGCAGGAGCCAGCAAAATTAAAATATGATAATATGTCCAAAAGAAACAGAAAGATATAGGCAGTCATTTCTGAATTCTTAGCCATAAAAGTTGAGAAGAATTTTATCTAAGGCAGCATCATGGTAACCTTTTTAAACAATCTTCCTCAAGGTTTATTTGCATGCAAAAATACACTAAATATAAGAAGTATATGTTAAACTGTCTTCTTAAACTGAAAGAAGTCCTGGAACATGATCTATTAATAAAAAGAAAAGACTGATTCTTTTAATTTAGTTTGAGTACATGGGAAAGCCTTTCATATAAAAAGAGTAATTCTATTCAAAACATTACTGTTTCATATAACCATAGCAACCTTGAATTACACTCTAAATAACAAGTTTGAATGGAACAAATGAATCCTGGGTTAAACTCCACTGACCTCAATAGCTTTACAGTAAGGATAAATTTTAGCTGATATGTTTGGGAGGTATATGCTATGCAGATTATCAAAACATGAATGAGAGGCAAGTTTTTTATAATTCTACGATAAAATGTAAAAGAAAACTTGTAAGGAACCTTGCCATACCATACCTTATGATACCACATTGTTAATAAAATATTTTTCAGATATATGTTTCTTTGTTGTGCTATTCAGACTTTCCTTAAACAATAACTGTATGTGTCTATGAAATGCAAAATATTGAAGTATAAGATGTCTCATAAGCATTACAGCTGACAGGTAAATGAGAGCAAAAAGAAGCTAAGCATACCAAATCAGATGATTTGTTATTCCATTATAAATATCTCCAGAAACCGGGTAGTCAAAATATGATAAAAGAGGCTTGATTTTAAATAAAAATACATTTGGTTCTCCAAGATATGGAGATGAGAACTGGGATAATGGACTTTAAATTTTATGCTTTCTTATGAAATGCAGGGATTTGTACTAGATCAGAGCAGAGAATAGCTGACTCTTACACCTGTAAGCTCAAGTTCAAGCAGCTCCTTAGAAGTGACTCTGTTTTAAGCACTTGGACAAAGTAACTACTCTACTTGTCAGTCTTTGTTGCCTTGTCCCAGGTCTTTGTATCTGGTGCATTTCTAAAGCCACAAAAGTTTTTGGTTTTGATTGACAATCTTTGAAACAAAAAAGGAAGCTGTTGGTCCACATGCTCTGATAACAAAAAGTTAGATCCATTAAGATGTATGTCTGGCTGTATATTTTAAACTTGGATTTTTAAAATCTAGTTTCCTTTTTTCCTAAGTGTGGCACCTGATTTTTGGCAACAGCTAAATAGGACCATGACATTTGTGGCCATACCAACATGTGTCTGATGTGGGTATAGACAGATGATGTCATTGCCACCTGTCTGCAGTTCTAATGTAGGCTCCTGGCAATGCCATGGCTGGCAAATGTGGGATTTGGAGGTGGATGAGAATTGATGTGAAACTGATAAATCCCTGATCGCACCCTAATAACTACAGGTCTTTTAAGTAAGCTGTGAAGAAATTGGAGGGAGACTTACACTCTGTCAGGAAGGAAGGACTTGAAGGAGTATCAGAGGGCAGTTTCTAACACAGAGTCCTTGTGCAGTACCACTGCAACAGCTTTGTAAATTGGCTCCTAACTAAAGACTTTTTAAATTAGAATTATTGCCTCTGAAATTACCAACATTTAGCTTTTTTTCCCTGTTCCCTGTTTCTCTTACAGAAGTTCTTGCAGAAACTTGAAAGAATAGTATAAGTGAAAAGTAGGAAACCCTTTATATGTTAATTCCTGAGTGAAATGCAATATCTGGCCTTTGGTCTTCTGCCTTGAATATTGTGTGCAGTTTTGGTCACTGCAGTATAAGAAAGATACTAAGCTTTTAGAGGAGGGCCATGAGGATGAGGAAGGGCCTTAAGGGGAAGCCAAACGAGGAGCAGCTGAGGTCACTTGGTTTTTTCAGCCTGGAGAAGAGGAGACTGGGGGGAAACCTCATTGCAGTCTGCAACTTTCTCATGAGGGGAAGAGGAGGGGCAGACACTGATGTCTTCTCTCTGGTGACCAGGGACAGGATATGAGAGAATAGCCTGAAGCTGTGTCAGGGAAGGTTTAGGTTGGATATCAGGAAAAGGTTTTTCACCCAGAGGGTGAAGTTGGGCACTGGAACAAGCTCACCAGGGAAGTGGTCACAGCACCAGGCCTGACAGAGCTCAAGAGGCATTTGGACAGTGCTGTCAGGCACATGGTGTGACTCTTGGGGATGGTCCTGGGCAGGGATGGGAGTTGGATTAGATGATTGTTGTAGATCCCTTCCAACTCAGCATATTCTCTGATTCTGAAAAGCAATTTAAATTCTTCATTTTTGTCTGAAGGTTTTTTTCTGAAGTTGGTTTGTCTGAAGGATTCTGTTTCTCGAAGCACATCATTTCAGTTTGTCCTGGGGTGACATTATGAAGCCGCTTTATTCCTGAACCGTCCGCCCAATGCCCAAGGACGCTGGGCCTTTAAGCTGGGCCCGGGGGCCGGAGCCGCGGGACCCGGGTGGGGTCGGCTGAACGGCGGGGCCCAAGGGCTCGGGGGCTCCGGGGTCTCAGCAGGGCCTGGGAGGGAGTGCGCCGGGAGCGCTGTGCTGCTTTTTGGGTTTCTGTTGTGTTCTGGCTAGCTGGGAGAAGGTTCTGTTGGTTTTCCTTGTTCTTCTTTCCCTTTCCCTTCCCCTTGCCTCACTGCCTCCCTTCCCTCCTCGCCGGTCTGGGGGGCCTGCGGGGTGGCCCCGGCTGGTTCGAGCCCGTGTGTCTGTACCCTCTCCAGGAATTTGTTGTATTTTGAGGTTTTGGTTTTTTTTCCTGTTCTACCCTGTTTTGTTTAGTGTTAACAGACGTTTTTTTTTCCACTTTCACTTGCTGTGACCCACTTGTCTTATTGGTGGAGGAGACGGGGAGGCCCTTTTCCCTTCAGAGGAGGCACTCATTCCGGAGTGTTTCCTCCTGAAGTTTTGTCTCCAAAACCGAGACACAGTTGCAACAGGCAGGTGTGTCCAAAGCATGACTATATTGTCAGGCAGACCTCCAAAGGCTTGGATTTGATAGCTGGACTTGTAACCTGCCTATAATAAAGCAGATTGAATTTTTGCACTGTGGGATTTTGATCATTGTCCAGATACCCATTTTCCAGCAGACCTTTGTGGTTCTGAGGAAAACCAAGAGGTCTGATGATATCTTGAGCAGATTTTCTCCACTACCTTCTACTTGTACAGTGAATTTTCTCTCCATAGTCGGCAAAATACCTTTTAGAGTCCCATATCTGTTTTGAAAAACATTACAAAAATAAGCTGTGTGTGTTGGGGAGGAAAAGGAATATTCATGTCATATTTGTGTATTTCCAAAGAGATTACCAGAGGTCATTCAAGTTTCCTAGCATTTCTGTTATGATCAGATAGTGCTGAACTAGATGGAATATGTTTAAGTGACAAATTCATATCAGGATTCTTATTTATTTTCACACAATCTGGAGAAACCTTTCCCAGAATATAGTTTGCAAGAAGCAAATCTACTGAAATCATATGCAGGAGAATCCTGCCTATGATGACAGGATTTACTTTCTACTCTGACACTATGTAGGGGATTAGGATGATATTGCTGCTACAGCTAGGATTTCAAAAATGTCATTTTATCATAAGGGAAACTTCTTTCAATGCACTGCAACACTTCCAGGACAGGCAAATCCTCTCTCCTATCCCTGTTTCCAATTGTGTGGAACGAGAACATTACACTCTGCCTGTGTCACAAGTTTCAGGCTTCAATATTTTCCTATACTAATGGTCCAAACTTCGGGAGATAATTGACATTTTAATGTGAATTTTAGCAGTTATTTGGTTTGTCAATTAGTGTTCAGCTGCTCAAAGGCCAGATATGGATTTCACCTGTGTAATTTTATAGTCTTGCAACTCCTAAACTAAACAAATTTCCTTCAGACATGCATTGGCAGAAATCAAATGTGAAACAGGATTACTTGCAAAGGCATATCATGTTATCTTCATCCGTGTCACAGTTCAGAAGAATTATATCACTGTAGAGCTGTGTGCAAGGGGGCCAAGTTATTTGCAAAGAGATCAGATTAACAGCCTCTTTTGCTGCCACCTGTTCCTAAAGTTTATGAATCTATGAATGGATGGTCACAGACTGTTTAGAGACCTTCTTAATGTTGACAAGACAACATTAGATATTACAGCAACCAACTATCTGTTAAAACTGCTTGTATACTGTTTTGTAACCACATTTTAAACCTTTTGCAACTTTTGTATCAACTTGGGAAAAATTATTTAGAAGTGTCAGTAATAAACTTTCTCTGCATTCTTGTTTGATGGTGCGGGGCATGAGGTGTTTAGAAGAATGAAATGCAAGTATGTCAGGCATTAAAATATAGTAACATAAAATTAGTTTATGTTGCTGTGAACACATTTTCTTCATTAACTTCATTCCCAATGCTGGATGATAACAGCTAAGGCAGAAAAATGTCCTTTGTCCCAAAAATGGCACTGGTTTCATGGTAATATGATCAGTTGAAATGGTGAGGTAGCATTACAGATCTTGTACAGATGTACTGTACAATGATCAAAAGTCAAGAAAATCCATCAGGGATTTTACTCTGGGCAAGATCTACTCCTCTGCCAGGTGATGAGCGCAGAGAGAAGAACAACTGAATTGTCTAAAACTTGTGACTTATATTCTTGTACATATCACTTATATTGCTACAGTTTTTCTCAGTATATATTGTGTATAGGGGAGTAGCATGAATTTTTAAGCCTGTGTCCTGAGATTTTTGTGCACCTTCATTAACCCTTTAACATATAATTAGATCCAGAATTTTATTTGGACAGGATATTACATATTTAAGTCATAATGTTATAACAGAATCATGGAAAAGCCTAATTTGGAAGGAACCCCTGGAGATCATCTGCTTAAACCTTCTGTTGATGGCCTGGCTTCAAATGAGGTTGTCCAGGGCCCTGTAAAATGTGGTCTTGAATATATCCGATGGGGAGATTTTATCTCCTTTGGAAAACCTACTTTAATGTTTACCTGTTCTTATGGTGAGGAGGTCTATTAAAATATCGAGGCAGAATTTCCCCTGAAAAACTTCTGTGTGTTACCTATCCTTCCAGTATGTGTCCTTGTGAAAAGAGCACATCTGGCTTCTCTATAAAGCACTGAAAGGCTGCAATTAGATTCCCCTTGAGACATCTCTTCTCTGTGGTGAACAAAACCAATTTCTTCCACCATTCTTCATGTGTCAGGTCCTCTAACCCCCTCATCCTCTTGGTGACACTCTGCTGGACTCCATCCAACTTAACTAGTTTCTCTCTTCAACTGTATAATCAAAACTGGACATAGCTTTCCACTGTAGCCTAACAATTGTAAACTAAATTGAAATAATCATATCCTTTGGTCTGCAGTTTAGCTCCTCCAATGGTGCATCCCTGAGCATGATTTCCTCTCTCTGTACAAGTTTTCTTACATCCTCATAGAGCTTTGATTAAATGACATCTCTGGAGCCCAAAATGGATCTTAGGATGTACTACATTGTGGAATTACATAGTTACATTGGGTTTGTGTGAATTTGGGGTCAGGAAATTTAAGTCTCTGTTTCAAACCTATGCGTCTTACAGCTTGCTGATTAATTTGCAGCACTGTTCCCTTATTGCCCCCTAGGTGACAAAGTGCTAGCTCATCCAAAAGCTTTTGAAAAAAGTTAGCTTGACCATCATCTAGAAAAGAAAGAGAAGTAAGAACTGACAAATATCTGTGCACATATACTGTCTACACAGTATTTGTGAATAACCAAAAGCTCTTGGTAGTCCCAATTTGAGATTTTTATCTTGAGTATTTGTAGGAGAGTTTTGTGTTCAACCACACAGAAAAAAAACCAAAAACCAAAAAAACCAAAAAAAACCAAACAAAAAAACCCCCCAAAAAAAAAAACACAAAAAAACCAAAACAAAACAAACAAAAAACAAACAAACAAACAAACAAAAAACCACAAAAAAACCCCAACCAGAATGGAAAACAATTCATTAAATCAATTAAATGAATGATTGATGAATACTTTATACTTTCAGGAAAATACTGACCTACATGCAACTGTACTGAAAGCAGAAATAGTGGTTATTTATTGAGTGATTATATACTGGATAAATTAGTAATTTAAAACTATTTACTCAACTTTAAAAGTCTAATTTTCAAAAGTCATGGGGGCTCTGAAAAACATAAATCTCTTCTCTTTTTGTGAGACATGGCTCCCAGAATATGCATTGTTTAGATTATCCTTTAACCTGTCGACAGACTTCCCATCCTTTGTTTTTTCTCTGGTACCTATTCATCTTGCCTTCATAATTTTTAAGAAGGGCATTCCACCATGCTGCTTGGAGTACGCTCCCCTTAAGCTCTTACAGAATTAGAATGCCTCAGATTGGTAAAGCCATTTATCTAAAACATTTATAGGGTATTTGTCTACCATTAAGAAGCAATACATCTTGAAGCTTCCAAAAATTTACTAGCATGCAGTCATGGTCACCCTTTTCCTTATGCACAGCTGCTCAGCACACCTGTTAGAGTATGGACGGCTTTCCAGGGAAATATGAGGGAATTAATACCCAAAACTCTACTTACTCCATTAAGAAGCAGGATATAGAAATGTTAAGTCTTACGAGGAAATTAAAAACTCGCAGTATTTAACCAAACACGAACCAAAATGCATTTCTATCATCTGTATGTTAAAAAACTTTTCATATTAATGTAAACAAATATTTTTTCACAACACCTGTACTATGACCTCTATAATATTTTCAAGGAAAAAAAACTACAATTGAATTTTTTTCCCCATAACATTTAGTAGCAACACATTTTTTCCAGATTGAAAATACCTCCATTGTGTAAGATGAGTTATTTTTGTTAGCAAAAGACCCTCAGAGAAGAAATCCATACACTGAGCTCACCATCTAAAGTTTTAATGATATTTAAGACATTAAGTAGTAACAGATGCACCTTAAAGAACTAATTGTTCACATCAGTCATAATAACTTTGCTGTTTATATATGCCAAAGAAAGAACTGGTTAGAAGTAAAGGCAAATAAAATCAAGGAGAAGGTAAACTTGAACCTGTGAAGGAGACTCTTACATGGCTCCAGAACACCTGGAACAAAACCAGTCTTTTTTCCCTTGCCTAGCATACGTATTTTTCCTTTAATCCCCAGTAATTTATTCTGTCAAATCTGGGACATCTGGTCAATTTCTCATCTAATAGGTCTTTCTTTTCTGTCTCTGGCCTCTCATGTTCCACCTGTATTCTTGGAAATGATGCTTCTTCACCCAAATCTGTGTTGTTTCTTTGTCCATTTTCAATACACCATGGCTCCTGCTCTTTTTCTCATTTTTTTCCTTCCCCAGGGAGTATCAGTTACCTCTCAGAAGCTTCAGTCTTTCTTCAGCCTCCAAGGCTGCCGGCCTATCTTCCATTAGGCTTCATTCACTGTACAGGAACCATGAGTCTCACTGTCATTTCCACTGTGCAGGATCTGGTCACCCAGAGAGCCTGGGTGCAAAGATCCAGGGTCATGGGAGGGAAGTAGCATTAGCATCATTCATCTGGTAGGGAACTTCTGCCTTTGTCTTTCTCTGTATATTTTCGCTAGCAGCAAATCTGACCCTCAGTATTAGGCTAACTTGCATAGTAACTTTATTTCACCAGGAAAACTTCAACATCAGAAGGATTAATTGTATTAATTCATCACTGACATAATTTGTCACTGTAATTATTATTTGTAAAAACCATAAATATGCTGGGCTTATCTTCAGTACTCCAGGACTCCAGGAAGTTGGTATTTTGGAAAATGTTGTTTTGAAAACACCCATAGGGACCATGAATGTGCTGTGCCCTTTCAGAACAGGTTGCTCTATCTGCATGATCTTGTGGAAATGCCAACATTAACATCTCTATACATCACAGTTTGTCCATTTGGAAGATCAACGTAATAAAAAATACCTCCCAGGTGGGTAGCAAGATTGGGGACAAGTTTCACACTTGTAAAATAAATTATCTTAAAAAAATAATTATAAAAGCAAACAAAACTTTGTATAATGAATCTGACCTGACTCCTTTGCATTTTGGAAATAAATCAACATTATAAGCTATGTTTTTGTTACAGAAAAACTCAGAAGCATGGTAGATATCTGACATCATAAATGTAGAAAAAAAATGAAGAATTGACCTCTGAGATCAAAGTTCATCCCACAAACTAGCCAAAATATTATTTTTATACATCCTCATTTTACTGTTTTTATACCAGCAATCTTCCATCATAATTAAAGTAGAATCATGGTGAAAGCAATAGATAGTGAGCTCCTGCTATCTCTTTTAGGGTGGTGGACGTGCTGGTGAGGTAAATATGTTAATTGTATAAAAACTTAACACTCATTCCATTCTAAATTGCCAGTACAGTCATATTTTTATGATTTTAATAGTGGAATACAACCTGACATTATAAGAAAGGTGAAAAACTATCTAAAGCCTGTAAGATCAACTTTTTCTTGGCTTTTTTAGTTTGGTTTTTATTATTTTTTCTCTGAAAAAATGTTCATAGGTCACTGTAGCATTAAGAGCCACATTCTCTATTTTTATCTCTGAAAGAAGATTTAAAAATCACTATCATGCAGCACTTTCACATAAATAACAAGACGAATTCTGATTTCTTGTCATGTTTTCATGCTGATGCTATTCTTTACATCAGAATTGTTCTTAGCACTTCCAAGGTGGATTCCCCCATGTTACAGACAACATTTTGCAGGCAAAACTGAATGTAAATATTTGCTTTTCCTTCTATGCATGTATCTTAAATATAACAATTTCAACATAAAGCGAGTGAGAATTACTCTGATATTTCCAAGGCACGAGGCTGAACATTTTAAAGTATTCAAATGATAAAATGGTTATCTTTATTTCCATTGTATTAAAATGTTCGTGAATGTTAAGAACATTCAGAACAGTGAAAGAACTTCGGTGTCATAGTAGAAACAACATGTTAGTAGACTAAACTATGATAAGTTTCCTTGTAGTAACTCAAGAATTCATATAAGCCTAACATGACAAAAGGTGAGTGCCCTACTTCACGGCAATTGTATTTCAGTGCCCTCCTGTGTTGCAGTGAGCCATGATCAGCAGAACCTAGGGGACCGGAAAGTCCTCCGGTTTGAGGCTCCTGCAGCTCAAAACCCCTGAAATTACAGGGAACACCCCAGAAGCTGCGATCCATGCCTTCCCATTGGCTGCAGTTCTCCCCACCTACCCTTTACCCCATTTGCTGTAATTCCTCCTCCCCGCCTTTGTAACAGCCCCTGGTTAATGTTCTACTGGTTACTGTATGTTTTCCACGCCTGTGCTGTCGGAGTACAAAATCGCCCCCGCACCACACGGCTGGCGGATTGCTCCCTGGTTTTTACCATGCTCCAATAAACCCTTCACCCCCACGGAGGAGCCCTTCCACTTATTTTCCTGCTTCCTTTGCACACCGTAGCTATCGGTGGTCGAGGCAAACCTGATCAGTGATTTGCCCGTCCTCCCGCGCCGAGATCGGTCCCCGCTGAGCCTCTGCCCGGAGCAGGCAGAAGAGTGCTAGGTGCCGGGACAGTGAGCTAGCCCGAACAGCACCCGAAGTACTTCTGGATAAAACTGAATGGATTTCAACCTGGATGAATGAAACAAATGAAAACTGAAAGAAAATTTTGGAGGATGAGATTCAGGAATATGAAACTACTTGCTTGGATTTGGGATTGGTAACTCTTCATACGTTGTGGTGTAATTCACTTTCATGACTCACAGCAATAGTCGGTAATGTGATGGAGGAACAGTTCCTCCTTCATGATTTCTTTCCCCTACTTATCAGAAAGTTTTCCCTGCAAGCATTTACAGGCTTTTATCTAATTTAATCAATCTAAAAGATAGTTTATGGCATTTTATTGTTCGTGAACAGAAAACATTACCCTGGCATATCAGATGTCTGCTTAAAAAAAAAAAAATCACCATAATCTTAATGATCTGCAAATTGCAAAACAATAAGGAACTTGATTTGTTATTTTGGTGGTAAATTAGAGAAGCACAGTGAGAGTTACTGAATAAAGTGTCAAATAAAGTATTTTTCATCTTAACCTAATGAGAAATATGTTTCTTAAGTATTCTCTTTGCTTGTTGTTATAAGCCATCAGGTCCCAGGTTTGTCTCTGAATGCATAGGGAGATCAAATCCTGCAGAGAGATTGTGTGGTGTTTGCCTGTTAGTGGGCTACTACCCTATGACACTTCCAGTAAGTCTGAGACTGCCTTTTTGAGCACTGAATCCATTGTGTCTGTGGTACATAAAATGTGACAGAAATTAAATCTACCTCTCAAAATTTGGGAACTTAAATACAATTTTAAATACAGAGTGCTAGTAATGAGAATAAAGAGGGTTAGTGAAAGTGTCATAGGAATCTCTTGCTCCTGAAGTTTGCCTATTTTGAAAATCAAATATTTCAGAGAAATAGAATCAGAGTGGTGAAATCACAGGACAATTCAGGTTGATGTGACCTCTGGAGATTTTTTAGTCCAACCTCCCTCTCAAAGCAGGGATAGCTTTTGTCAGATCTGTCTGTTCAAAGCCATATTCAGATGACTTCTGGAAACCTTCAGGAATGGAGAATCCAAAGCCTCTTGGGGCAAACAGTTACTGTATTTTATCACCCTCATGTAAACAGATTTTTCTTTATAGCCAACTAGAATTCTCTTTGTTGCAACTTTTGTCTGTTGCTTTTTGTCTGATTTCTGTGTACCTCAGACAAATGTCTGGGTCCATGGTCTACAAACCCTCTCTTAGGAGAAGAAGACTAATTAGGTTTTTCCTTTGCTTTCATTTCTATAGGCTAAATAAACTTCCTTCTCTTGGTCTCACCAAGGTTCCAGCTCCCTGCTGATCAAAACAGTCCTCCACTGAATTCTCTTGTGATTATTGATACAGCTCTTGCACTACAGGACAAAATTGGATGGTTTATTCCAGATGTGGCCCTTCAAGAACTGACCTAAGAGTAATAATCACTTTCCTTGACCTGACAGCTATGATTTTGCTAATGTAGTCCAGTACACAGTAAACACAATCAGTACAAACATGCATTTTTGTCTCATGCTCAGTAGCAAACCAAGAATATGTCCACCAGGAACTTCACCTCCTTTTCTTTTGAGGTGTTTTGAGTCAATCAGTTCTCAAAGTCACTCTTACTTCAGCATCTCATGCAATACTTCCCAGGACTTCTAGATCTTGAGATACCCAAGCCACAAACTAGTCAATTTCTGCCTCTCAAAGAACTTACATAAAATGTCATTATCACTTTATTCTACTCGTGTTTGGAAGAAGCGTTTCTGAAAAAACATTAGGGGATAGAGACGTGAAATATATATGGAACATATAAAACAGGTATCACAGCAAGTCATTACTACTCTGTGAAGAATACTTTTATGTGCCTTGGAAGGACATTGCCAAGCAATTTTCACAAATATACTTCACATTTTATTGTTATTTTAGGCAACATAAAAAATTAACATACAGCCAGAGAAAAGCTCTTAGATTCTTAATTGCAAGCATTACATTGCAAATGATAAATGAAAGAACTTTCTTCTAAATTGCTTGCAATACTCTCTCAAAGTCTGAAATTCCCTGTCAGCTTAAGATTCTCTTTGTCCCTAGTGAGCCTCATCTGTAGGTTTGATTGTTTGGGGTTTTTTTCCACATAGTAAATGTTTGTTATCTAATTCCAATAAATCTTCTTTTATGATATACACCACCCAGTAACAGCAACTTTTACAGCCTTTTATTTTAACACTCAGTTATTTTACAGTTAATTGTCCAATTGACCTCTAAGGGGTCCACAATATCCTGTTTCATGCACTGCTACTTCATTCAGTCTTTTGTAACTGTAAAATCAATATACAGTTATGTTACTCAAAGATCTGAAGGATGTGCACAAAGTGTTGTTGCCTACCCTCCTGCAACGTTTTAGAGCAACTGTTAGAGATCTTATTTTTTCTTTTTTTTTTTTCCCTTAACACAGAATGCTTAAAAAACAACCATTAACGGGTGCACTGTTGTGACAGGTGCATGCAGAATCACTTGGTATTTCCCAACTTATCATTCAGTGTGTAGAGATATTGACATATTTTTATTCCAGAAGATTGATGTTTACTTCTTAAACTGTTCAAAACCAAGAGGCCTTGAATGGGAGAGCTGTCATATGTATTCATTGACCCACGGTATTCACATTTCTTTAGTCTTCTAAACTCTGTTCAAATGGCCACTTTTGTGATGAACTGTGACTCTCTTAATTAGCATTTGGACAAAAGAGAGTAAACAAGCATGTCTGAACACTGAAACCTGCATGTCCCACACTGGAACAGCTGACCCCAACTGACGAAAGGGATGTTGCACACCGCATGGGATCATGCTCAGCAAATAAAGCTGGGGGAAGAATAAGGAAGGGGAGGCAGATTGGAGTCATGGCCTTTGCCTTCCCAAGGTGGAAGCCTGCTTTCCTGAAGTTGGCTGAACACCTGCCTGCCCATGGGAAGTGGGGAATGAAATCTTTGTCCTGCTTTGCTAATACATGCAGCTTTTGCTTTACCTATTAAACTGTCTTTATCTCAGCCTGTGAGTTTTCTCACCTTTACTCTCCTGATCGTCTTCCCCATCACACAGGGGCTAAATAAGTGAGCAGCAGTGTGATATTTAGTCGCCAGCTGGGGTTAAAACATGACATGACACCCAGAGACAAATGCAATGCTGAGGGCAATGACTATTATGTTAATGTGTTAGCTCCTGTCAGAATGGACAGGAGATGGTCTTGTGCCCTGTGACTTGTGGCCAAAATCTCTTCCTTTCTTTTGTCTCATAGTCTAGAAGCATAACTAAAGTTATGAGTCTCAGCACTCGTAGATGACTTTCAGGTTATCACATCCTTACATATCGCAAAATCATTAGTGAAATGTAATAATGCAATGTCAGTAATATAATTTATTACATCCATGATATCTGCCTATAGGAAAGGATTCTTTGAAAGACAGAGTTTACGGTGAAATACCTACGGAAGCCACATTTGACTTCAGCTGTGGAAATAAATTTATTGCACATAACTTGAGTTAAAATATATTTTAGCCTGTCCTTTCATGACAAACCTTAGCATAATGCTGTATTTTATAGTTTTTACAGCCTATTTCCAGATCATAACTTCCAAGTCCCTTTCTCTATGTTGCCTTTTATTTTTCATTTAGCCAAGTACAACGGAAGCATGCAGTACTAGGCATTTTTCTTCATGAGATAGAGACATACTGAGCTTCAAATTTCAACAGTTTTGCAGAGATACTTTTCAGTGATTTTACCTCTGAATTTGGGTGCATAATGCAACATCTTAATGGAACATAACTACCAAACTCTGCAAACTTTTTTGTTTCATTATCTTTTAAGTTATTAGTAGGTATCACAAGATTTAATTCTTCTGGCATAATACATAGTTACTGAACAGAGTAAAAAGTTACTTTTTTTTTTTTTCATTTTCTTGAAGTGTTCTAATCCCTCTTTCATATATAGGTCAATCATGTTAATAGTTTTGTCTTTGTATTAAGATTCAACATTTGTCTAATGTTAACTTGTCTAATATAAACCCATTCATATCCAACATAATTTGTTCTTAATCATTGGAGACTTGCTAGACTTTCTCATTGTCTTGAACTCTCTGTGAACTACAAAGCTTGTTTGCCATTGACTATTTTTAACCACATACTCATTTTCACATTCTTTTTCTAGTCTTCTTTTTTTTTACTTTTAGTTGCATGTCTAACATTATTTCATACCACAGTTAATGTCTAATCTGAACTGATTATTTCAGCTGAGAATACCTGTAGTGGGTTGAACCTGAGTTGATGGACAGTCTTTTAGACTAATGACGCTTCTCACAATTTACATATTTAAACCACGCGGAAAGGCAGGAATTTCCTTTCGTTCCAGCTTGCCTGTTGGAAGGTGGGGGGGCCTCGGAGCCTCCAGGCTCCGCCGGGCCAGGCTGGGGCCCCTGCCCCCTCCCCTGTTCCTAACGCCACAGCACAGACCCTGGGTCGCTGCGGGGGGAACTGTCCCAGAGCCACAGGCAGCTAAAGGCAGCCATGGACTGCCACACAGCTAAGCTGGCACGGCTTTTTGGGACTGGTGGGTCCCTCTCCTCTCC
>VZTI01003412.1:150573-232296 GCA_013397865.1 Struthidea cinerea
GCAGTGCGAAGGAACTGTGAGATTTTTCATGGAAGAGATGTTTTACACCACAGCAGATTGTTTCTTTCCGGGCAGGTCTGCTGTTGGTGGCAGTTTGGGAACCATGTGAAGCAGAAGAAAACCCTTTTTTCCTTAAGCATAAGAAAGAGACTTTTCAAGAACTGCAACACTGACTAAAATCCCATGTTCTGTTATCCTTTGTGCGAGTTGGGTAAAAGGAAAGAAGTGCTGGAAAGGGGGGGTTTGCTTTAATTTCTTGTTATTTCTTTTTACTTTTAATTCTGTTAGTAATAAAACTCTGTACCACAACTGTTTAAGTTTGAACCTGTTTTGCCTCGCAGTTATCTAGTTTTCCTCAATATTTTCTTATTTTCCCCTTATGAAAATAACATATTTTGTGTGCTTGATGCTTAGCTGCGTCAAACCACGACAATACCATTACCAGTTTCCCTGATCCTCTTGATGAACAATCTTTTGGTGTTTCTTCTCTTTCAGAATAAATGATTTTAAAAATCTAATTTTTTTTACTGGGCACCTCCATGCACCATATATTCAGTGGCTACAGATTCAGAAGCTGTGTATTTCTCCCGTCTTGAGTTTTTTCTTCATAAACACATCTGAGTTTTTATTACTAGCACTTGAGAAAGTTACTTTAAAAATTTAAACCTTTATTGGGTTTTAGAGTCAAAGATTTCACTGTGGTTACATAGAAACAAGGAAAAAATCAAGAGAACTAGGGATAAATTGTAAATGCAATGTCAACAAACATAAATGCATACACTAAATATAGTCCAGACTGCTGGACCAAATTGCTACAATTTACAAATGCTAATAAAAAGTTATTATTTTAACAGTTAAAAGGAACATTTAGAAAGAGGAGAAACTATTTTTTCAATCATTGCTTCTGCACAGAGTGCATTTACTATATTTAATTCTGTTTGTTGAAGTAATATTTACTTTATAGTTTCACCAGAGACAGAGCGCTGTTAAATATTAATGCTTTTGGTGCTAGTGTTGGGCAAGATTAATGTATGGATTGTGCTAAAAATCTGAGACTTATGATTAACACTGGAAGTGAAAACATCACCACTGACTTGATAATAAATAATTTTAAATTATTTGTAGGTAAAAAAGTAATTGCTTTTATTACTTCATTAGTAAAAAACAATGAATCATGTAAGTGAGGTTGGAAAGGACTTCAGCAAGTCAGTCCCCTGCTCAGAAGAGGACTAAGGAAGCTAGGTTAGATTGACAGGGGCTCTGTCCAGGATCATGTAATCCTCAGTTAGTTATAGAATCTCTACATTAGATTATGTTATGATTATGTCCCTTTTCTCTCCAAGGTGCAGGTACTCACCTGTTTGTTGAAATTAATGCACTTTTAGGTAGGCCTTTTGAAAGTATATTACCTTCCTCTTTTGTCTTTGGCAGTTCTCAGTGTGTTGATGCCATACATTTAAGTAATGAATTAACTCTCAAAAACAAAAGGTATCAAAAATCACAAGATAGCGAACCAGTAGAAATTAATTTAAAAATTGCTCAGTATGATTTTGACAGTGAGATATATTCCAACATCAAAAATAAAAATAAATGAAGGATGGTTTTCGTCTTGAAAATCTGTTAAAAATCTTTGCATAAACAAAAGCACTGAGTCAGTGGTTATTTACTGCTAACAGACCAGAAGCAGATTTGGAATTTGGGCACTGTAGCATTTATCTACCACCAGTTACACATCTAGCACTTTTACTCCACAGTATTAGAAACTTCTTGTCTAATGTGTGTGTCCTTCTTGGAAAGATAAAGTTATGCAAAACTGCCTTCCTTTTTTTTTTATTTTTGGTGTTGGAATATATCCACACTGAGAACTGCAAAAGAAAACAGATGAAAAATGAATTTTTAGTCTGGTTTTGTGTTAAAATACTTAATAGATTTTTATCTGTTGCATTCATTGAGGAAAATTACAAGAAAAACATACTTAGCAGGAAATCTTCTCGGGTAAATGAAAACTTACCAAACATCAATTATTCAGTTGAGAACTTTTCTCAAACTTCATAGGAACTGCAAATTTTAAAACATAATTTTTATTTGGCAAGTCTTTAAACTTATGCCATTTGGAAAGACATTATTTGGCATGAATTTTGAAGTTACATTTAATTATTAAAGTAAGTATTTATGTTTCCTCAACAGTAACTGCAGTTACAGAAGTTTGCTCGTCCCATACTAGAGACCAGGTCAGGATCAGATCATTCCGCAACATTTGGCTTAAATCAAAGGCAGAAACATTCTTAATGGTCAACAGTCTGTGAGAGGAAGGTGCAAGAATGGGATTTCTATTTTAGCCTAACAGTCGCCTGAAAATAATTTTTTTCATCCTCTGTCAAGGAAGGTGGGTTCAGGTAATACATAAACTCAGTAACAAAATACTGTGCAAGTTAAGGGAAAGAAAGTAAATCAAGTAAGTGTTGTCTCTTGAGCATATTCATACTTCAAATGTATCTATACAATTTTTTAAGAAGAGATAACAAAATTAGCTGAATTTTTGAAAGAATGAGTTCTTCCTTGGTTACAATCGGCACACTCCTATCTAATATTTCCTTCTTCCTTGGTTACAATCGGCACACTCCTATCTAATATTTCCTTAAGGCTGTACGTAATGCTATTTCAAGCTCATGGAGATATTGCAACCGATGATAATGGGAATTCATTGAGGCTCATGCGGAAAATAATGAACACAGCTCCATTAGCATGGGCAAAACTTCTAGAACTGGGTTTTAACGGTTTATGTTCTGTTTAAATGAAAAGCATATTTGATAATTAGAAGACTGTCCACTAGATCAAACACATATAACACTGTAAACCAAGGGAGATAATACTTAACTTAAACCAGGAAGTCACAGTGTGAAGATCTATCAAAGAATGCTGAAAAGTAGTATTACATAATGCCATCTTGTGGATGCTTTATAGACCTCTTGGGGACAGGATAGAATTAGGCAAAGCACAGATTACACATGGTTAGTTTGCAGAGCCTTTAAAGGTTTCCAAAGAGTATAAGTAGTACATTTAAATAAATTTGAGGCTACTTTTGCTCAAGACAGATCTCTCAAATAATTAATAATTTTGAAAATAGAGAAACTGAGGCTGAGAGATTTCCATTGTATTAATAATCAAAAAAAAACCCCCTAACACAACCTAAATACCTAACAACTCATAGCATGATTCAGATGTCAGGTTTCCATAAAAGCCATCATCTTAGCTATATTATTGCTGAAAATCTAATTTCAATCAATGAAATACACATTTTGAGGATGCTAAAACACCTTCCCGAAACAGAAGTTATCAATTATAAATGTTAGCAATTAAAAAAATAACAAACGTAACGCACATAAATACAAATATATATTTTCAGAAGTACTCAAGCTGCATTATGTTGAAACTACTTTTTTTGCCTGAAACACATTTTCCATGAAGACGAGAGATTTGGGATTGTTCAACCCAGAGAATAGAAGGCTCTGGAGAGACCATACAGCAGTGAAGATAGCTACAGGAAAGCTGGAGAGGGACTTTTGACAAGAACATGTAGTGATAAGAAAAGTGGGAATGGCTTTAAATGGAAAGAGGGCAGTTAAACTGAAATAGTAGATATTAGGAAGGAATTCTTTATTGTGAGGGTGGTGAGGCACTAAAATTAGGTTGCCCAGAGAAATCGTGAGTGCCTCATCCCTGGAAGTGTTGAAGGATGGGTCCCTGAGCAATTTGTTTTAGTGGAAGATGTTCCTGTCCATTGCAGTGGGATGAGAATTAGATGGTCTTTATGGGCCCTTCCAACTGGAACCATGATATAGTTCTATCATTCTGTGATTATATACTAATCAACTGCTCAAATGTCTTCTGATTTAGGCATATTATTATTTTTACCTGAAAGAAAAGAAGCATGAGGTACCTAGAGCATAAGAAAAATCACCTCTGCTCAAAGAGTGATTGAAAAGACAGAAATAGCATTTGAATGTTGAGTATTTCATTTTTTCTTCACTCCGAGAACACACCATCTATGCTGTACTGCTAAATTTTGAAGAATCACTTGTAACTGTGAAAATTGAATATTGTAGAGCTGCAAACCTGATCATCTGCAGACAGAAGAAAGGAACCTCAAAATAAATTTATTTTAAATGAGTATGAAAATGTGGCCCTACAGTTTGTATTTATTTACTGTAACATTTGCCATGGAAAACTGATCATCGAAGTGACCTTCAACCTTCAATATGGTTGAAGGTATCTACACAAGTTCAATAGAATTTAGGAAATTTACTTTGAGGAAAGTTGAATGTATAGGAGCAGCAAACCCAGTCCTGGTTTGTCTATACATTATTGAACTTGCTTAGGTTTTGATCTTCCTTTTCACACAAGGAACTTATGGAGCCAATTCAATGAAATAGACTAAGAAAATAGTACAGCCAGGTATTTTTTTCCCTATAAAATAATGCTGACAGGGAGCTCACATAGACCACAGCCCTCGCTGAGTTATTTCCATATCAGATCTGATTTTCTGCTCATGTTCTCCAAGATGACCCCCACCAACTGTCTTGGCAACCCGATCCAGGCCTTCTTTGTCCTTACAGTGAAACTATTTTTCCTGACATATATTCTAATTGTTTCCTGGTTTAGCTTTCTTTCCCTGTTACTGATGGATAAAGAGAAAAGACTATTAACTTTGCAGCAGTCTTCTATTGCCCCTTTTTCCTCTAATTCAACAACTGTAACTCTTTCAAACTTTTCAGAGGTACTACATCTTCAAAATATCTCCTCTTACTTGTTGTTCTCCTAAGTCACTGGTTGATTTTCAGCCCTTTTGAAAATGAATTACGGCATAAGTAAGATCTTACTTGGGCTGTCCATAGGAGGAGACCAGCCCACCTGTCTTTGCATGAATTTGCACAAGGTATTGGAAATGAACAGTGAAAATAAGTTGTTGATTTAGCCTTTTCTGGACAAAGAAAAAGAAAAAAAAATTATAGCAAACAAAAAAGAAACTCTAAGACTACCGGCTTGTAGAATTGGTACCATTTAGGAGGTCAGATCATAAATAGGGGATTTGGTAGCAGAAAAATAGATATAAGGTAAAAAGACTAATTTTTATAAACAAAAGGGGAAAAACCCCAAATATAAAAAATATTCAGGAGGTCCCCAAAAACAACATAAAACCTTTTTTTTTGCTGCCATTTTGACTGTGGGAATGACTTTGGTTAAAGGAGAGCAAACCCTATTGTCTTTTTCAGAATGTTCCTGCATATTCTCATTCACTGAAATTTAGTAAGTATTTCTATTCCCAGGAAGACTGGAAAAATTGTTCTTTAAAAAGAAATTGAACTACTGTTCTTTGCTCTGCCAAATTGTACCTCAGATTTAGGAGGGAAGGTCAAGGTGATGCAGCTCAGAAAACTAACGGATCTTCCAGAGCTGGTCTGTGCATTTCTGAAGGGGTAGTAGTCTGAGGGCAAGTCCCAGACACTTGAAATTTCCCCCAGATTATCTAGCATGTTTCTGCACTGTGTTTGTCATTACTCTTCTCAACACAGGAAAATCCTGCTGGATTATGAGATCATTATTCTATGAATCAAAAGTATTTCCCAAATGAAGAAGAAGTTATAGATTGCTTGACCATTTTTGCACTCAGTGAAAATATTTAACATCTGCATTAGCTTATTTAGGCAGACAGATTTGATGTTGGTTTTACTTGGACAGCAAAGATTGGCAGGACTTTTTTATAAAGTATATAAAATAATGTTATATTTTCTAAAGCTACCTCCTACAGACTTCCATCTTCACTAAGGTATATTTTATTTCATATCTTTTATGCCATCAGGCTTAAATGTAAAATATAACTCAAAATATTTTCATATTTATGTTAAAATTGACCTACTCTAATACATCTACAAGATCTAACTATATCGTGATTCTTTGGCTCTGATCTCCAAAGCAATTCAATTTTCTTGATTTTTTTCTTTTTTTTTTTTTAAATAATTATCTCTTAACACATTTCCAATCAATTTATTAGCTATAGCCAAGAATTTTCTGTATTTCCAAAGTCCACAATATTAAAAGACACTATAATGAGGCCAGTTACTTTGGAAATGATAGTACCACTTTACCCATTTGAAGACTAAACAGAAGGAAGCACTGCATTGCACTTTGTTTGCAATACCATTTTAAAGCTTTTTCTTTGGTTGGGTTTTTTGTCCTGAGCAGATGAGTACATGAAAGCCCAGGATATTCTAGAAGTCATCGGAACATTCTCTAAATACCATTTTGCTATCTTAATGAATTCGCAGGAGACCAAAGAGAAAGTGACACATATCATTTTAGGTCCAGTAGTGGTTTAGAGCACTCATTATAAAGCTGCTCAATACAAAATTATCTTTCATATAAGACTACTGCATTTTGGACTAAAATACATTTACCTTCTTATTACTGAAGCCTTCTTCTGTCAGTGTTTTATGCTGTGAAAATAGGAAGAAGGGGAAAAATAATCTGTGAATAGTTAGATATCTCAACTACTATTTAGAAAAATTTGTTGTCCTAGAGAATTCCAAACAGCTGAGTTTCCTCTTTGAAGGGTAATTTGTATTTCTGAAATGTGATAAGTATGGAATAAACAAAAATCTCTGTGGCTTTCCAATTTATAAGTATATTGTTTGAGCTTATATTACATAAACTTAGCAACAATTCTCTGTCTTTTTTGCCAAGTGAGCATTCAGACACTGCGGCATTTATTTATTGAAGGAAGAAGTCTCCTAATCAGACTTCTTGTTTTTAGAAGTATCACAGGAATGGGAAATTCTTTAAAGCAAAACCAGACATTTTATCCCAAGACCTTTGTCCCAAATGTTGGTAGCAAGTCCCAAGGAAACTTCTTTTGCAGTCCTGCTGTTACTTCAGCTTTTTCATTATTGTGTCAAGACTTTGCATATCTGTAAAAGCACTGTATGTAAGGACTTCATCCTGCATCCTGATGCATATGGGTCCTCTTTGTAGGGAAACAGCTTTTGCCCTATGCTATACAGAGCCAGTGTTCCCTTGTGCATGGCTTGGAAGATGTGACCCGACTCCCAGCCAAGGCGATAGCAAGACAGTGATCGGTCTGAAGCCAGCAAACCCACTCACTTTATAACCAAGCTGCTCAGCACATGCATGGGTAGGACATATTTCTCAGAGCATTTGCCCTTTTACTTTTCATGCAAAAACCAGCACAACCATCTCCTTTTTCAACATGGTTCAATGGCTTTTGAGACGGGATCTGAGAACAGCTACAGGCTGTGGGCTGGCAGAGTCACATCTTTGTAATTTTTTGATGAAGGACATCAAAATTTTGAAAATTTTCTAGCCAATGTAATACACTTACCAGTTTTGCTAGCTCTGGATACCTGCAATGCCTCTGCTTCTGACAACTCCACAGTTTCCTTTCCTAAGTCAGGTGGTTCTGCTGGCAGAGGGAATGGACTCATCTCAGTGATGAGCAGTATTTTACTTACCACAGTGGTCCTGGATGGTGCACTGCCAGCAGCCACCAAAGATCTTCCTCAGGAAAATGTGAACTACTAGAGGAGTTTGGCACGGGCACTGCTCACTGCCTTGCTTGTAGAGGGGGCCAGGTTCATGTTGTGGCTTTGGCCAGGCTTGCTGCACTTATGCTAATGGTAATTACAGAGCAGCAGGCTGGTAAGAGTGTTCAAAAAGACTATTCAAAAAAATTGAGAACTATAAGAAAGTTGTTTATAAAAACTGACAACAAGGAGGTGGCCGGAAAGGAAGAGCAAAAATGTAGGTCTGACTTTTGATATCTCACATTTATAAGAAAAAATTGCTTATATTGCACAGCTGTGAATTAGAAGTTTTCTCTAGTCCCCCTCTAAACAGTTTTTGGGTTGATTTCCTGACTCTGCTGGGTCCTGCTGTACTTTCATATTTCTTCTGAAAATTAGAAGCAACCCAACGAGAGGACTTGAAACCTTGAGGAGGAGCCAAAGCTGGAGTTTGATGGGCTAGAAGGTCATGCTATCAGATATTATGAGTCTCACAAGTCTACCTTTTTGAAAAGCTGATTGAGGAAGATCAATTTAAACTGGCATTTGTGATGGGAGAGGGCTTGCAAAGCCCTAGCACCAGAAAAGAGAAGACAGATGTGAAGGCTCAGGGATTTGGTTGTGAGGCCATGGAGGAAAGTTAAATCTTGGATTCAGAATGCAGAAATGATGAAGTCAAGAGCTGTGTAGAGGTGCGATGCTGCAGAGGTGCAAAAAAATTATGTTTAAGCAGATTGCAGAGGATTTGCCCACTTGACTAACACTTGTATATTGATGTCTGATATATTACACTTATAAAGACAAGCATTAAGGACCAGGAATAAATTTCCCACCAAATCTGAAGAGAGTATGGTTTGCATTGCTTAATTAGGAACTGAAGGCAAGATCCTTAATTATCTTGGCTTTTTTTTTTTGGTGCAGTATGTGGAACATGTGCTGCAACAGTTTACCTCCACAGAACAACTGGGTAAACCCAGAATTAGGAAAAGGGTCTTCTTGTTGTTCATAATTCTTATTTTAGGACTATGCTTCCTGCTTTTTCTGTGCCATAATTCAAACTAGTTTTCCACATTTGCTATCAACTGGGAGGCAGAAATGCCCTGGCATTTCATTGGAAGATAGTGAGCTGAGGACAAATAAAATTTTATTTCAGCTGTAGGCATAAGTCTTCTCTGCATTCTCCTACCACCACTGCTTTAAATTCCCTGATGTTTATTAATGTTCTCTACTTTGAAGTAAGCTATTTGAAAATATACTAAATAATATATTGCTTTTTAATACATAAAGTAATTTACATTCATGATTTCCAGCAGAGCTGTAATGCCATGGCATTTTTCAAAAATACAGAGACACAAGATTCTAAAGTATTTGTAGAGGTGATGTGAAGTAGGGTCGTATGTTGTCCCTCAGTTTGTCTGCTTAATGCCAGTACTGAGAAAGACAAGCTTTCACAGTGGGGAGTATGAAAAGTCCTAGGATTTAAATACAGCTTAAGACTTTCGATGAAAACTGCAATACAATATAGTCAGTAAATACTTTTTCCAAACTAAGACAACATTTCATGTACATATTGTAAATACCAAGCAAGTAAGCAAGAAAAAATAATTGCTTATAACCAGCACAAAAATAAAATGACAGTGGCAGAGATTTAAATAAATGCAATTCCACACGTGAAGACCCACATCTCTTTTGACAGTTCGGTTAACATTAGGCAACATAGGTGTAAATTATGATAATTATACGGCCCAGCAATGGGAACAGAACTTCCAACATGAGAAGTGCTGATAAATGTTTGTGAAGTCCAGACCAAATCTAATCCTCTGGATTCTGTTCTGTAGGTTTGTAAGCACTTAGCACTCCACATCAATGAAACACATGAAATACTTTGCACACTAATGCCCAGTTCTTCCTTTAAGTGAGATTTCATTGTATTCCTCTGCATTTTTTATTGAGTAGGGACAGCAAAAGAGAAAACACAATTAGTAACATGCTATGGTCAGACCTTTAATCTTTTTTTTCTGCAAAGCATCAAGTAAAATCCTCTGTCAGAATGATCCCTAAATAGACAGACAACTAGAGTCGTACCTACCCAAGACATATCAAATCATTACTAGTCTAACAAATCTCAAGACACAATTTTTAAATTCCTTTTCTTGCCTTACACTGGTTTTGGTACCAATTTAGATTCAGAAACTAGTATTTTTGCATTAAATAAAATTTCAAGAGCTTGAAAAATGACTGCTGGATATGCCCAGCTATTTTTTCCTCTCCTGCACTGCATACCTGGGTATCTACATCAAAGGTGAAGTATGCCAGGATGCATGTTCTTTATCTTCCACACCTAGAGCAGCAATCTGTCATAAACACACTGGAGACTACAGGAACATTGCAATGCTGGCAAACAATGTCAGAGAAAAAATGCAATATTTGTGCCCTTTCACACCTTCTCTACCTTTTTGTTTTTAGTTTTATTGCTTAACTGAAAAGTTAGACATGAATCCAGGCTGTAAAAAATAACAGATTTAAGTATTTCCAATGCCATTGACTCAGCAGGGGAACACCTCTAGAATTGTTTACACAAACAGAATGACTTTAACATACTTCTTTGTTAATACAAATTTAGTAATACAAATAATGACACAATATGTGGGTCATGGTAATGTATTATTTTTGGGTTTTTTCCTGCATTTCTGTCCATTCTGTATTTGGTAAGCCTAACCATGAAAAATCATTTCTAAATTTGTTTGATCTGTATTAAGACTTTGTAGGGTCATGCTTGATTTAACACAATTTATTGTGACTCTTCCTGCTGAGTTTAATCATAGCAAGATGCAGATTTCTTTCTGCTCATGGTGAAATTCAGCACAGACTTCTCCCAGGCTTTGCACATCTGTTTTGCTAATCTATATTCTGCAGAATGACAAATACAAGCCATGTAAGTCACACATTTTGCTGACTCCAGTGAATATATGTGAAACACCTGAAGTACTGCATGACAGACAAAAATCAAAGGAGTTTTTAAAGCCTAAGGCGGTATTGGTTCTATAATTATTTGTATGCTAATGATTGCCAGCCTCTGAAGACTTGAAAGAAGCTAAAGAGATTTATTCAGGTCCCCGCAGGATTACATACGCAGCCAGATCTTCATTCCTATTATTTTGTTCTCTGGAAGCACTAACCACCAAAAAGGCTGTTAAGTGGGGCTGGTCACAATTTGGTGGGAGATGTATTAGCCCTTAGAGCTAAAGTTTCTCTGTAACACTTTGCAAAAACATAGGACTTTGCTTAAATTTTGATACTGATCAGACTAATATGGAAAGAGTTTGGGGAATCATGCAGCAACCAGGAATTCAGATCACAATGGGCCTTGTCCACCACTTGATTGAAATGGGCAACATTTCATTTCAATATTCTCAATGGATATGTATTTACACATATAGCAAATACACTACTTGTAATATTCAGGGCTATAGATAACTCCATGCTTCATCTTCAGATTGAACAAAATTGAACGAAATATTAAGCTAACTTAGATCTGCTTTGTCATGTGAGCTGTGAAAAATACCTGAATGGAGAGCAAAACAAAAACCAAATTTTTCAACCATATGCAAAAACCTTTTTAAAAGATTCAGATTTATTTTTGTTTCTTTTTTCTCTTTTTATTTATTTATTTGTTTGTTCATTTGCTTTATTGTTATTCTCTATGGGTTTGGGATGTTCATTTGGGAAGGTCAGTTATGTCACGATGTCAATCACCGAGATTGTAACTTTTGTTGAAAATTAGAAGATTTGTTATGTGGAATCTCTCTTAAGCATAATTTCAGACTACGTATTTGTCCAATTTCTTCCACAGAAAGATAACTGATGAAGACAACAAAGGTAGAGCAATTATTATTGAGCCTTTTAATGGAATTTGGAATGTCTTTTATTACTGTTCCGTGCCAGTTTAAAAAAAAATGCAGCAGCACCAGCTAAATGAAACTGAATTATTTAGGCTAATTTATGGAATCTCTACACAATTTATGCTGCTAACAAACACTGAGGACAATTTATACATCCTCCTTGATTCCATCCCCCACTTTATTAATCTCTTTACATCCTTAATAGGTCTTATGGGCCTGAGGGTTTGCCAGATTAAAGATTAGCGGGTGTTTTATCTTCAGGTTTTCTGGCAATGAATAATTAAAAACAATATGCTCACATGAATGTAGCTTTCAATTATTACTTCATGCGCACTAATTTTTCTTCTGTTTACCCCATGCAATCTGCATCTATTGGGTTTCTATGTAAGCCTGAGGGTATTAAGTAACATGTGGTTTTTTTTCCTCTTGTATTATCATCATCCATTAATTATCTACACACTTGCTGATACACACCGTGTCCTCTCCCTCTCAGATGTACACAAAGATTCATGCTAAGTTTGTTAAAACATCTTGTTTCAGCATTTCAATGACAGATGCCTTTCAGTTAGTACCCTATGATCACTGTCTTCCTTACAGCTATAAAACCATTGGGTTTCTTGTTCAAAATTCCTACACAGGACCTGTAGTTTAGAATAGGTTTCTTTTAAGTGTTACTCCTTTTCATGTGAAAATAAAGGAAACTAAAATACGAGCTTTGGAAGTCTATCCTCAAAAAGACAAAGTGTAGTGTCTCTAGAGTATGCTTGTAAGTAAATGCAGAGAGTACTCTCTGGGCCGACTGAAAAATATCACATGGCAAAAGAAAAGTCTTGGTTAATCCATTCCTTTTTTAATCTATTTTAAATTGGCTAAAACTGATACGGGAATTTTTTATCCAATATTGTCGAAAGAGACTGTACACTTCGCACAGAGTTCAGAATTACCTCAGGCAATTAATGATTTTGCCCAAATTATTCTATGTTGAAAAACTAAAATACTGCATTGGAGGATGTTTAGACTCTAAACTGTTTACTTTTCTTAAACCAAATCACAACATCTTCTTTGAGTTCACAGACAATTTCTTCTTGGTTGAATTGCTGGTCACTTGTGGTTTCGGTGGGTCATCTCTTCACTGCAGTTCTGGCCACATCCTTTGCCAGGCGCTTCCCTCTTCCCTTGTGCTCGACTGATGTGATGTGTCACAGGTCACGAGTTCAGCTGAGAAGCTGAACAGGGGAGAATTATGTGTTGTAGATTTCATGGAAGAGCAACTGCTGAGGAAACAACAATTTATTGGAAAAGAGTTAAATGATAAGTGAACCTAAAGTAATTTTTGCTTAAGTTTCAGCAGACAAGTAAACAACCAAAATTATCATTTCAATTCCTTAACAGCTGAATTAGCCCTTATAGGAAGCAATGCAATGAGATGTTTCAGAGAGTAAATTTGGGAAACTTCTGTTTTTCATCATTATTTAGAATAGAAACAAGTGACAAAAATTCCATGCATCATTTATTCCCTGATGTTGCTTGTTTTCAGATATTTTAAATTATTATTTTAAAAAGAAAATATAAAAAGAGGTCTGCTTTTAAAACTAGGTGTTTTCATTACATTTCCTATAAAAATATGTTTTTGCTTCCCAGTAGAATATTCATTGGCGTTTTTAAGGAAACTGAAGTATCAGGAAATACGTATTGCAAATGCATATACGTTATGCATAAATGTAATGTAAATTGGGAGGCTGAAACTAGGTGAACTTTAAGGTCCCTTCCAACCCAAGACATTCTATGATGCTGTGATTAATTCATTTTGTTGTAACTGTACTATTAGCGATATCCATGTTCCAACAAGGAAGCAAAGTTCAGTACCAACTTCTCTTGAGTAATCTATTTTATGTTAAAACTTTTCTTAAAGTTTAAAAGAAAATGCTGCACTAGTGGTAGGTAAACATTGTATCATCTAAATGTTAGTTCCATTTGACTGACCGTGTAAACTTTGCACTTACTTGTAATTTTTATGAAAATGTGGAGAAGAAAGTCTTGCAAGACATTTTTTGAGGTTTGGGTTTTTTTCCTGACAGTTATAGAAGGATTCTTAATTTTGGTTCTTTTAGAAAGAACAGAGTATTTTCATCTGTGATAAAAACAAACCAAAACACACACACAACACAAACCACCTAAAATAAAAACAGAACAAAAGCAACCATAACTGAAATTCAAGACTCCCAGCGTGCGTGTGCCTTCATTTCCATTTTCAGTTCAGCATATTGTAGAGAATTTGAAAAGGCTTTGACGTTTGTTTCAAGTTTATGTTTTGGGTACTGCTTTGAATCATAGTACTCACAAACTTTGTTGTACAAGTTTATAATATTTGGGGAGTAGATTTTACACCTAAAGTCTCCAAAATTCCTTGATGTCAAATTGTACAAAGAGGAAAGGAATTTCATCCTTTTTATCCATCTCACAATTTAACAAAGTTGTGCTCACTCTTCCCAGGAAGTCCCTAACAAAACCATGGGAGTAAGGATGTTGAGAATGAATTTGGTTTGAACTAGGTAAAAAAAAGAAAATCTTCCTTCACACGTCTCTGGAGATGACACGGGAAAAGAAATTCAGAGCTGGACAATATTTTCAGAGTGATCCCTTCTGAGGATGGTATGCCTGTAACTATCTGTCCTACTAACACTTTTCTTGAAATTCTGGAATTTGAGGAGTAACTGCCAGCCTCTTTGCTTCTAGTCTGACAAATTGTGAATCCAAAGAAGTCAATAAAATATGAGTTAGACCATCTCACCCATATATAAGCAATACAAACCAGTCCTATCTAGATGGATCAAACCTAGTTCCATGAAAGACCTAAGTGTATCTAAGTGTCAATTCTATATCAGAAGGAATCCTGAACTTTTTAGGTTATCAAAAGAGCTCTTGGAAAGTTGGGAACTCCTGCTAACAATGAACAAAGACTAAACCTCAGCTGGTATGAGCCGATAAAGTTCTATGGAAATTACTTTACACCATCACTGGCTTGCCTTGATGGTCTTGTTCAAGCAGTGTGTCCGATGAGAGCATACAATCCAGCCTTGATAAATCTGACAATTCAGCATGTCCTGAAATATACTTGAAAATAAATCACTGTAGTTTCTTAGTTTTGAAGTAGAAAGAAAATTCAACGGAAATACTGACAGCAGCTTGCTAGTGATCAGAATCATTGGACACTAGGAATTTGCTTGAAGTTAGCAATAGTTTCACAATATGGTATTGATGTTATTGCTGATGTTTTGTTCTTTTGTGTTAAAAATGACTCAATTTTACAGTAGCAATGAATCATGTTTCTATAAAACAACTTTTTTGCAAAAGCTGAGATATGACTGAAGGAAAAATCCAGCATTTCACTGCCTGAAGAAACAGAATATTTGTTTTGCTCTACACCAATGTCTTAACACATGAAAACGTATGTATTTGAAGCATAGGTTTATTCTGAAGGAAGTTCAAAAGGCAGTTTGTATGACTTGCATACCTACTTATCTAACAAAAATGGATGGTTTGCTGTAGAGACTGGCAAAGGCTAATACACCAGTAGATAGGTAGGGCGTAATGCTGTGAAGGTATCTTCACAAAATCATAAAATGGCTTAGGTTGAAAGAGACATTTGAAAATCATCTAGTCCAAGCGGCACTGCAGTAATCAGGGACATATTTTACTAGACCAGATTATTCAAAGCACCATCCAATTTGCCCTTGAACACCTTCAATGATGGGGCATCAGCACCTTCTCTGTGCAACCCGTTCCTGTGCAACATCACCCTCATCCTAAAAAACTGTACTCTTTATGTTCAATCTAAAGTTACTGTCCTTCATGTCAAACACAATGTCCTTAGTCCAGTCACTACAGTTCTTGATAAAAAGCTTAAGAATTCTTTCTCTGGCTTTCTTTGAAACCCCTGCACATTTAAAGGCTGCAACAGAGTCTCACAGAGCCTTGTCTTCTCCAGACTGAAAAACCTCATCTCTCTCAGCCTTTCCTCATGGAAGAAGGGTTCCAGGCTTCTGACCATTTTTGTGTCAGCCACTGGACCCACTCTGACAGGTCCATGGCTTTCCTGTGCTGTGGGCCCCAGACTTAAATGTAGTACTCCAGGTGTGGTTTCACAAGGGCAGAGTAGAGAGGGAGAATCAGCTCCCTCACCCTACTGGCCACACTGCTTTCGATACAGCCCAGGGTGCGGTTGGCTTTCTGGACTGTGGGTGTACATCGTTAAAGCACACAGAGCCCAGGCATAGGGATAACTCGGAGGTCTGGCTTCTGCTGATTCCTCGACATGGCGGTACCCACACAAAGGTGTTGAGGGCAGGCTCCTCACCCGAGTGAGCTCCCCAAAAGCAGATAATCCGGCGCGCAGGTAGAGACAAAGAAAGACAGAGGGTTTCGCTGTTAAGTACCGAGAACGGTGAGTAATGACACGATCCAAGTTCAGGAAGAAAGTGGTTATTTAATTAATTATAATTGGGTTTATATAACTTGGTTCTCAAAGATGACAGGAGGTCATTGGATCTTGGACCAACCACCCCCTGTCCCATTGGCTAAAGCTCACAACACCTACTTCAAAATATTATTTCACTGTGTACCGTAACAACTCTGAAAAACAGATCCCAGGTGCACAGATAAAACTCAGTTTACAAAAAACCCGTAGCAGTGTTTATCATAGCTTTCATGAGAACTACAGAGCTCTCACAGAACGCTGCAGAAAGCTGAAAAATTTCTCTACCAAAGCTTTTCAGCATCTACAGAGAGGGGACTCCTCGTATGATTATCCACAGAGAAATTCACCCCAGCTG
Source organism: Struthidea cinerea (assembly GCA_013397865.1). Taxonomy (NCBI): domain Eukaryota; kingdom Metazoa; phylum Chordata; class Aves; order Passeriformes; family Corcoracidae; genus Struthidea; species Struthidea cinerea. The sequence continues at coordinate 166,885 of VZTI01003412.1, forward strand.
AGGGCAGGGATGAAGAGTCAAATTTTAACGAGGGTCCAGGGTTTTTTGTAGTGCGGTATAGGAAAGGCGGGGATAAGGGATACAGCCAATGGGATAAGGGAAGGAAGGCGGGGTTGAGGCAGAAGTAACCAATGGGAGTTACACATAGAAGGGACGTAGGGGAGGGACCAATGGGGGGGGGTGTTGAGCTTCACAGAACTTTCTAGAACATATACATATTAACTAAGAAGAATGAATATTCACGATAATATACATAAACTTGGGAGGGGAAAACATGAACCAACAACAGCAAAGTATGCAAAACACGGAACAGGGGGATTATTGGCTCTCACCCTAACTGCGGAGTGTGATGTCAGGCTTCAGTCCTTGACCACCACTGCTCTGATCTGATGTTACCGTCAGTGGCCAGTGCGGCCTTGGCCAGATGCACCGCAACACGTCATCAGGTCATGCCTCATCTTTCATCCACCAACACACCCAAGTTCTTCTCTGCAGTCCTGCTCTCAAGTAATCAATCCCTCAGCCTGTATTGACAGTGAAGGTTGCCCTGACCCAGGTGCAGTACCTTGCACTTGGCCTTGTTGAAACTCATGGAGTTTACATGGGATCACGCTTTAAACCTGTCATGATCTTTCAGGATGATACCCTTTCCCTCCAGGAAATCAGCTTCATCATTCAGCTTGATGTTGCCTTCAAACCTGCTGAGGGTACACGCAATCCCACATTTTATGTCATTGATGAAGGTATTAAATAGTAATTGTCCCAGTACATACCCTTGAAGAACACTACTGGTTATTGATTTCCACTTGGGCATTGAGCCATTGACCATAATTCTTTGTATGCGTCCATCCAGCCAATTCCTTATGCAGATAATCATCCATCTGTCAAACACATTTCTCTGCAATTTAGTGGCCAGAATGCTGTGGGAACCTGTATCAGAAGTCTAGGTAGATGACATCTGTAGCTCTTTCCTTGTGCATTGATGCACTCCATTGTAGAAGGCCACTAAATTAGTCAGCTATGATTTGCCCTTGTAAAGCTGTGTTGATGGTCTCTAATCAGCTCTCTGTCCTTCATGCATTTAGACATATCTTCTAGCAGGATGTGCTCCATCTTCCTACTGGGCATGGGAAGTGAGGCTGACTCATTAGTTCTCACTGTCCTTCCTTTTACCTTTTTGTTCCATTTTGTGATTACCTTGACCACTAATTGACATATATCTCATTACAATATTGCTTGCATAAGATGAAATGCAGAGAACAGGTACAGCTGAACTGAAGATACTTTCTTAGGTTTTATCTGACTCTTTTATAGCCACTGAAGAGGACGTACTGATAGTACAATTCCTAAACATTGCAGAACACACTTTCTCCAATAAGAAAAAAAAGTCAGGCACCCTCTTGGCAGAGACAGAGGAATGGATCAGAGACCTGAAAAGCTATTAAGTTTGAATGATCATGACTTGCTCACATTTCATATCTAGGGAGAGAGAAAATGTGCATATTTATTCTTCACATGAACTTACTCACACACCGACACACATTTTCTGTTTAAAAGCATTAGTTTCACAAGGCTGAGAACAATTATGAGAAAGAACAGGGACATAAAAAGACTACAGTAAATGTCTGTTTGACAGTGACTTGCTACATATTTCAACCTCAGTTCTTAAATGGACAAAATGATGCTACATTGGGTAGAAAAATATAAATCTTTTGACAGGATTTTAAAGGAGTTGTAATAAGAACTAAACTAGAAAACAAATGGTGTTGTATAGGTGATACGAGACTTTTTTTGATGTATATCTTAAAAATTTTACTTGTTCAGTTAAAAAAGTGCAAAGGACAGAAACATTAGGGAGCTCAGTATAATCATAGTGTTACACAGTATAATGTGCATCTGATACCAAACCTATTCAGAAATAGTGAGGTCATATAATCTGCAGGTATTTTGAGCATATGAATTATTGCAGGGTAGATGTTGCTGTTAGACAACTCAGGGCAGTGAGGAAGGTGCCAGATTGTATGTAACCGGGGCAAGTGTCTCTGAATATTTCATACATATACTTTTAGCAGCAGGTCTGTTCAGAAATACAGCTTGGATTGTGATTTTGTACATAATCTTTAGTTAAACAAGTGCTAGTTAACAGAGAGAAAGATGAGGGGTGGCTTAGCATCTGAAAATACCTGTTTAGTGAAGAAATACTTGAAATACTTCTATAATCATTCAGAAAAATTTAACTTCTGGTGGCTGAAACGTGAAGGAAGATAAATGCAGACACAGGACATCTGCGCTTGTTTTTCTTGTTTGTTTTGCTCAACAGCATAATTACCACCAGCACAGCTTTCTTAAGTGATACAGTAAGTGACTGAGTAGTGAAAACTCAGTGATTTACGAAAGTGTGTCTTGCATCAAGTAAGAATTAATTCAATTGTGTGATATGGCGTGCATTACAAGAAGCTGAAACAACAATTTTTTCTGACTTTATAATATCTGAATCTATGAATGTATGTCCTACCTTGCACATACAAGAGCAAACTCTTTCATCATCAGCTTAGTATATTCCACTTGTTTGGTGTCTTAAATTGTGCATTAGAAAATAAAACCAGCAAAAGACAAAAATTATGTGGAAAAGGAATGGCTTGTCATGTGCCAAGAGACATAATCTGAGAACACAGCTTTATAGCACCTTTTGTTACATTTTCTGATTTCAAACAATAATGTAACATTTTTATAAAACAGAAAGGATGATGTAAACCAGAGTCTGGTTAATCTAAAATGCATCATATGCATTATTCCATTTTATCCGTTTAGCCTGCTGTATTTTATACTTGTCAGCATATATTGTTATATTTCTATTTTTGCAGCAATTCATTCTGAAAATATAATTTGAAAATCAAGAATATGTGAGTCTGCAGTGATTCATATCGAAATCCCATGTACGCAAACAAACATCCGGCTCTGACACACCTTCATTTGTTATCCTAGATTTGCCTGTGCTAGAAACTGAATAGCTGTCAGTAGCAGGTCATGAAATCAGATGAAACCTGGAGTTGAATACACTTTCATGAGTATCCTAGATGCAGACTATAATAGAGGTTGCTGTGATTAACATTTCTGCTCAGATTAAATCCTGCTATCCCAACCTTTTCTCTTTTTAATCCATAGAAAACTCTTCCCTAAACAATACAGACTCTAGGCTTTCTTGGAGATGTCTACCTGTTTGCAGATACTCAATAATGTAACTTCCTGTAGGCTGCGTTCTGTTACCCCCTCCAGAAGGAGCCATCTGTAAACAAAGCCCAGACTTCAAATTGTCCAGATGTCTTGTTAACATATTTACTGTTCCTCTCCAAAGTACCCTCTGCCTATAGGATTTGCAGCACCTCGAATTTAGCTGCAGGCTTTGTAAATATCTATCTTTATAGATTCTATCTTAATCAGATGGAGAAAATTTTTTGTATCTGGCTTGTTCATAGCCAGAAGGACCTGTTAGATTGCTGAGACACACTTGTTTTAATGTCCAGTGCAGACAGACTGTCTGCTCTTACAGAGCTAACGTACTTTTTATCACATTACAGTTAAGCAGATATTCTCTGCACAGGAACTAAATACCTCCATGAACTCCCACTGAAGAATATCTCCCTTTGCACAGGAAGGAAAGCCATGTGCCTATTCCTTAGAAAGGGCAGCTGCTTTACCATTTAAAACTGGTGGTGAGGGAATGGGATTTTTTACTTCACTGTATATGAGGGAAAACACACATCAGAGATAACAGTCACTGTTTAGGTCTCTGTAGCTTTGTTACTCCTAAACAGTGTGGTTTGTATTAAAAGCCAACTAAAGAATGTCACAAGAAGGAGTAAACCCAAAATTTCTCACCTTACACACAGTTGTTGACCCCAGAGACACAGAGCCCTGAACTAACAGGAGTCACAATTGTATCTCGGGACAGGGAAAAACTACAGGAGATTTTTGCTTTTCCCAGTATTTTTGCATTATACTGCTGTCTTTTCAGCAACATTAAATGATACATCAAGGCTGTTTTAAAACATAGGTACATAGAGTAAGAATTTGGGATGGCATCTTAAAATTACTATAATGATTACCAATTGCTATAATGAAGCAGATTTTGCTTACAAAAAGTTAATTTGTGTTATGTGACCATGCTGTGCCCGAGGGTCCCCCAGGAGTTAAATTTTTAACATATGATGAAATGACAGTGAGCCAATGCTGCATGGCTTGGGAAGGCTCTGTTCATGAAAATAATGCTTCAAATACCATTATCATCTCAGCAGCAGGTCATAAGAGGCTTATTATTGTTTCATAGGATTTTATTTTTTAGGCAGTTAAAGCAAAAAATTTAAACATATATGTTTTTGGTTTAGTTTGTGTTGGGCTTTTTTCTTCTGGTGTGAAAAATAAATTCTCATTTGATTTGATTTTATATACATATCTATAGATATGTATATAAAATACATAAAAAAACCCAAACAAAAAAGACAATAAGATTTTTCAAGGAAAGTAACTTTGTATTTTCTTTAAAAAATACCATTTAAAAAAAGAACTTACTCTAATTAACCTCCTTTAAGATTATAAATTGGTCAACAGTGTATCTATGGTAATATAATTACTTGAAGGAGCTGTATGTTAAAAGAAAGAAAAATTAATACGAACTTCCCATTTAAAAAAGTGTTCCTTTAACAGATGTGAACTAAGTCCTCAGAGAAATGTTCTCTCTGTTCCTTTTATTGCAGCTTGCTCTACTCACCAACTAGCAACCCCGTATTTCTCTTTTCTTGCCTAATCTGATATCATTCCAGTCTCCCCTAAAATCACTCAATCAGCTCATGAAGCCACAAGCTGATGTAATCAAAAGTATAATAAAAAGTGTGGTAAAACCTGTGGGGAAATCTGTGACAGGAGCCTTAAACAAAAGAAGCAGCACACAATAATAAAGGAGTTAAATAAATTGAACAAAGGAGAATTGGTACTGAGCAGAAAAGGCAAGGAATTGGGTGATTACCTCTATTTTTGCCATTAAATTAAGTCTGAGCTGCAGAAAGACATGTTTGGGGATTAGAGGCTATAATTTCTGTGCCTTGTCAATAAGAGTATGCAAAATCAATGGAGAATAATTTAATGAGTACAATTCTGATCTCTCCCACCTCAGAATATACTCAAGTGTTATCATACAAGAAGCTGTTTAACCTTGACTGATGGTGCTTCATGTTCAATGGAACTGAACCCTTTACAAAACTCTCCTTCTGTCTGGAGAGCCATCAATGAAGGCCTTTTTTTTTCACCTCCATTCTGAGGCAGTGATGTGGGAAGAGAATTGTGGGAGTGAAATGGAGAGTTGACTCTTTATTATTGCTGGTCTTGCCATGCCATTACAAATGGAGAAGTGAAGAAAAAGAGATTTTTTTGTCTGTTACTCTCAAACCAGTGCAAAACTTAACAAAGTAAAGTTCTAGAGCAAACCCCCTCTTTCTTAAATTTATGTTATTAACACTAATAATTTGCTGTTAGAAAAATATCTTCTATGCATAAATATTGGTAGAATGTTTTCTGAGTCAGTAGCAGAACACACTTGATCAAAACCATATTTCAATAAATATAGCATCAGCCATTTTTATTTGACAGGCCTTGCTAAACATCATTTTATAGTGGCTTTATGCCACAATGGTGAGAATTGGGCTCTCAAATTCAGTAAAAGTAGAACAAATATCCCAAGAGTTTTCTAGGGGTGGCAGAGAGATAACTGGCTTGCCATATACTATAAATGGGCAATGACACGGCCAAAGGCAGAGAGAAATTTTGCAGAAATGCTCCAACCAGAAAAAGTCTTCAAGAATAAGTATCCTTATATGTGTCCCTTGATGGCCAGAATGAAATTCGTTCAAGATGACGTAGGTGGAAAAGATGTTATATTATCATTGCTGTGAGAAATAAACAGGTAAGAATGAATATTTTTTTAATAATATATTTTGATATTTCCTGGCCAAAGGATAAAGTAGACAACAGACCATAGGAAATTCTTACACAGCAGAACTCCCCTGATTCTCAGGTAAGGTTAAGAAATTTGAATGCCATGGAGAGTTATGGCTACTTGGCTTGTTGCTGCTATCCAACTGTATCACATGGCTATTAGAGGAACAGTCTCCTAAAGTTGCCTGTGTGAGAGCTGTGCATAAAAAACATTAGTGTCTACCAAGATATGAGTTTATACTCTACATTGCATTAAAAATGTTCCACCAAATGACCACAAATCCACACTGTGTCCATAGGGCCCAACATATGAAGTCAATACAATACTGTGAGAGCAATAATGGTTTAAATCAAGGTGTACTGGTTCCGTTTATATTCCACTTTAGTTGTTTGTACAGCTGATTATAATATAGTCTGTCTTGTTTGAGCCAAACCTATAAAATACATATAGTAGGAAAGGTGTTATACTGTAGCCTGGTATTCAATGAACAGATCCTGTCCTTACAGCTGTTCTTCTAAAACATTATTCAGACACAGAGCTTCTCACTGTGCCCTTGCTCCATTTGCCCCACAGTCAGATTTTGCTCATGGCAGCACTTCCAAATACATCCGTTACTATTGAGAAAGAATTGAAAATCATTTCCAGAAAAAAAATAATCCGTCATGTAAATCTTCCTTTATAACACAAAATTAGTTTTTGAAGAGTACAAATATTGATGTATATGATAATTTTCTGTAAGACAGCTGCTTTGAGCGAAGCAAATTAAATTACAAACTCTTTTTAATTTTATTTCTTTAATATCCTTAAAATCAGGTTGCAAATTGTTACCCCTATAGTTTAGTGTTACCCATAAAATGGGTAATACTGTCCCCTTTATCAACTTTGTTTGAGATAAATAACACTTTAAAACAAATATTCTTTTGAATGATTTGGATTACAGATAGTGAAAAGAGTAGCATAGTTACATTACTATGCAATAAGAGTAACAAATACCATAGGCCTTCATCTTACTGCAATTTTATGCCAGAATGAATTAAGGGAAGGACAAGAAACATGACTGGAGTGTATTGCTTTTAAGGGTAAAGGTTTTACAAAAGCATTAGTAAAACTAATGGCAGACATCTTGCATTAATGTAGCTCTGATAAGGTGCTGCCAAAATCCAGATATGTTCAGGGTCAGACATTTGTGAATAAAATGGTTATTCAAGTTCAACATTAGGCATGAAAAATCAGTGAGGAGCTAAGGAAGATACTTGTAAAGTCAGATGCCACTACAAAGCTGCAGGGCTGAGATGGTCCTGCTCACTCACACATTGCAAAATGCAACAGATTGTCTCTTGGGAAATGAATAATTAAAATTAAAAACTTTTCAGAGTTCACCACATCAAGAGACTTAATGGTTTCAACTATATTTGCTTTCAGTTCTTCAGAAAAAAAGGACTGGAAATACAGCTCATTTTTGAGACTAATCAGCTGGTGATAGCAGGGAAGTTCATATAGATTCATACAGAGTAAATGACGGCATATAATTAAGTTTTTCTCTGAAGCAAATAAAACAGTTGGTATGGCAACTCTATTATTTCATAATTAGTGGCCATTGTGGTTACTATCTAAAAAAAAAAAAATTAATTAATCATTTACCAACAAACGCTGTGTCACAGTGTTTGTTATTTCCTACTCTAAGGACTGAGAAACATTATGTCTCAAATATCATGATTTAATAATGTTTCCAACAGCTGACTTTTTGATAGAAATCAGTATAATTCTGCCTTCTTCCTAAAAATGCAAATAGCTATTAGAATGAACAGTTTAAACCATATAACAAATTGGGGATAGAAAAGTGAAGAAGTTAAATCTTTTCCAGCTAGTAATGCAGAGCCAAATAAGCTGCTGAATATTCCCCTTTGGAGGCAATCCTTTCTAAAAGCTCCCTGATGAATCTGTGCAGCTGACTGACTTTGGGCTTTAGCTACTCTTAGGAGTCATTCACCACAAGCTGCCAAAGCCTTTTATGTTTTTTTGGCTTGCCCCACCACTTTGTTCCCAAGCTCAAAAAAAGTCACTTCTCTCAAACCTGACCAAGTTCTAGAAATAGATACTCAAATCAGTTGTTCAGAAAACTTATTCCACATAATTGTTTTCTTTGAATAATCTTCCTCTTTTCATTCTTCCTTGTATATCTGAGTGACAGAAGATGTCGAGATCTGCTGCATCGCTGCCGCGGGCTGCCCGGTGGCCTGGTAGGAGACAAGGCGGTGTCCTGGTCGGCGACCAGAGGGACACAGTCCTCGTGGCTGGTCGGAGCGCTCTGCTCAGAGGCACACAAAGGAGCAGGCTGCAGCTTGGATGTTGCCTAGCAACGGGACGGTGGAGAAGGAGGTAGAGGGACCTCTCTGGTGCCCACATATCCAGCTTTATTGATAACAAAGTAACAAGGAGCAAAGCTGAAGGGAGAGCACGAGAAAAGGCGGGGGGGGGGCGGAACCCGAGAAGCCTTTTTATGGTGCTCTAAAAGGGGGAGGAACTAAGGGAAACAGTCCAATAGGGAGACAACGGGGGTGACAGGCAACCAACAGGGAAAGGAACAGGGGAGAACTTTCTGGAACTTATACATAGGCAATTAAACTTATAAATATACATAAACAGATGAACCAATGAGGACTAAAGAACAAGAGAAGGGTCTAGAAAGAGGGGAGGAGATGTGGCAGTGGCAATCACCCAGAAGAGGATGGCCTTAGGTCTGATGGTCATCCTATGAGCTGGCCTCAGACCTGCCCTCGGGATGGAAGTCAGGAGCAGGAAAATTGATCCATTTAATGACCTCCAGCCCCGAGGTGGGCTGGGTCACCACAACAATCTGCCAATGACTCTCAAAAAAACTAAAAATTGCTTGAAAGGAATCAAAATAAGGCTGAAAGGAAACAGAACTTGAGATTTCTGTGAAATGCAGTTTCTGAATCAGCTAGTTGCACTTTGAAAGAGAGCCATTAATCACTGGGAAAGGGTCTTTGTAAACTCAACAGTCCATCTCTTAGAGAAGTGTTTCTCAGTCTTTTTAAATTCAAGGGCCACTTAACCTTTCTGCAAAAAAAATCAGAGCATTGCTTTTTAGAGTGTTGCCACAGTCCCATACATTCATTTACAACCAGTTTCATCTTGTTCATTCTTTATTTTCATTTTTATAATTTGCCTTCCCTGTTTGCCAGCCTGTTTGGATTGTTAGCTTATGATTTGTCTGTATATTTTTTTGTCAATACAATCTGTTGCAATCATTGTGTAGGTCATCATTTACTATCATAATGATCACCAACAGATTTAGAAAATATTGCAAATTTCCAGTTAAAAAAGGAATTAATTTTTTTAAAATCTATCTTTGTATTTCAGGAAATTAATTAGAGTATCTTGCAGAAACAATTTAAATTTTCTCTAGAAGAAAATTTTTTGCTTTGGTTTTTCCTAAAGGCTAAAAAATAAGCATATTTTACAAGTTCTACTGTGTACTGCAGAAAGAAAGAAGCTAATGTTAACTTGTTTGTTTGTTTCGTTACAGTAGATTGTCCATAAACAATTTTATGAAGTTTAATTTCTGAGCAGTTAATATGCCAAACTGGAGTTCCAGATAGCTTCTAGTATTCAAAACTGCAGGTCTAAATCAACTCTATTACTGTTGTCCAACTGTGCATGAGAAGGTTTGCAATCATTCAACAGCTGCTGGTACCATCAAGCTTTCGAAAACAAGAAGTCAAAAGACTAGGAAAATTGTTAGAGAGAGATGGCAATCCCCTGCATTGTTCAAGGATAGTAGCTCAAAAGAAGACTGATGACTATTAAAAAAAGATGTGATCATTATCTTCTATTATTACTTTCTTGGTATGTATTAATAAATTTTGTCTTCTAGTAATGTTTCAGATATCTTCCTGTAAACACCTGTGGTGGGTTGACTCTGGTTGGCTGTCAGGTGCCCACCAAGCTGCTCTGTCGTTTCCCCTTCTCAACAGGACAGAGAGAGAAAAAGTGACAAGGACTCGTGAGTCAAGGACAGGGAGATATCACCCAGTTACAGATAAAACAAACTTGACTTGGGGAAAGTAATTTGTTATCAATTAATAAGAGTAGGTTAATGAGAAGACTAAAACCATTTTACCCCCAAACCCATTCTCTCAGACAACTAGCACTTCTCATACAGCTAAACACTTCCTTCCCAAAGAGGGTGGCATAGTCAGACCAATCTGGAGGCCATTCTGTCCCCCAGACAAAGTTTCTTTTTTGTATGGGACCCTACTAGTTGGTCTAGGCCAAAATGCTAACAGAGGTGTATGTCAACACTTGAACAAGTAAAGGTGACACATCACCGCGTCCTCATCCTGTATAGTTTGTAAGGACGGACATAACCACAAAATCCATGTCAGACCTTAGGAAAAAAGGTCTCCTAAGGTCTCTACACCCACGTTTACCTATGAGTGGTGACTGCCATGCCCACATCTACTGTTGATGGTCCCACTGCCAGAGAAATTCAGTTCCATGCTGATGGTAGACTGATGAGTTCCTCCCCAAAATAGTTGCTGGACTGTGTCCAGCTCACCCAAAACCCTGACCCCAAACTGAGAGCTTCAACAATCTCTTTGTGCTGCAAAATAATGAAATAGAGGAAAGGATTAGATTGTTTCTAAACAACAATAAAAATATAAACTATGAATTATCATGGTGATTTCAGGGAAACACTGTAGTATCAAAAAACTGTTAAACAGTACATTGAGGTATTGGAATTACATTTCCCCAGAATGAGGAAGGAAGACTGCAGTGTCCTGTTTCACAAGTCTCATGGGAAAATTAACTGCCGGGTGAAATGATCTGTTCAAAGCAATTATTTTGCATTTAATCCCCAGAAATCATTTAGAGGCTCAGAATAATGACTTCCAAGCCCTTTGCCATGTGGCCACAATCCATGAAAATACCGCATAACTCTGGAGAAGGAGTATCTCCCCCTCATTATGCAACTTCAGAATTGTTAAAATCCTTTTCAAAACCCCTTCCCAGAGCAAAAACCATTTGTAGAAGTGACCTTCTAGACACAGAAATTCAGTTTGCAGGCCTGGAAAGAAACTACACCCCTATGTGTCTAAGGCATGTGTTTCATATCTGCAAAGTAAAAAAAAAACTCTTCTGGCACAGTCTCCTCACAAATAGCAGATTATTAAACAACAGGCATCCAAGCTCAGGCTTTTGGTGGGTAATTTTAGGATTTCTTGTCCTAGAGATTAAGTAATTTTTTATTACATTTAGGTAGTTCAGTGCAACTCAGTCTATAGCCTGTGCATCCCCAATTGTGACAGCTTTCATCCCAATGTGTATTTGTCAACTAATTTAAAATGGGTTTGGTGTGGATTTTTCTGCTCAGTGTCTTGAAGCAGAAAGCCAGACTTAAAAATAGTTTAGGACAGAGTTAGAAATGTTCAAGCAACATCCAGTGAAAGCTAATGAGGAATTAAGTATTCTGGAACTGTTTCCTGTCTTATTAAATCAGTGTGTGTTTTTATATATTGATTTAAATTGACAAGTCAAAACTGTGAAGATTTATTTTAAATATAAAACTTGAGGCAACTTATTTATAGTAAGAAGAAGAGGGAAGTATAGTTGGTAAAAAATCCCTAGTTTCCCTCTTAGTTCTTTAATCCACTGATTGCCTTCCAGAGAGATCTGACATGCTTTTAGTTTAACATTTCATAAAAATCACATTGTTTTTTATTGTAGTATGATGAAAACTTCAGCCCCCCAACTACAAATTTTTGATGGATGTCAAAAATAGACATTCACTATTAAACATGATTTGTTAAAATGCTGTAATGATCTGTTTAAAAAAACCAAAAAAGAAGAAAAATTTAATTCCGTGCTCCAATAAAATCAGACTCTAGCCAATCTCTGAGACTGACTATAATTTACTAAAAGAAAAATCTGTGTCTTAAGGTAAAACAGAACAAAGACTGAAACAATTAATCTGGAATGGACTGGATAGCAATAGTAGTATTAAATTTACTTTTAGAGCCACAAAATATTTCTTCATGCTAGTAGAAATTTTTGTGGTGTTGGGTTGAATTTGTGGTCTTTGTGAAATTAAAACACCAATGCCATTGACTCCACTGGAGCTGCTAGTTTGGCTTCAAGGAAAGACTATGGCTTATGTTTCTTCAAAGATTATGGTTTATATTTACACTAAAAGACAGGTGTCAATTAACATTGTGGCAATGAAGGCATTCTAATAATATTAAGATTAAAAGATTAAGTTTTATTAATCTTTTTGCTTTTCTTTGTCCCATTATGCAAAGACAAGGTCTACTGCCAAAACTGTAGTTCATGAGTGCATTTGCATTTGTTTTCTGATAAATCTGCCACTGAGGATAAGCATCATTATCAATAACTTGCAGGCTATTGAAAGTTTTGACCCTTCCCTCCAGGATATCTGCAGGCTATTTCAGACACATTTTGCACAACAACTTTCATTAAAAGCAAATAAAATAATGCTAAATTTCAGAGTCACATTGCATTTGTTTTCAAGGTCACCTTTATTTGGTTTTTTCACACAGTCATAACTATGCCTAACTCTTCATTTTGGGGTATGGCATTACAGCCTTTCACCAGAGCACCCTCCTCCATGTCATGAGTGACACATCTGCAGACCCCACAAGCTAATAAATACTGGTTTAGCAGCTCCAGCTTCCCAGGCAAGGTGTGTGGAGCACAGACAATGAAGCACAACAAAATTCTGGCCTGCTCAGTGCAGTAACAGCAGTAAAGATTTTCTGTCCTGAGAGGCCCTGAACTGAACTGGAGCTGTCTAGAGGGAAATCATGTCAAAAACATAGGTGTTTTCTTCATGACTTGGATGTAACTGAAAGAAGCTTTTCAAGATCTGAAATTTGGACAGGTTATTCATGTGGCAGTTAGATAATTAACTCCTACTTGTGTACAACCTTTGAGATGGTACTTTCTATTACATACTAGTAGTACTTCTCTTCTAGGAAAACAGATTTCTATAGAAAACCTTGTATAGGAATAACATATTCAAATAATAGATTGTGAACTGACTTCATGTGCCTATGAGACAATTTGACTGTAATTCTTAAATCTCATTGTCTACATGTGAAAACAATTTATTTGAACAGAAGTTGATTTAAAGGTATCTTTTATACGTGACAAATTTATCAAATTCACTGCTTTCACATTAAACTTGAAATAGCTGGAAAGTCCTGATTATTCATTCAAGTTGCCAGTGTCAAGGAGTGAGTTTTTTATATTCTTGTTGGGTTGCCTGTGTAGCTTTTTTCCCTCTTCTGTGGTTTATTGTCTATGTTGATGGAAACCCAGAAAACATTCAGTTAACATGGGAAGAAATACTGGTAACTTACTTTGAAGACATGACATATTCAAAAATAGTCTCATTTTGATTCAGAGATAAAACAATTCTATTGTAAAATTTCAGGGTGAAGAGGGGGGATTTGAGGAGAATTTAAAATGCAGAAGATTATTTTGTCTATGTCAGCATTTGCTGAAGTAAAGCTGCTGCATTTTAGTCTCTATAGGGCTAAGTCAGGAATGGTATATCCTGATGTCGTTATGAAAGTTAAATTTATTTCTTTCCTAGGGCTATCATGTCAAGTCATATTTACAACCATGCACACACAACTTTCTTTAACATAAATGCTAGTAATTTTTCATAAGCCCTACATGCATTTACAGGTTAAAATATTGAAATAATGCTCCAAGTGTAGTGATAGGTTGAGCGGTAAGTAAAGAAGATGCAAATGATAATATGTAAATATATACAAGAAAAACAAACCTTTCTGAGGTCACCAAGATTTCTATCAGGCAAATAGATTTGAAAAGTAAATTTCAAGGTCATTCATGTGAAAATCAATCATTGCCATAGTACAGACTACCTAATAAACACTGTTCACTGATGGAGGTTTATCTTTCTGAAGTTCTCCCAGCCTCTTTCAAGGTTAAAATGCTATTATTTATCAAGCGCAGGAAGGATAGTCATATGGAGCACAGATATCAAGCAAGGCCTATCAATAATGTTTATTTCCATCTGAGCATAAAATGTGTTTGGGGTGCACAGTTAGAAGATCAAGCACCAATCCACATGTCAGGGGACAGGTCTCCTGTTTCTTGCCTTTGTTGTCCCCTACTTCTGTTTCCCTGTATTTTTGTTATGGTCAGCTCACATCTAGAGGCCAATTAGTTTATAAGAAATCTCAGTGTAATTGGAAGCAAAATGCAGCACACAGTCAGAAAAAAGACCGGTAATCAATTTTATTCAGCCTCCACCTTATTCGCCTTCCAATTTCCTAAGAAAGGTGTATCTAAAAAACATAGAAAGGTGTATTGCATTTGAAGCAAATTGCGAACCGTTTCCTTCAGTGTTAAAATCTTTCTAGAAAATGTCTTTTTCAGTAGGGATCCACTAAAAGAAACCTATATCTAATGTGATGGTTTTAGGTTATGCAAAGAATGCTATTGTTGCTTTAAATAGAAAGTGAAGACTTTTGTGTTCCATCTTAACAATTCTCCAGACAACACATTTTAAACAATGTGGTCCAACTTTATAGCAAGTCTATAGACTGCACAGCTAATTCAGAAAAAAAATAAGTACACTGATTAGCCTAAATTTGAAATTATTGATGCAGTTTTGCAATGTGAATCGAAACAGTAAGGCTGACTCTTTGGTTAATTACATCAATATGTTAGAGGACTTGCTGTACAAAGAAATAGGGTAGTTCATGTCAGAAACTAAGATGAAACCATTCAACTCCTTGGGAATTTCATATCATGACTATATAGATGATTTCCATTTCTCTGTTCCTCCACCATTTGATGTAACTTATTCCTTTAAAACAAAGACTACTGTAAAGAGAAAGGTGATGCCTCAATTCCACTATGATTAATTCATTTTGCCACTGATTTCAATATCTTTGAAAGAATACTTTCTCAGTGATTGCCAGGTTGGAATGTTCTGTCCTATTCCAATCTAACTTTTGTTACTGGTTTTATCTGATAAAACTTTCACTCCTCTGAAGATATCCGAGATTTGCATCTTATCTCTGTATGGATAGAATTTTGCTAGCCTGGTCTCCCTCAAAGCTGGATTTACTGTGTGTGATTTATAAAATAATATCTTTTTTTTTTTTTTAATTTTCTTTTTTAAAGTTTAAACCAAAAAACAGATGCGTCTGAAAGCTCTCCTAAAGTTGAACTGAGATGACTCAAAAAAAGCCCCAAATGACTTAGAGCACTCCAACACACTAACAGGATACAGGATACTTGACCTGTGTTTGAATTTCTCTGCTGGCATATTAAATTCATGATCACTCTTTCCTGGAGTTGGAAAAGGACCTTCCTTCTTCTGTGTGTTACAGGCTGATGATATCAGCATATGCAGAAGAAGTGCCAAGGCTGCAAGAAATCAAATGGGCTTTAGCACGGTAAGATCCAGCTTTAGAAGGCCACTTAAACAGGGAGAAAATATGAATATATGTTGAGTGTCTACATTTTGAATATTCTTACTTTAAAAAGGATTTTATATATGAAATTACCATACAGACACTTTTAGGTTCCTTGGAAGAAAATATAATATTCACATATAAATAAATTATTAAAGCAGATGTGGTGGCTGGTTTTAAGAAATATCATGCTTTTGTTTTAATATAATTTTTGTATGTTTTAAATTCTTCTGAAACTTAAATTCATTACAGAAAGCTTCTTAGATTCCTTAATGGTTGTATATTTAGGTTTTATTAGTAGAAGAAATTTCTTGCATAATATCCAAAAGCTATCTGATATTTTCATACTGTATCTGGAAAAATTGCAGCTGCCTCCATTGTTACTTTTTAAATTACAATTTTTGGCATCTAATGCATTAATGCTGTATATGCTATCAAAGAGCTATATTTTCTAGAGAGTTAAAACTTGAAAATCAATAAATCTAATTAAGAACTTCAAGTTTCTGGAATTCTCATCAAGGCTACATCCTGTACAATAAAGAATAAAAAATAAGTAATACCGAGTTGAAATATGAGATTAAGAAAAGAAAATCAGTTGAACTAAAAAGTGCCAGATCCTTCAAGTAAATAGTTATCAAAGAACTGTGACAAGAGAGTCTTTTTGGTTTGAGATATATTCATACCATGATGGTATTTTGTAGGTTGGTTAAAGTAGGAACTTTTAAACAGTACATACGCAACGAACAAGAAAGAATTTAAATTGAGGGTAGTATGTAATTTAGCTTAACTGCACATTCATAAAGTCACTGAACCCAGTCCAGATGAGGGATAATAAGGAGAATATTTTCATTCACACTATAATAATTTATTCATTTCCCACCATCAAAAGACTGCTCAAATATACCAGTACAGATCCAGGACACAATACCACAGTGCAAATCCCTATTTAGCCTTAACACCTAAACCATTACAAATACATAATTCTCAGCATCTCATGTGATGACATTAAAAATTCTTGTTATGAAAGTCCAAGTCCCCAAGAACTTAGGAACTATAGGGACAACAATACAAATTGGATGTAATTCCAAAATGCTGCAATACTTCTGAGAGGTGGCTGAACACAAGATCAAAAATAGCAGCTGTGATTTCCCAGTTCTTCTTGCTTCCTGTAATTTCTTATGTTATTCAAAATACAGACTGAGACTTTATCAATATATCCAAGTGTTCAGAGCTACTGTTGTCTTACTAACCTATATATGCATGTTCTTATTTTCAGTGAAAATATTTACACCCTTGTCCACCCATCTTCAGTATTTTTTAAGGTGCTACAAGCAAGGCACACAATTTTCTGACGACAATGTGGTTCACCCAGTCCTCATTCACACTAAATCTTGCAAGGAGCTGAAGCTGCCAAGCTTCTATAATTACAGGTCCAAATGTTTGTGCATCTGGGCTCTTGCACATGTGTAGGAGTGCACCAGCTGTTCCCTTCCTCTGCATAATTTTCTCCTCCCCATTTTACCTTGTGAAGTAAGGTTTCCTAAGGCAGCTGATAAAAAATTTGAGATCAGATGAGCATGAACTTTATCACCTAGCTCAGAACTGAGTCTCTCAAATACATGTAGAAATGCCAACCACTGTAAAAACCAGTGATTTTTCCTTTGATCCTTCTGATCACTTAGTGAGGCAGTAAGAGGGCAAGAACAAGTGAAGAATGAGCTGGAAATCACATTCAATATGGAGTGGGTTAAATTGTGAAGAATGAGCTGGAAATCACATTCAATATGGAGTGGGTTAAATTGTTGTTATGGGCCTAGGGGATGATTGAAGTAGAGACAAAAGCATGGTTAAAAACATCTGACACAGCCAAGTACAGAGGATCAGAGCTGTGAAGCTGGAGAGAATAATGATAGATACTGGGATAGTCACGAATTGAAAGAAGAAGCCAAAAAAACTAAATGGATACACTGTACTTGAAAACAATTTCTTCTAGAGGCTTGTTGTAAGTAATGGGGCAAAATAGTGTTATGAACGTTGCAATATAGTCATCTGCTCGATTATGGCCTCAGTTGCTGCAGTGACCCACCACTACCTCAGTGTTTGGAATAATTACATATTTAATTACCTTTCCTCCAAATACTTTCAGTAACTTTGTGGGATTTTAAGGGTTTTTTGTTATTTTGGTTTTTTTTTCTTGGAATTATTAGGACATTAATTTTCTTTTTCCATAGTAACTAGCTACCAAGGCAGAGCACATGTAGGACAATCCTCAGTAGTCCCACAACAGACCACCATGTATCTGTCACAGGCCACAGTGCACCAAGACTCTGCACAGGTGGTCTCCTTGCTCCTGGGTGTTCATCTGGAGCTGCTGCAGGTGAATGCTGAGACAGACAGAATAGCCGAGGGGAGAGCTGTGCGAAGAGCCCTGCAAAGGCAGGCTATGAGGAGCCTCCTCTGTGGCTCACCCAGGCACTCTCAGCCCTTTGGCTCAGGAGTTCATCCCAGCTCAGTCCCTGCCCCAGATGCTCCCCTGAGCCATCATCCAGGTGTGCCTGTGTCCAGTCCTGGCCCTGACCTGACTGCACTGGCTTTTCTTCCTGTCTTCTCCTCAGATGTAGCTGGTTACAACAAATTTGTCTGGGGATGCCTAGGCTCTCACCAGGTCTGATTACCCTCACTGGATATTCCCTGCTCTCTGCTGGTTTAGGGATAGCAGGGTTCTGTCCAGATGACAGTCTGCTGTCACCCTTAGGTCCTAGCTCCCTTCCCTCAGTGGAGTAACCCACCCTTGCTGTTTCTTGAGGGGATCAACCAGCTTGATGAAAGCAAGGAGCAAATGTGCTCCTAGAAAGCAAACAATAGCCAGAGAATTAATGCAGACATATAGATGCATTCAACTGGTATATGGTCTTTTCCTTTTTTGGCAATACAGGTTGATTTTTTCATCACAGTAGAGGTATAATTTACATGCAGTTTTGAAAAAAATGTAAGTAAAAGACTCAGAAGTGGATAATGTTCAAGATACTATATTACAGTATAACATATAAGAGGAATATGTTTAGATATTTGTCTGTGGGTCACTTACAGGGTATCCCTTTTCTCCAAGACAGGCCATAAAGTGAAAGCTCTTCCATAAGAACCTGCTGAGCTCACTATTTAGATAAAAGCAAGTATGAAGAGGAAATATTGCTAATGTTATTGCTCAGTGTTATTGAATCTGGATTTCTATTGGACTAAGCGGAGAACAGAAAGACTCAACATAATGTTACGTCACCATGAGGTACAAATTTTGCAGGGACATTTTCACTCTTGTTCCAGGGGCACTCGAGTGATAGCCTGGAGCAAGTCCAAATCCTAAACAGCTTTTCAAAGCAGAGATGATTCCTCCAACTGCATCGAGAAATGATCTGGTAGCCTATGTAAACATTTGTTCATAAAGACCACGTGCCCTGTACTGCTCCTACTAAGCAGGAAGTCATAGTCTTCTAGAAAAAACTTCTGAGTGTTTTTAGATGAGAGAATTTTTTGCTACCATAATTAGAGCAGAAAGTGGCAAAGCAGTAACTATGAAAGATTCACATGGTAAAACAATAGTGCTAAAATCATTAGTTTCCTAGGAAAGGAACCAAAGTCACACAGCTTTTTTCCCCCTCTAACTTCTCTTCAGATATTTTTATGGTCTTCTCTCAGAAGAGCCTTTTTGTGTCCAGATTTTTTATTGATGATGGTTCACAGCAAACTCTTACTGTTCTCTATACTGGTATAGGTTATGTCCATCATGGTTATGTAGTTGAATTTCCCTGTTCCATCAGCACCAAGTAATTCTTACTATGCCATAATATTAAATATTCCTAAATCCAAATCGTATTCTTGAGTAAGCAGTTTGCAAAACATAATACGTTTCAGTACACAGTCATTATATTTCATGGGAAAATTGTCGTAGAGTATCCCCCAGTCTTGACAAAACAAATAGATATATTTTCATCTCTTTTCCTATAAACATGCATGTATTTGCCCTGTTACCTTCTCATATTTATGCATCACTCCCAGATCCATATCTGGTATTTCATATCTGCTCATATCAGTAACATTGACATCCTGCTTTAGTCAAGACTGTGCCTGAATTTTCCTATTGCCTATAATCATGCTTTAGCTAGCTTGTCAGGTTAAACCTCCATTATCCACGTACATCCACACGCTTCCTACAACTGGTAGGAGCTCTTAAGAGATAAATGTGTAAACATTTTAATTTATTTGTTTGTTTTATTTTCAAAATAAACCATGAAAATCTTCAACACAATCCACTCAGCTGTTAGTTGAGGAACCATTTAAGCATACTACAGTGAATGTCAATCCTCCCACATCTTCCAACTTCTTTTATTACTCCTCATCTGAATTTGGTTTGTAAGCAATTCCAAAAGAGAATCACATTTTTCTTTCTCCTGCTCTCAAGCACTCACGAGGGATGACTTAAACTTTGAATCAAAATGTAAGAATTAGTAGGCCAGAGTAGCACAGCACAACAGGAAAGGATCAATAATATAAGCAGTTGAAATTGTAGACAAAAATGTCAGTAAGCAGAATGCAATTATTTAGGCAAACTGAGAAGTGTCCAGGACACTAAAGCCAATATGCAAACTACTGTAAACCTTACATAAAAGATTAGGCATAGGAGTAATTATACTTAGTGTTCCTATCATATTTCCATCGTCAAAACACAGAATCAATGAACTAGCCATTATTAATTTTCTACAACTGTTCAACACTATGATTTACCAAACTGATCTATAATATCACTTCAAAACCCCACTTTTCTCCCCATCACTGTCCTCAAAAATTGGATAAAGGCTGAAACAAGGCAGGTAAAGTCTTTGTCACAGAGCTTAAAAGATTTTACTTTAGTCTTCTTGGGAATTAGAGTTCTTCTTTTGCGGTAATCTGAAGTTTTGGATACAAATTATGTGCTTCGGCATGAAAAAAACTCCAAATCTCAAATCCCCAGACAAACTTAACCCCTCAAATCAAAAAAATAGTTCTTTCAAATTTATAACATAAAATGTTTCATTTAGACCTGAATTTCCAGCTAAGAGGCCATGTTCCAAAGTTCCTGGTTCAGTCCCTTTTCTCCAGGATTTCTGAGATGTAGGGATGAATAAATTTTGGTTGTCCCTGTCGAGAGCAAAGTCCAGATGTCAAAAAAAGCTCACTGGTGCTTTTAGTAACTGTGCTGAAACTCAACTCAGTTTCAACTCCTTGCAGCTGCTGTCTCTGACTACACGGTAGTGCCAGAGCACAAGGGACTCTTTATCAGCTCTTTTATCTCCAGACTTCCCCATCAGCAGATGTAGCTGGCTTATCCTGGATTCAGAAGCCCAACCATGATTCAATATGCTGGAATTGTGAGCAATCAGGAACAGTGGCTCCTGAGCACACTTGGAAGCTAAAATAAAAGTGTAATTTGCTCAGACTTGTGAGGAATCAAAAGATTCCAGGTAGATGCTGGGAAAGCTGGAAAGGCATCTTTCCAGGTCCAGCACTGGGTGCAGAGACAATTTGCTACATTGGACCCCTAAATTTATGGGGCTACCCAGAGCTGGGTGCCCTTGAGCCCTGTCTCAGGGCTTTCCTTCCACAGACAAAATGGACTATCCATGCGAGGACTGTTGAGCAACCATTATTCTCTGATAGTAAATTTGTCTCAGGAAAATTCTAACTCTAATTTTACCTGACATCCTTTAGGTACTATCAGTAACTAATTCACAAAATCAAGAAGACAGAATCTTTGTGGGATACCTAATTTTAAGACTTGTTTTCTACATTCTGCAGCAGACACTATTTAAGGAGGAGTTTGTAAAATGTATTATGCATGTATGTGTCTTTCTTAGCTGTACAAATTGAGCTCTAGAATTTGCCATAAAATGCTCAAGTGCAAAGAACTAAAAACATGAAAGAGTAGATTGAGAATAAGTAATATGCTTCATTAATATCATGAGATAGAGAAGGAATAACATTAGTTTTTATTAGTTGGTTACTATTTGTACAGTTCTTTGAATATATAACATGCTCTATATAAGGATTAAATTATTATTAATATCGGGCTGTCAAATCTCTCTGTGTTGTACTGCTCTCACTTGCTGGGTACTATGAAAATGAATACGTGCCTAAGAGGATGAGCACTAGATCAATCACATCAAATCAAACCAAATCAAATCAAATCAAATCAAATCAAATTAAATCAAATCAAATCAAGACAACACCTTTAATGAGTGGTGTTGAATCTATTTTGCGGATGACAGTAATGCTTTTTGCACCTGCTGCTGTAATATTCATTGGAGCACTTCCTTCTGGCTTCACATATTTTTAAATTTTTGGCAGTATGAATGGACCAACACTGACCCTACTGTATTTTTATTTTGATGCTATCCTATTGTGCTGGTGACATTTCTATCTATTTGCACACAATTTTGAATTCTTTACCAACAGCATATTATTCCAAGCACTAGTTTTTTTGGAAGTTATGAGATCTTCATTCTACCATTGTTTTTAGAATGAATACTTCAATTTTGTGCTGATGTCCTGATTATATAGACTATGTTTGGCCTACTTCATATGAGCATCAGATGAAAATTAGAAGTCTGCCCTTTTAAGACAGCTTAAAGTATTTACAGTAACTGATCTCTGAGTTAAATTTCATATAGTATATAAAATTTGTATGAGTATGCATATTTATATACATATCAGTGCAATGCTGTTAATATAGTATAATAACACTTGTAAGATGACTTGACTAGAGCTTTACAGAATCAAGTGAAGTTCCTTTCATAAAGTACCTGGCTAATCTAAGAATCAGAAGTGATATCCTTTTAGAGGTAGGGTATTATTTTAGTGCAGATAAATATACAAAAGAGAAAATTAAAGAGACAAATGGCAGGAACGGATACAGAGAAGTGGGGAAAAAGGAAGGAAAAAAGCCCCTCCCCCCCCAAAGAAAAAACCTCTTTGGAAAGATCTGGGAGAGAACTCATGTGAAAGAATTTTCATATTAATGCTGATGATTTTATAGTGTTTGATTTCCTCAAATACAGTGTAAAAGAGAGTTTCTTATGCCTCAAATAAGTGTGAATGGGATTGTATCAAAATAACTTTTCTTCATCATTATCTTTTCCTCCTAACCAAAATAACTCACAGGACCACAGATTTTGGCTAGCCATTCAGTTTGAAAGGACTGTATATCCTTGCGTCTTTGAATTGTGACATCATCCTACAGAGATCATAGTGCTGCAGTCATGTCTTTTCTGCTTGGTATCATTGTATATTATCAGAGTGGAAGGTGATATTTAGCTAAATGAACTACTTAAAAAACTTGATTTTGCTGCTACTCCCCGTAATGTATCACAGAGTAGCTAAGAAAGAAATGGAACATGTGGATTATTGTTAAGGAAAACCATTTAGCTGTAATATTTAGGGCTGCAGTGCAACAGGAAAGACAAAAGGAGTCCTTCTGCTAAGGAAAGAAACACCAGTAAACAAAATCTTCTCTCTACTGACTTCCTACCAGTGACAGACAGGATTGACACTTTTGCTTGTAATATCTGAATGAAATGTTAGCAGTTCCTCAGCAACTAATGCCATGGAAATGGATTCACATGCCCTGTGGGTGTGAATATACAACCCAGGATTAATTGGGTTACTTTTACAAAGTGCAGACTTTTGTAAATAAGCAAAACGTCTATATTAATTTGGAATTTCTGATACATATCAGACTAATGTATTGGAATATTTTTTTTTAACTTCCTGCTAATGCTGCTTTGATCTTGCTTAGGCAGGAACAGCATGCAGGGACATACACTTGTTCAAGCCCTTGTCTTTAGCCTGCCCTACAGCCTGTCAAGGACTGGCAGAAAGCATTGCTCTGGGTAATGTCTGCCGTTATGCACTGGCATCATTATAGTCTGACTCGGAAGAACTACTCTGTAATTCATATAAGTAAAATTTTTTTTGTTGAGGCCAGCGTACTGAGAGAAAGATGCACTCTATGACTGTCACTCATAAACTAATTCTTACATATCACGTGTCATAGTATTTTGTACAGATTTATTGAATTGAATCTGTTGCTTTTCTAAGGTTATTTTACAGCAGCAAAATCCAAATTCTTTGCACTCATTTCTAGTTAGCTTTATATGGCTTTATATATGTATGCTGTAATCACTGACGTATCAGTGAAACTTAAACATTGAAAAAGGAGTTCATTTGCATCTGGACCTACAAATTAGACTTCCATTCAGCTTTGAAATAGTGAAGACTCATGTTAAAATGAACTCCATTGTAAAACTTGACTGAAATTCCCGAACCTCTCTCTCCAACAGTTAGAAGAAACCAAGGCAATTGGTTTGTTCAGACTTTGCACCACATTTTTAAACAGTTAAATTAAAGAAAAATTAGTCTGTCCCTCAATCCCCATATAAGTACCTGATATAAAAAACCCAAAATGGCTCTTGGACATGATAAACTTGACCTCAACCTGTTGCTATCTATCAAATCTAAGAATTGTTCTTGTGCTCAACATAATCTTCTCTGAGCTCAGAGACTAAGAGCTGGCCTCAGGTGACCTACTAGAAAAACTTCAGTAATGTTGCATACACGTTGTACTTATTGAAAGGAAAGAATATTAGCAGTTGGTACTAACACTCTCTTTGGGAGGACTGCAGTTGAGAGAATGTTGTAATGAGATTGGCGTTTTACATGAGGAATTGGTACTACTTTCCTAAAATGCACCAGTGGTCTCCAAGTTATATTTGTGCTTCAGAGATAAGCCAAATGCCATTATTCTGTCCTGCAGCAGTCTGTATTTTTAGAAAAGATGAAATAACCAACACTTGCATTTTTTACATCTGTGATATGAACCAATAACCCCATGAAATTGGATGAGCACTAACCTTCTGTGAAAAACGATTAGCCCTATGTTCTAAGATAAAAATAATAAAATATGAAAAGTTTTTGAAGGGAAAGAATTACTCCTCGTAAACTGAGAATTAGATTTCTTTGTGGAATTACTGAGAGGATTTTTTTTTTTCAGAAAAGTGTGGAACAGCAAGTAACACTATTTATTAAGAATTAATGAAATGCATGGAAAAGCTTGACTCTAAGATACAATTCTCAAAAACAATGTGGTAGCTGGGATTTCTGTTCATGCCTTTCATCTTGATCTTCAAAACTGGTGTGAATGCATGCAAGGCAGAATATGCCAGTGCTGCAGTCAGGAAGACATTAAGCATAAGAGAACTTACACTGAGCTTGATCCTTTACCAGGCACATGTGTTAGTTCATTTCAAGTTTTGCTTAACCCCATATAAAAACCTTTCATTTAAAATATTTTAAATTATATTCCAGGAATAATTAATTTTATCTTTTTTAACTCAAAGAACAATATTTGCTACAGACTACATTTGAATTTTCTAAGTAGAAGACTGAAAAATATCCTTAAATCACATTAATTTTTATGTTTTTCAATTATCTTTATTTTTTAATTGCATACTTTTCTGGTTTTGTCATGTGTAATTCAAAAAAGCAAAACCCGTAACTTTAATGTCTTGATTCTATTAATTTAGTCAGACTTGAATATAACTCCTTAACAAAACTAAGGAACATAATTACAGATAAAATTATTGGAAAGAAACAAGGTAACATTTCAAAAACAGCTACATGGTTTTGAAGCTGAAATTCCATGTCAGAAATTATTTGTGAACCTGGGGATTTTTTACATTTCATAGAATGTCAACAGAATTTAAGCAGTTAAGTGCTTACATTCCTTTTGATAGTTTTACATATGCTTTAGGAGAAAGAATAAATTACAGGAAAAGTAAGACTCACTGACCTATTTTTCATAAAGTTTTTGTTAGACTCGCTATCTGAAAACAGAAGGCTGTTGAGTAACTTAGAGATTATTAATATTTTGGAAGATATATAAAGGATAATGCAAGAAGAAACAGTA
Organism: Struthidea cinerea; assembly: GCA_013397865.1. Taxonomy (NCBI): domain Eukaryota; kingdom Metazoa; phylum Chordata; class Aves; order Passeriformes; family Corcoracidae; genus Struthidea; species Struthidea cinerea. The sequence continues at coordinate 192,365 of VZTI01003412.1, forward strand.
GAAAATTTAAATCTTGGAAGTAGAAATGGTGTGCTAAGGGGAAAAAGAAGACTGTAACTCCCTCTGGATATCCATAGTGTCCCATATTGGGAAAGCTACCCTGGCAGCCTCTTGATAGAGTGTCCGACTTTCTAGCTCTCCCAGTGACAGGCACCTCTGTATCACTTAACAGACCCAAGGCAGATGGGCCTTGCCTGGTAGAGTCCCAGAACGTCTCCCTCTCTCATCTCTGTGAGGGAAGGATGCTTTATATGCCTCTTGTTTTGAGACAAGGTCAAACAACCTGATAGAATTCCACTCATCCAAATCTTTATGGATGTGTGTGTATGCATCTGTTTCAAATCCAAGACACTTCAGAATCCGATTATCTCCCTCTTTTCTTCAAGTGCACTGAATTCTTATCTCTACCTGAAAGCTTTTCTGATAAGTAAATTTATTTTTCCCTTATATCCAATGTTGCTGGTACCATGACCCTGATGAGAGGACTTGGAAACACCAATAGGTTTAAATGCTAATTATAGAAGCTGGAAAATAGGAAAAAACAAACCAAGAAACAAAAGGCTGATATCCATATACAAAACATAAAATTGTCTGAGGATGGTAAAATGGAAGTGCTTTGATAACAACCATCCATTAGAAACTTATTAAGATTGTTCCAATAGGATTCAGTTTGCCCTTGAGTTTCAATTCTCTTGGGCTAGAAATAGCATAGTGAATGAGTTCATGTGCTCCAGACTGAACGAGGTGACAGATGTTTTCACACAGAGGATACAGATACAGGGAATGGGATAAAGTTCTTACACAACTACACTGGTTTCATCTTTATATTGAGTTCAATGATTTTATTTAATGCATGGCATCCTTTTACTCTCATATTGTCAGGTATTTAACCCTGAATACTTCTGGACAGAGAATCTCTAAATGACCTTAAGGCAACAAAGTAAAACTACTTATACATATTATAATATGTAAAGACATAATTTCTTAGGTTATACTTCACAGTGTGCTTTGATTTGCTGTTTGGCCCTTCTGACTGTATAGCCTGTACAATTTGTTCATTTAGTAAGTCCATAATTGTATATAGGAGTGAAAAACTACGCAGAGACATCCAAGTCACCCACATCAGAGTCAGCATGTATTCCAAAGGAAAACAGTCTTGGCTTTGCTAAAGTCTCTTTATGACCATATACACTGCTCCTCTCATTAACTTCAGTGGTGTAATACACTAAAGACACTGGACAGCTTCTGATATCTTAATATGTATGAACAGTCAAAGCTAGTTGAATGTGATGGAACATTGACTTGGACAAAACTTTGGATTGGATATGCCTAGAACTTGTCCTTTATGTGATCTCCTCTAGATAAGCTCTAATAGTGGCTATTAAACTGGAAAAGGTAGGTTTCATTGGAGTATAAACTTTAAAGGAGACAAAATTTAGAATGACTGTCTGCCTAGCAATAAAAAGTTTATTGAGTTCTTCCTTGAAAGAATGTCCTTGGCATATAGTCTTGGTCTGAAATAATTCAGAGACATTTTGGGCTATCGCAAACTTGGCTTATTTCTCTGTTGTCTTCTGCTGCCTCCATGGTCTGGATACCTGATTCTTGTTCCTTTCTACCTTTTTTCTTCCCCTCTTTGTTTGAGCTGAAGGTTCTCAGGTTCCACTGTGATCACCTTGGTTTTTTCCCCCCTCTGTGTCCTGCAGACTGGAAAGCTCTCCCTTAGACATGCTTGTGATCTGTCTCACCTTCTTCTTTGTCTTTACAGAAAGGCTGACATCAGAAGAGACAAAACCTGAACATTCATTGCTTGGAATTATCCAAATAGTGTGGACACGCTATGCTAGCACAGCCTGGACCCTACAAACTCGCCATTGACTTAATGAATTGGCCAGGACCTCTGTGCCTCTGTGTTCATGTCCTCATTGTGAAGAGGGAGAACAGTGCTAGTGTTAGAGGAGAAACTGTGGAAGTCACTGTATCACATCTGCCTTACAAGTTTACATATGGATTTTTTTCTTCGGGGCAGAATTATTGAAAGGATCACACTCTCTATATCACAAAGATGGAAGGATACTAGAAAAACAGACAAGAAAGCATGTCTGCATATCCCAGAAAAGAGATAGACTTCCCTGAACTATTCTATTTCATTCACTAGATGATAAAGTATATAACCACATTTTGGATATTAAGCTAAATATTATTTTTTTAAAATTAATAGTCTGAAAGCACATGTTAACCAACAATGCTTATGATTTTACCGTTCTATTTGACATAACGGTTATGAAAATAAAACATATTTCATTTGATGTGGATCACCTTCTATGATTCAGAAGAGAACAGTAAAATATATGATTTGATTAGCAGCAAAAGCAAAATGAAACAAATAATATTGCAGTCATTAATCAGAATCAAGACTTTGCTGTGCTAGGCACATATCAAGCTGACATGGGAGATATTATTTATTTACCACAGAGGGAAATTCACCTCTGCGTAGAAAGTTAAATGTCTATATATAATCTAAAGCGCACATAAATCTGCCAGTTTTATGTTGATTTTCCAAATATGGTAACATCTTTTCCATAAAGAAAACAAGATTACACAGGAGAAAAATTCTGGGTTGGTTTTTTTTTTTTCAAGTTGAATTTCCCTTTATTGCATACAAGATTTAAAACAAATTTATGTACCTAAGTGCCATTTATGAAGTTCAATGTGGCAATACTAACTGAAATTTTATCATCTTATCTGTACTAAGGTTCTCAAGATGAACACAAGTCATTTTTCTGAAAACCTGATAGCTTGCTCTGAAATAAATGTGAGGAACCATTTATGAGCTGGGATATTTCTAAATCCTCATGTTTCAATGATTACACTGTGCTAGTTAAAAGGCAAAACAGTTTGAACAAACAACAAATAGCTCAGTCTCCAACACAAACAGAAAAAGAGGTCTGTAAAACATCTCATTTTAGACGTTTCCCTGCCATAAAAAGAATCTGATCTCTACCTTTAGGTTGTAAAATCAGTCATTCTGGATCCTACATCTTCATAAAATTCATGACTTGAAAAATGGAGGACTGAATAAGTCATTGGAGGGTTTCTTGCAATGCAACATCATAATAAAACTCTTACACACCAGGTCTAACAGCTGTGCCACAAAGCAAAGTATGATACATAGAAATTACTTGAGTGCCATAGTTAAATTAATATTTCTACCTCCATGCATATGTAATTTGCATTTGCATATTTTCACTAACATGGAAAAAAATGGGTAACTTTCAGATATTTTCTATGACAACTATCCTTAATTCAACTGGTTTTACATTAGTGATAAAAAGAAAGTGTTCCTGGAGCAAGGTCGCTCTACCCAAGATTTTGGGAAAGCTCAAATTTGGAACTTAGTGCTAATTAAAAATTTCCACATTTGTTCAAGAGGATTGCTGTTTTTTTACAACGTCCTGCTCTGAGAGTCAAAAGTGGGAGCTGTTTGAAGCTTTTGAGAGCTGTGAAATGTTCGGAGTTTAACCTGAGATAGATATACTAGCAGAGTGAAAATTAGGTGAGCAAGAGAAATGAGGACTATAGTTTCCATGTGACTTAGGAATTTGTCACTTCTATCTCAATGCCTTTTATGATTCATGACGACAAAATACAAGATAGCACTGCATATAGTAAAAGATTACAAATGGAAGTTTTGAGGTAGATAAGCTACAAGCTATGCAATTCTTCCCCAAAAAAGTGTCAATAAAATTTTTATAACTTTGCACTTGTTTTCTATGCATGCAGAACACATACCTTTCCAATGTTTTATACATAGGAATTTTTTGGTTTTTTGCATTGAAAAATAATAACGCATGACTTTAACATTTTGTAGTCTTGGTCTCTTCAGGAAGCAGTGTTCTGATTCTCTCTGAGAAGATTAGAATGCAGATTCTAATGATATAAAATGTCCTGACTTTTTCCCTGCAGCTCTGGAAGAGATAAGCTTTTAAAGCCAGCACAGACCCATTTGAACAGAAATATTATTTGGAAGGAAATTTCTACAATTTCTATCCCTTTTAAAAGATACTACACTGTTCATCGCATGGCCAAAAGTACTAGATTAAGGAAAATAAACACCGCAATTTAAAATCAAAATGTCATTGTATTTTTTTATATTAAAAACGTTGGTGCTACCTTTATTGCTATTCCATATTCTTAAATATTATTTTACCAAGGTTTTCTCTGAAACTAGCCCATTTTTAGCATAGCTATTTCACTGTTTGGTAAGACTTGCATCCAGGAATGAAAATTGTGAGGACAGTTGAGTTTCACTTGCAGAATACTGATTTGTGTAGGTGAGATTTTAGAAAAGTAGGAAATATGATAACATAAAATAATGAATTCTGAAAGCTACAGATGTTCCACATTTTCTAGATGCAGCATTCAATTCTTTACTAAGCACTAAATAAACTAGTAATTTTTTAGCCAGAAGCTCACAAATATTAGCAACAACACTTAAATTACTTTTTGACAGATAAAGTTGATTCCAAAAACTCACAAGAAACTAAGCCATAAAAAATATTGCTATTTTCCAGTACCACACCAGAGATGCTGCTAGCAGCACACCATAATTAAATGTTGGCCTTTGGCATTAATTTTGCATGTTATAACCAGACTTTGTAAAATGAAAAATGGTTTTCTATTAAAAATTTAGATATGCTTTAAAAGAAGGAAAACAGTGATCAATTATCACAAAGCTGATGTGGTTCCTGGAAGAAAAACGCATAGCAGTAAAAAAGCACCCATTGAAAGTGATGCCGGATCAGCTAACAATTACTGTTCAAAAAATATCCCGCATATTCAGTAAGTATCAGAAAAAAAAATTCTGTTCATCAGTTTCAAATTGCTTCCTTACACCTTTACCATGCATGCATCTAAGAAACAGAACAGTAAATTTAGCAACCTTTTCTCATTACTGCAACATATTATGTAATTAATGTTGAAGCAGTCCATCTAAGTACTGTAAACGGTATGTGTGTTACAGGTACATTAATAAAAATGTTTTTGTAAAGCTTTCTAGTATTATTAGTATTATTGTTGTATTCCAAGTACATGACCTCTGAAATTCCAGAAGTACTGCAGTATTACTTTATTAATGCAGTTTAAAGAAGGAAATATTTGGAGAAAATAAATTAGGTTGTGGAGTCTCCTTCACTGCAATATTCATATATGTCTGGATACAATCCTATGCCATATGCTCAGGGATGACCCTGCTTGAGCAGGAAGGTCGGGCCAGATGATGACCGTGGTCCCTTCCAACCTGGCCCATTCTGTGATTCTGTGATTTAGTGACACACCTTTGGAAAAGAAGCAAACTTGTGAACATCATTCAAGTAAGTAGTCCTTTCTCTTCTCCTGTGCCCTCACAGAGTTTCTGAAGATAAAGCAATTATCAGGATAGTCTCAGTATCCACTTTTTCCATCTCTTGTAAATTGTATTTGACGGTGTAATGAAGCTCCTGCCAGAAGACGGTGTTAGAATGCACTTCTGACATGCAAGAAGGACATCACTATAGAGTGATGGGCTGGCAGCCCTGGAGTTCAGCCACCCTCACACATCCCCAGGAAGGCACCAAGCAGCTATGGCTCCCACACTGTGCAGCCATGGCAGTGTGGGGCTCTGCTCTGACTGTGGCTGTGGGATTTTGGACTTAGTCTTGTGCTCCTCAGCTTCAGTACAGGTTGGTATCCCCTGCTCCAGTAGGTCTGCCCTGCTGAAGATGCACACAGATGGAGCTAAAAGATTGTTCATGAAACAGTATTCAGCTGTTCCAGTTCAGTCTCCTTAAGACTTTATAGTTAGTGGAGACCGATAACGTTTTCAGGGGAATCATGTAAAGCAGGAATGTAATTTAGATTTCCCAAATTACATCCCACACACTCCACCCTGTTACAGAGGAATGTGCTTCCTGTGCAGTAATTTTTCATGTAAGTAAGCCACAGTCACAGCCAGAGTCAGCTCAAGACATGCTTTCAGTTTTGGGTTAACAATGCAGTCTTGTTTTTAGCAAGTCTAAAGATACTGTGAAAGCCCTTACACATTAAACACAGCACTTGCCAGCCTTTAAATGTCTACAAAATGAACTTTGCTTCAGGTACTAATGCCCACAGAGAGAAACAGAAATTTGTTTTCCAGAGGACAGGTCAGTAGCACTCCCTCTCCTTCAGCAAACTTCTAGTCCCAGTGCTTCCACTGTACAGCTTTTGTTTAGTAAAAAAAAAAAATTGTGGCTGAAATGGCTGATTGCCAATGAACTTTTCACCCCACAAGTAATATTATGTTGGTACAACATAGTAAATACCAGTCTGTGGGCACAATCTTGCTCTGAGCTGACTGGAAATCCTGAGACCAACATTAGCACAAATGTCAACTTGACTTATTAGCAGTGAACTCTACTTGTTTGATTCTGGACCCATGGCAGAAGGAGACGACCAAGTTCAAGGCCATCTAAGAAACCTGAAGGTGCACAGGTCCATGGGACCTAATGGGATTCATCCACAGGTCCAGAGGGAACTGGCAGAGGAAATATCTAAGCCATTATCCTTCATATCAGTCTCATCTTCGTGCCTAACAATATCATGAATCAGATCTTCCTGGAAGCTATGCTAAGGCACATGGGGAATAAGGAGGTGACTGATGACAGCCAACATGGCTGCACTAAGGGCAAATTATACCCCACAAATTTGGTGGCCTTTTCTGATGTGATTAGAAGAGATGGATCAGGGCAGAGTGACTAACATTTCCTACCTGGAGTTTTGTAAGGCATTTGAGTATGTCCCACATGATACTCTTGCTTCTAAACTGGAGAGATACGGACTTGATGGATGGACCTTTTGGTGGATAAGGAACTGGCTGAATGCTCACACTCAAAGGGTTGCAGCCAGCAGCCTGATGTCCAGGTGGAGATCAGTGACAAGTGGCATTCCTCAGGGACCAGTATTGGGAAGGATGCTGTTTAACATATTTGCTGTTGACAGGGACAGTGGGACTGAGCTCACCCTCAGCGAGTTTGTGTACGACACCAAGCTGTGTGGTGTTGTTTTCAACACAGGAAGGGGTGCATCTAGAGGGACCTTGACAGGCTTGAGGGATGGGACTGTGTGAACCTCATGAAGTCCATCAAGGCCAAGTGCATTGATTCTGTGATTAGTTCACGACTCAGATCACCTTCCCAGAGAAAAACAAGAGTTGGCAGTACTATCCCTATCTTCCATGTGGGAATTATTTAGAATTACTGATGTTAAAAACAATGTCCTGAATTGCACAGAGCAACCTGCTGATTGTTTGTGCAAATTACAGAGCACCTGTGCATATGAGGGCAGTGTGCCACACTGGTTAAGAAAAAAATCCACATTCTTCATTAGCTCCGTTATTGATTGGACTAAACCTCCAGAAACGTTTCCAACATGCATCATCTACCACATAGTAAGGTTTAACTCAAAGAGATATCTTGAAGGTAGGTTGTAAATGTAATAATTTATTGAAATGAGGCTGAAAGCAAAAAAAAAATACAGATAAAATATGATAGCAGCATTATGACCTTGTAATTTATTGACCGACAAATTTTAACTATTGAATTTAGAACCTTTTACATTGGAAATTCTTTAGTAAGCTATGACTTGGAGTGCTACACGAGCAGTTAATATATGCTTTAGTCATAATCTGCATTGAAATATCTTACAGGCAAACAAAGGTTAAATGAATTCTCCTTGCTACATCTCAGGGAATTTTGTGATGCTTATTTGTCTTTTACACTGACACTGACATAGATGTAGTTGTAATTATTTACATCGATATATCTATGCTGAGGGTAAAGTAAAAACATAATTAGTAGAACTTTGCAAAAGTAAAAAGGAGATTTATGCCAAAGAAAAGCAGCTGTGTAAGTGCTTACCTATCCCATCAGTTGCTTTGTGAGGGCTTCAGAGACTTTTCTGTTGCTCATGGATTGTTCTGGAGATGCTCAGCCCTTGACATGAATTTCATTCACAGAAAGTAAGAATCCAATTTAGTGTTTGTTACACTGTAACTCTAATGGCTGGCTCCCCAAATCCTCACCTAGCCCCAAGCATCATGTCAGCAGAGTATATTTTGAAAAAGAGAGATTAAATACTGTTTCAACCCTGGGAATTTTGCAGTCTAATTTGGAGTGTTAGCGAACCTTGGTAAAAGAAAAAAAAAAGAAAATACCAAAAAATTTGTATGGAGATAGGTAGGAGACTTGGAACTGGGAGCCCAATACAACGAACAGATATAGAAAATTGTACGGGAAGTTAAATGATAGATATTGTGCAGTCCTAGGCAGCTTTTTAATGTGAATTAAGCTTTGAATTTAAGAAGTGAAAGAAAAAATCAAAGAAGGATAAAAAAATAGAAAGATTAAATGTTGAAAAGTGAAATACTCCAGCTAAATAGTCTGCATGAACTGACACTTCAAAAGATGAAAGAGAAAGAAAAAGATTATATCAATTGACAAGTCTATGAACATTCTTCCTCCCAACAATTGGAGTCTTTCTATTCATTTCAATGCACTGAACTTCAAAAAAATAAATTGAGAGAAGTAGAGAAATCTCTGTAAGGGAAAAGTGTTACTTTACTGTAATTAGCTATAAACACTTTTAGTAAGTTTGATCTTAACATATCAACTAGACAAGCCATTTCAGACTTTTTACCCAATAAGTGATATCCCCTGTTATACAATGTCAATTAACAACTCACTTCCAAAAATCTGTTCATCTGTTTAGGAGTATTTTGCCAAAAGCACACATGGACAAATTAGCCTCTTAGAGATATGTGAATGGATGTTACTGTCTGGAGTCAGAGGACTAGAATAATAAAGAATAATGAACCAAAGATGCCAAGTTATATATTTCAGGTATGGAGCATCATAGAAATTAATAAAAAACAATGATTTAGTCTAGGCTGAGACCATCAAACACATACTCTAAGTTCCATGATTGCATTTTATTCTTCCAGTGAAGTTCAGGTACAATTGAGTAAGTGCATTGATTGACTAATTGAACCATTTTTTTTTCTAGGTACACTTTTAGAGACAAAATAAACTATGCCTGAAAATCTAACAAGTGTCCTGTGCATTGATAATTGCTGCCTTTAATTAATCAGCATTTATTTCTTTAAAAAAAAAAGCTTGGATAATTGTCGTAGAAAGTAGGATTACATTGAACATTAACAGAATATTTTTTAATTCTTGTTAAGCAAGACAAAAATTACCTTATCTATAGAGACAAAACAATTAATGTATTCAGTGTTTATTCTGAGACACTTGAAAGGAAACACAGGCAACTACTATTATTCCAGTAATAATTTCTGCATCAATGTCTCTGTAAATAACGAAACTCATGTAATTACCTCTTCAATGTTGGTTCCTTTCATACACATTTTCAACATTTAGGATACAAGCAAAAAACTTTAACAATAACATTATGTGTAGAAGGAAGGATAGGAGATAGTGAGATTACATGAGATGGAGAATTTCAATGAACAAGAACAGTCTGCTATTGCTGTCTTTTTGTGATCATTCTACAAATTTAATGTTCTCAATTTTAAATTGTATCATCCAGGTGTACAAAATAATCTTATATAAAATAAGATGATATAATAAGCTCACATTTATTTAATTTGTAGTTTGGTTCTTATCATAATACAGGACAAATGATGTTTCACAATGGAAAATTATCAGTTTTCAGAAAATCTCTTTTAATTTTATTTGGCAATATCTACTCTGCAGAATACTAACATGAAAATGTTTTTTAACATATACATCTCAAAGTCTGAAAGTAGAGGTGAAGAAAGTAATATCGATTCTGAAGAGTCATAAAAGTTCAGGTTTGTGCTTCCCTACAGTTCCAGGATTTTTTATAGCTGTGGTTTTTTTGACAGATGTTGGTTTTGCCCCTCTTCTTAAAGATATACCAGTAAAGGAGATTCTGCAAAACTCTAGGCTAATTTCTTCCAGTATTCAACTACTTTTACCATTAGAAATTACATTCTAAACTTCAGTAAGAAATATTTAAAATGATATTGTCATAAGCTATCCAGCATGGAAAATGGAAAACAGATATTTCTTCCTTTCTTTCTGTATCTCAAGAAAACTTGCTATATTCTTGCCAGTATTCTGTTTTCTGGGACAACTAAATTAAATTCTTCAGTTTGGTCACGTTTTCTGCACCTCAGAAAATGTCATTGATCTCTTGTGATCTTTCTCTTATTGGAATGACTTTATTGAAGTGAAGGGTCTTGATCCAGTAAAAAAATATCCCTGCCAATGGCAAAGGGGTTGAACTGGATGATCTTTAAAGGTCCCTTACAACCCAAATGATTCTATGCCTTTATGACTCTATGATACCATGCTCTCAGAAACTTAAGACACCCCTACATGGGGAACTAGAGTAAGTAATCAAGACCTATTAATTTTATACTGGAAGGTTCTTAAAAATTTTAAAGGGCATTCTTTGAATGTACGTTTACGAATGCTCTGTCTGTGCAGGATTTCAGCAACTCCAGTTTCTTTCGAAGTCAGTTTCACCTTAGTAAGATGATTTCCCAAGCTTTCCTTGATATACAATCAACACAAAACCAAAGTACTGCTCACTGCATCTAGTCCCCTGCTCTTATAAGTATCTCTATGATATGAAGTACCTCTATGATATGAAGTACCTCTATGATATGAAGTCTTTTCAACAACTTATGTGTATGCTGAATTTTTAAGCCAGTGAACTTTCTTGTGTTGTAAGAATATTTTAGAAAGTCATTCCTTTGATGGCTCTAATTTTAGGCTTCCATCAAGTATTGACTATCTTATACACATATATAAGATAATGTAATGTAATGCTTCTTCTGTTCCTGGATATAAGTCACATTCCTTTTTACCTTTCACTTACTAAAGTGAACTTCTTAAATTCGTTCAGTCGTATAAGATAGGTTTGCTATCTACCTACAGACCTCCCCTTTTTAAAAGTAGTTTAAATTGTGCTTTCTTGAACATGAGTGGCTTATTTACACGATATTCTAGGTAGAGTTTTCCTTATCTCTCTCAGAAATGTCTCAAACTCTATTTTCTAAGATTAGGATGTTCATTTTTTTCCTCAGATACATTGTATAATGTCCTATATTCTCTCTGCTCTGTATTAACTCAGTTATGTTTCTTATTCCTTTGTTATTTTCAATGAATTGGATAATCCTTCAGTTCATAGAGGAATCTTTTTTCATTAGTCTGCAAGTGCATGACTTTGCACTACTGTACTTTATCCCATCACCGTTGCTCCTGCTTTCAAGGTCATCCAACTCCTTTGTGTTGCCTCCAACTCACCTTTACTTTGAAAAAGTCTAAAAACTTTGTGTCATCAGAAAATGGTTTTAAAATGTTTTTATATGTGCCAAGATAATAAATGAAATTATTAGATCAGTCTAGCATCAAGGCCGATCTTTGAGGAACTCCCTCTAGTAATCTTTCTCCAGCCTGGTAATTCCTCTTTCAATGTAAGCAAGAGTCTTTTCTCCACATGAACCAATTTCTTGTCCACCTTGTCTGTCTGCTTTAGAATCAGTAAATTCTGATGCAGTATCATATCAAAAACTTTCCTGAAGTAGATTAGTTCTGCTGTATCATTATTCTCTAAAAACAGGAACACCTAGTATTTTACAAGAGCAGAAATCTAACAAAGATCATACACAACTTTCAAAAAATGTGTAGTTCACCATATCCCTTTATTCTTTTAAATCTATAGCTTTATGATTATCTCTAAAACATGTTTCAAAGACCTTTTTTATTACAGTAATCAGAGATATGAACCTGCAGTTTATTTGGAACATGTCTTCCTGTTTCTTAAAAATAAGCACCACATTCCTGTTCATCTGGTCATATCGTGTTGATACTTTTTTGACAAATTAAAGTTTTGTGTAACGTGGACTGGCAATTCCCTCACTAATCCAGAAAAGTAACTACCTGCCTCAGAGCCATGTCTGCTGTGATGATGTCTGTCTAGCATGCACTAAATTTTCTTACAGAGAACTACAGGAAAGTGTTAGTTCAGTTTTGGACTTAGATTTAGATGATACTTAACTGTCTTTATTTCCTATTCCATCAACAATGTATAAATGCTTCATAGGACCTTTCTTTTACTTTACGTGTTTTTATTTCCCTTTCAAGCTCAAATTCACTTAATTTTCCACCATTCCACTTCAGCCCTGTATTTTTTAAACTTTAAAACATTACTTGCTGATAAGTGTCAGGCTCCTTCCAAGCTGTCTATTTAGTTTGTAATGGAAACCATTCCTAGAAGGCTGGGATGAAAATTATATATGATTTAAACCTTGTATTTGAGTAATTGCTGAGCCTTGTACACATTTTTGACCTGTAGTCCTCCTGACTTCATAGAACAATTTTTAATTTAGCAGGTTAAGAACTGGACTTTAGTGTCCTAAATTCTAGTCCCACAATCGACAGTAACACTTTGTCAGTCAAATCCTCATGGTTTAGTAACCAGTGTCTGCCTATGTTTCCCATGATTTAGCAAGTTTGTTGTGACAAAAATCAGGGCACTGTCTAATCTCACGATTAGAGATCAAGAGGTATAGATGAAACTCCTTTTTTGCTCCAAGATCTTTCTTAAAAGGAAGTGTTGTATGTATTGTACCATTTGAATACACATCTCCATGATAGTTTTGCATTCTTTAGAATAACCTCTATGCATCTCTCTTTTTTTCCCATCCCAAAACACCCTCTGGTTTCCCATCTGAAGCTATTTCAGATTTACAGGTTGCACACTGAACATTTCATTTTGTACTGTGGGATATTTCTCTGAGGCAGGACAACTTGACAGACTTAACATTTCACAGATTTTTTACATTATATGTATGAGATATTCATGCTGTTGTTTGCTCATTTTCTTTGTCTTTAAGTGGGAGGGATCTTATCCTTCCTCCTATTTAGGGCAGAGTGGCTCAAGACACCTGCTGTCAGAATGAGTGACAAACTGTGCTTTGTCTGTCTCTGGAGCTTATTTGTCTCTTATTTCCTCATTTTCCTTAACCTAAATGGAAGGTCAGTTGTCCTGATAGAACACAATACGCTGTGTTTATGGAGAGAGCAGCAGTCACACACAGAACCTGTAAAAATAATTTAGACCAAAAGAGTAGCTACAAAGGGTAGGAAACAAAATAGGACCTCATATTTACCAAGATGAGGAAGAGGGAGATTGCGCAGAAGTAAAGGACAGCTCAGGGAGCCCTATGCTGACATTTCTGTAAAACTATTTGCGATGGGGTTTTTAGTATATTCTTACAATTAAGAATATTGCTGTTAATTAAGATGAATTAAAAAAATAATTAGTATTATTGCTGTTTCCTGCTTCCTGAACTAAGGGAATTCAGAGCCAGCTCCTGTATGTTCTCATCTAGGTCCTTCAGGGGACTAGCAGGGACACTTGTGTGTTAGATCTCAGTTAAATATGCATACACCGTGTGCGTGCATTAACATCACATTAGATCCAAAATCCTAAAAATTCTTTTCGTTGTTGCTCATTGGTGGGTCCTGTGGAGGTAAAAGAGTGGCTGTTTCCATCACTAATAGAACACAGCCCTGGTCAATTTGTTTTCAGAGCACTGGTCACAGCATCAATTGCTGCTTTTTTCACTGTCCAGGATGATGCGTATCTGGAGGTATCGTGTAGCAGCTGAAGTAATTCTAGGTCTTGAAAGTGACACAAGGATTGGTTTAGAGAGGCCAAGCTGCAAAAGACTCCAAAGCACGTTGTGGTGTAAATATCTTGCAGATATTTAGCTGGCTACTTATAAATGAAAGTAATAATCAATTTTGAATACAGATGGAGTTCACCTAAAGTGCTGCATTGACATCAGATTAGCCATGAAGGAGTGGAGAGCTGTTTCATATGATGAAGCTATTTGTGCACATCAGGTCGTCATGTGCCACTCTTTCCACAGCAGCATCTGTGTAAACTCCCGCCCGTGAAAATCCTCTTAATGAATGTTAGAGAAATTTGTTCCTGTCTTTAGAAAATTTATTGATGAAACATCCATTATATAAAATGTGTTAAGTGGTATCTGAAGACAGGGCTTTATTTTAGATGACATTGTTAATGTGATAGTTGAAAAAAAAAATTAAAGAACAAAATTTAAATGTTAAGTAGGTCCTTTTATGACATAAAAATTTGCATACTTGACCTTCCACATGCTTTTAAACTGCTGACTGAATGATAAAAATATCTGAAAACCATCTCAAGACAACTATTTTATGTTTATTTACATTTTTAACTTCATGTTCTGAAAGAAACTTTCAAGGGGATTAAAGTTAAGAATATGAATACACATGCCATTAGTATTCTGACATCTATATTTTCTAAATATTCTGAACACTTAAAAAAAAAGAGGAGAATTTAATTGACTTTGGGTACATTTTTACTAAAAGCTGAAAAGGTATTTCATCCCCTTGCAAACTATATTTCTGCTGTGCCACTTACTTTGATGAAACATAATTGAAATAAAATATAGCAATATTCTGGCCAGAATGTGTCATATACCACAAAAAGCAGATGTTTCACGGGAAAAATCAGAAAGGAGGAAGGAACTAGGTGTTTTAGAGGAAGAGAGAGAAATTCAGTTCCCTGACTGAAGTAGAGGGATGAGAGGTAGAGAGTTGGAGACAGAAATATAAGTGGCTTGGATTTAGACAACAAGATATTATAACCAGGGATAAGAAAGCAGAAAATTTACTGAAAAGAATGAATGTATGAATAAGGGAAGATTCATACAGTTAACACGGCAAGAAGAGGTCATCAAGATACTGAATAGGGCAGCCTACACAAAACAGAACCTCACTGCCTCTTGAGGACAAGGAAGATGCACTGTCCAAGCAATAGCTCATCATAGGTGTCCTCTGTAGGCTTCATATTTGCCTTGAAGGGGTCCATGAGAGGTAGATGTGTGAATTATTTTCAGTCATTTTATTGTAAAAATAAGAGGGGCTTTAGTGAATGCATTTTCATGTGGTGGCCAAACAGATCTACTGGGCCAGCAAAACCAGCCTCTGTGTATCGAACATCTAGTTGAATGTACATTTCATTAGAGAGTAATCCTGGGAATGCTGCTGAAGAATCTATTGTATATAAACATTGAGTTAGCAAAAAACCCCTCAGAAACTTGGCTCCAAAATCTGAATTCTTCACCAACTTTTAAAGATCTGTATCTATCAATATCTATTATTACTGTGTGTGGTTAGTTAATGTTCTGAATAAATAACAGCTTTTCTAGCTGCATGGGCATTGAACATTGCTAGGCAGAACTTTTTTATCTAGCAGCAAATCAATGTTCTGAAAAACAAAAAAGGGGAGGAAGAATGGGTTTCAAACAAATCACAGGTCTGTGTTTCATATGGAAAACATTTTTGGTCAGGAAAAAGATCTTTTTAATTTTTTTTTTTACTGTTTCGCTTCAGCATTTTTCAAACAAATGGTTTTGGTTGGCCTCAGAACCAAAAAAATATCATTATTCATGCAACTCTGTGTGCAGCTGTCATTAAATACCCTTTATTTGACAGCACATATTCCCCATTAGTCAGTCGGCCTATGAATGCCCCAGCTTTATTCACACAGCAATAACTCCAAGCACCAATCAACAACAATTCCTGGCAAAGCCTAGCTCCGTTTGGCGAATGTTGACCTGAAGTCAGCATGATTGATACTTTTGTGCCCACATAGTTCTACAAAAGTAACACGTAACACCCAAAGAAAAGCTTTGATATCATGAGGAGATCCTCAGCAATAGATCAGCAACAGTGGTGGCAACAAACAAAAAAAGGGACTTTTTCTCTGATTCCTATGAGTTTAACGATAATCTGTGACTGGGTGGATATGGAAAATTCCAGTCTTAGTTTTGTAAGACTAAGTTTTCTTAAAATTGCTTTCATTTCTTCTTAGAAAACTGTCTCTTTTAGCAGAACTCTCTTAGCAGTGATTTAGGGCTGCAGGAATGATCACGCAAATGTTCCACGTGTGAAAGGTTTAACAGTTACAAAATAACAATATCAAGAAAATACTATACTAGTCTTTTTGAAAATACAATATCTATTTTTTCTTTGCAATAAAATCACAAAAAAAAATCCTGAAATTTGTTTGAAAATAGTGTCTACAGTCAATTCTATTAATTTCTTTATTTTGGGCTCATCACTGTAGTCCAAAATTTCAACACTGATGATTTGTTCATATTTGATATAGACAATTTTACCTTACTGTGGTGCCAATTCAGAAGACACGAGAAACACGATGGAATTTGTCTGTAAACAGGCAGCTTTGTTAATAATACCAACAAAAAATCAAAATATGAACAGCCTATAGATTTAGTTATGCTTTTCTTATGAGTGAATCAAAATATGCAGAAGGGTGTTACCAAACAAATTTGCAATACCATTACTGTAAGAAACATAATATCTCCATAAATACAGAACCTTTCTTTTACCCTGAGAACAGGTGATAGGAGAGAGCAATTGAGATAATACACTTGATTTATATCAGTGGGATGAGGTAAATCTGTAAATATGGGTTCTATCACTATAAATAATTGCTTACCTACAGTTATCACATTAGACTCCATGATTTCAATATAATCTTCAATTTTAATATTTTCATATAGAGGGTTCTGTACTGAATCACGACTCATTTATTGGCAGCAATGACTGCTGCACACAAACTTTTTGAAAACTGCCTTTAACTGCAAAAACCACTAAATTATAATTGTATATTTATTGTGGCCATTCTCTTTTTAACACTTTCATATATAGAGAAAAATGGAAAAAAACACTTAAAGAACTGAGCCCTTATTCCCATTGCTTCCAATTTTAAGGGCAGAAGCACTTGCTGAAATATATATGAACCATGTGCTATTGATCAGAGGCTCAAATAAGGGCTCAACACCCAGATGTTTAAGGCACCAGACACAGTTACAGTGTGTTCCAAAAGTCTAGCCATTTGAAACCATTTTGCATAATACTTTGTCAAAAACTTACTGTGCCATCCTTTCTTCTGCAGCTACCCATTACAGAAGTTCAAAATCACCTATTCCATGTGTAAGAATTCCTGACTGTCACCTGATACTTTAGCACTTGGAGGAGTTGCTTATGGTGACAAACACCTCTTTAAATCCCTTAACACTGACATACCAAACTGCAGAATAAAAGTGCAACAAATGATATCAGGAAACGACTCCCATCAGATTCCCAAGGCTTTGCATACCCATGGTGGCATTGCAATTACATGGTAGGATAGTTCTCTGCATTCACAGCTGCAGCTTTTTGTAGATATATGAGAGATTCATACAGCTAAAAAAGAAACATGTAGATAATAAACTGGTGAAGTTCAGCTGCACCTTATTATATATTTTAGGCTTTGACTATTACCACATCACCTTTGGTATGTGTTTATTTTCAATAAAACAAAAAAAAAGTTATTTTTTGTTTCATATTTTATTAAATTTTTATCAGATCTGCCCTTTAATGGCACTCTATCTCCCCATAAAATCCTGAAGAAATTAAAAGTCTACTGATGATAAATAAATGAAAACACTTAAAAGAAAGCTAATACTTAGAGGCAATGCAGATTTATTCAATATATCTAAAATTAGGACTATAGGAATTTAAGTAGATTTTTCACTCTCACTAGAGCAAAATTTAGGGTCTTTAATTAAAATTCTTCCTGCCATGACTTTATTATAAAGGAAAATGCAAAGGAACATCAGAAGAACTCTCACTCAGAAAAATGAAGCCAACTATCAATTAATGCTTTAGAGTGAAATATCACTATTTATTCCTAGTATTCATTAATTGTTTTTTGCACAGATAGAGGCATTTTGTACTTGGACTGCCTTCACAAAGATGGCTGTCATTATTCAGTTAAATAAACACCTTATACAACAGCAAAAGTCTAATTTTTAACCATCAGTCCTTGAGATATTTGCTGAGGCAGATGTCTGACAGTAACTGTAACTGTGATGCACAGACAGGGATAGTGCTAGACTTAAAATACCACACCCACGATTCCTCATTATCCTTTCAGCAAGAGGAATCTTCAGGACAAAATATTGAAATAAAAAAGTATCCAATTCTTTCAGTGGGATGAGGAAAAGATCAGATAGCTTTGAATTAATTTGTGCTATGTTTTTGTTTCATGAACACCCAAGTTCACCTGTGGAAGGACTCTACTTTCCTGGCTACCCTGGGGAATTCGTGCAGCTGCCCCTGAAGTTCTAACACAAGCCTATTTGCTCAGTCTAACTTTGCTGTCACCACCGTCTGCTGACAAGACAAACTCTGTAATAGCCCATCACACCTCAAGTTAGGGATAGATCAAATATCCAAACTAAACCACTGAGACTCATCATGCACAGGCGACAGGTGCTGACTTGGTACAAAGCAGCTCAACTCTATTAAAAGTGAAGGAGCCACATTGTTTTACTCTATCTCAAGAATTTGCCAGAATGTGTTTTATATTTCAGTTCCTCATAAAGAGCTAGCTGTGATAGCAGAAGTCTTTGCTTATATAAAATAAATAATATCGTGATTTTATTACCTCAGTTCCAGGCAACATTAACTGTATCTCTTGACCACTCCAAGGCCCGCAGAAGTATCTAGTAAAATAGTTCTTTAATGTATCTCATTCTCAGTTTATATACAAAAAAAAAAGATGAATGCTTGCTGTCTCTTTTCCCTGAAGTATTGTATATGGCTGGATGGAAAACAAGGTTTCCATCTTATGATAAATGTCAAGAGTTCTGGCATTTGTTTTCAGTTCCTGATGTGAACAAAACAGGCTTTCAAAAGTTTTGGGAGAGATGGCCAATTTCAGAGGAGCTGATACTCATAGCATGCGTGAAATTTTAGTTTCAATTTTGTGCCTGGGGGACAAGGAGCTTAATGCTTTATTTTCTGTCCTAAGTGAAAGCACTTAGCAACAACTTTCTCCAGGGCAATTTTTCTGTGTACTTTTGCTCACAAAATCTATCCAGGGTCCAAGAAATCTTTTCAGACAGACTTTAGCTGACATCAGGATAACTTTGTGAAATGTGTTAGTGTGAATGAATCTGGTTTTTTACAATGCTTTTTTTTTTAAAAAAAGGGTATTTCATCTCAACCACCAATTCTGAGCCCTAATAGTGGTAGAATCCCAGCTCCCACCTAGATCCAGCCTGATACAGATGGCTTCAGGGATAGGTGATGGTGCCAGGGATCTGAAACAGTATTCCTCAGAGAACAGGGATTCCCATTTCTCAGCTGCAACTGGTGTAGCACCTATGCCCCCTGTCAGACTATGATCAGGCTCAGAACCTGAAATTATTAATGGCTAAAAGAAAGGGAACTAAAAGAAAGTATGGATGCTACCTCCATTAGGGATTCAGGTATTGATAAAGTAAGAACCCTTATTTGCGTAACATTGTCTTAAACAGTGTAGTAAAAACAAATTAAAGTTGGTAAGTACTTTTGTGTCACTGAATCAGCTTTGCATCTCTGAGAAAAAGTTCAGACAAAAAATATTTGAGAAACCCGGCAACAAGCTCATTGTAGCAGATAATACTAACAGGGAACTCTCAACTCGACTTGTGATGTCCCAAGGGAGCATTTGAGAATCAAACTTACCCTGTTTTTCTCCAGAAATTTAAATAATTTTCCAGTTTTAAAGTGATTAAAATATTTTTGGCAGGAGTACCCAGCTGTCAACAGGTAATATACATTTTCCCCACAAACCATAATACACACAAAACTTTTAAAAGAAATTACCAGTCTGACTATATACATCACTTAAAAAAGAATCTTCCATGGATATTTCAACTTCAATTATTTACATTAAAAAAAAAGCCAACCAAAACAAACCCAAAACGAAAAACTCCAAACATATAAAGAACGATTGTGGAAAAGTCAAGACCCAGACTACTGGTGATATTTTAGTCTTTGGCTAAGAATTTGCCGGAGGCTTCAAATAGATATTTATTTATCCTTATGGATCTCAGTGAGAGGGCAAGAATAGGGCTTTAATGACAAAATTTAGGTGACACTTACTATCTTGCAGCAGATTTACTCCTAGGTGTCTTCCACCAGGACAGACTAGCATTTTGATCAGCCAATAGTGGGATAAGCTCTGCGGAATGTATTTTAACCTTGCACATGGGAACTGATTAGTTGATATACTGAGCCCTTTCTATCTGTAATCTAACAGTAAGATTTTAACTCCAGTATGTTAAGCTACCTTGGAAAACTGTGACAAGTGCCAGATACATCTTTACTGGATCTTTGTTTTTACTTAAATCTTGAAAAAAAAAATGCTGTGCAACCTGACTCTTCTGAATTTCCCAAAAGGAAAAATAACATCCATTTATCATCCCTCAGTCACAGGTTTCCAGGTTCCTGGAGTCGTTGGGAATAAAAAGCTTCTTTTTGCACCTCCTGTGGACAGGTCAGAGTGCAAAGGAAGGAAAAAACATTCATCAGCAATTTAGTCCTGGAGTGGGGATTAACTGCATTAGAGAAAAAGAATTGACAACTAACTTACCAAAGAGTAGAGCACGTCTGCTTCTACTGCTGCTACTTTAGAATTTGACCTTCACCCCAGCTCTTTTCGCAGCAGCAGGTTTGACAGATGAGCGATAATGAGAGTCCAGATAGTGCACAGAACAGACTGCTGCTTGAGCTGCACAAAAGCCAGTCATCACAGAGCACTTGCCTGGCAACTCTCAAAGGATGTTGCACTTTCAGTCCTTTGATCATCTTTTTTTAAACAGAGCAAGCAGAGTAAGGCTGGGACAATTTCAAAAGCATAAGCTGTAGTCTGCTTCACTCTTCCCATTTTCCTCACTCCCCTTTCCTCACTATTGCTCTTTGCAAGGCAGACTGCATATATTAAACTTTGATAAATGACAAATAAATCCTGCTGTTCACAGAATGACTGTGGAGTTAAGTTCACTTCCACAGCCATATCAAACTGTCTGTCAGATAATTTTTCAACAAAAAATTCATAAGAAGTTTTATACAAGTGCATACATATGCACACACCAGCACATTAAAGACACACACACCTAATTAGACAAAAGACATTACTGTAATGTGCCTGTAGTTTATTTTCTCACGCTGTAGAGATTTGACCCTTCTGTCAACTTTCTAGCATTTAGAGATCCACACCACACTTTCACATCTCAGAGAGGAAATATTCATGTTGCACATGACTGCTTTGCTTTCTTTGGCAGACTGAACATGTTCACTTATCTTTTCCAAAGGGTGGCATCATTTTAGTACTGCTTTCATTCTGTGTAGTAGTTTACACTTTGAAGCAGTGTGCAAACTTTAATCCTCACAGTGTCCTCATGAGAACTGAGAGGGAATGTTATCTCTGGTTTTCAGAGAGGGAAGCAGAGCTTTCATTCCCACTCCAATGAAGCTGTAGTAGCTCAGTAAATTATTGCCCATTGGTCGATCAATGGTAACAATGTGAGCCCCCTTGAGTCCCTCTTATAATTACTTAAATCTCAGTAAAAGAGATCTAAATCAATGTACTGTTACTTCAGATATGGCAGAAGCCAGAAGTACAGTACCTGCATGCAGTTGCAGACATCCAGCTGTCATTATGTGATCCCAGGCACACATATTTGAGGAATGAAGTATGCACACAGTTTTCAACAGCAGTATCCAGCTGTCTAGCTCAACTCGCTGCTGGGAAAAGTCTATCCTAATCTGCTGGACTTTGCACTGGAAATGCTGAATATCTGCATCCTTCATGTCTATTTTGTTGCAAGTAAGCTCTTGAAGAGAGAAGGCAACAAAATTTTGTGGGCTTCGAGTATCTTAAGCCACTGCAGCAATTTGCACCTTTAATAGATACCAAGTGATCCAGCTTTTTCCAGTACTGTAAAATTAATTATTAATAAAGAGAGAATCAGAGCTAACATCTTGATTTAGTATTTCATTGCAAAACATCTACAGGTGTTCTGTACGATTCCAGGCTTGACAAAGAGACAAAGGGCATGATTTGTGCAAGTAAATGAGTAAAACTTTCAAAAGTATAGCTGAGAATTCTTCTCTACCACTTTTTTTTTTTTTTCTGTGAAGAGGAAAATAAATTGTCTCCATGAAATTATTTTATAACTGACACAGCTACTTTAAAGTAGCTGGAAAAAGGCTGGACAGTTCTATTTCTGGAAATGACAACAAGGATACAAATTTGACCTTCTAAACAGTGATTTGTTACAAAAAGAAAAGAAAGTGACATTCTGGTTTACAGAATTTTGTGTATAAAAACGTATTTTTATATTGTAGCCTCTCCAGCCCATGGGCCTATCCATACATAATTTTCACAGTAAGGCATTGCCATCACAGCTAATGTGTGATATATGAAAGCAATAGAGAGTGATTAAATGAGGCAGAGTAGTATAACTATTATATCTTACATATACACTAAAATATACACTAAAACAAGAAAGCAAGTACTGTGAATTGTTAGAATAAATGAAAAGAAGGTGAGGAAATGTACCATGAGTGGATCTGAAATAATGTTTATCAGAGTATAAAGGACAGAATGAGATTTAAATTCTGACTTGCAGAGAAATATGAAACAAACTGATCTGTATTTATAAACATGCAAAACACACATAGAGGATAGAATGCAGTGCATATATTTTAGAGTCTAATAAATAAAGATGTAGAGGAGCCAGGCATTGCTTTGCCATAAAAGACGTTGAGGATGGATGTCATAAGGCATTTGTAGAACACCATGTAAGAGGCAGAAAATTTTTATACAACTGAAAATTAAATGCCATCTAAAAGGACAGGACAGCCCTACAGCAAATTGACCCTTAGATAACTGCTACCAAAACATTCCAGTTGATGAAATCAAGCCAACATTAGAGTCAGCAAAGCAGCCAAACATAGAACTCACCACAACGATGTCTTTTTTTTCTGTTGTTTTCTTTTTGTCAAGGTTACTTTCAAGGAAATGTATGCAGTATAAATAGGCAATGAACAGATTATAATTTTATGAAAGAGAATCAGATGTGAACAGAAGGGACTGTGATGGAACGTACCAGCACATTAAAGACACATACACATGCATTAATGTAGCAGAGAAAAGTGTCAAATAAATTGTATGAGGATTCAAGTAAGATTCTTAGTGTGGTTTAAAATAGTGAGAATGCTATTTTTATGGGTTTTGTGCTGTTGCATTGTGATTTTCTTGGGATTTTTTTCAACATTAGAGAGCTAAAGGATAAGATAAAATCTAATTTTACAGAAAATTGATTGTGCAAGATGTCCAATAATTTTCCGGGTTTTTTTTACAAAATTATTGGGTTTTTAAGTCTAGATCAGGAATTAGGATAAATATTATATATTTGGATTTCTTTAAGATGCTTTGTATAGGTCCATAGTAGAAATTATTGGTTCATATAGACAAGATGAGGCTTTTCTTTAAAACTGCTTAGTATGAAATAACCTACTTATTGGTCTTTCAGGAGTGACCTGTACACAAAGGAGTAGGAAGCACTACAGAAATAGAATAAGGATGTCATAGAAGGCAGAAAGAAAATTCTTCAAGAAAAGTATTAGAGAAGGAAAGAATAAGGATAACAAAATTTGCAAATACAGGAATTTAGCAATTAAGAATTTCAGTTAAAAGCAGAATCCATCTGTTGGAAGAGGCGCAAGAGGAAATCCTGTCATACTTGTCAGTATCATATGTCTGCAAAAAAAACCAAAACCAAGTGTGATTCTGAAATTAATCAAACTCATGTGTAAGGTGACTCTGTGGTAGACAGATTGAAAATTTAATACCTTTTGAGAGGGCAGTGAGATAATTCAGAATTCTGAATATAAACTTTGGTCATCCATGAAGAGAATCTTTGTTGCTTCATTCATTAAATAGGCTAAAGGGGTAAAGAATTTGAATACGCTCGTTGGCAGATTCTGGAACCAATTATATAAGAGAACATTAAAGATATTTATATATTCATGAGTTCAAAGAAGCATATGTTTGCTTTCCCTGTAAAGCACGGTGGGTGGATGTGAGTCAACTTCAGTCAGATGATCTGGTCAACTTTCATTCCCCCTGTGTTTACTAACATAGATTTCAAGTTTCTGACTGCATATTGCTCTTTCCACAGAACTCCTGCTTCATTCAGGGCACACAGTAAATAGTGGCACTGAATGAGCAATTACAGCATTAAAAATGGTTCCTGTCCTCAGTAAAGATGCATTACCATGTCTTATTTACAGCTCATCCTTTGACCTTCTGCACTAAATACAAAACTGTTCACTTACACCTAGGGTTCTCCATTGTATATTAATTCAAAGGAATATTCCACAAAGATCTTTCAATTAATTTTTTATGAGGCCCTATCAATGAATTTAATGTATTTCAGCGGCTAAGTTGCAAGAAAATAGGAAACTCCTGTCAAGTATTTGAGAAAATGCTAGAGTTTGCATCCAGATCCCAAAATACTACTATAACCACGAAACTTCCTGCTTTGTGGATTACACATCCCAGATTTCTAAAAAAGAAAGCAATAGTCCTCTGTCTAATGACCCTAGTTATTATGAGTCTATGATTCATTCCATACCACAGTCTCCATTCTTCTTGAATGAGCTACAATTCCTGTGAAAGATTACCAAGTGATTACGTGATAAAGAACTACAATACATACACAGAAGATGATTGTACAAAAAAAAAAAAATTGAACCAACAATCTTGTATCACCATTTCCTAACTTGATTGTTTCCTACAGAAATGCAATAATCACAAAATATAAATATAATTTATCTGAATCCTAACTGGAATTCAGCTAAGCATTTTCTGCTTTGCCAGAAGGAAATTTTTTGCTTTTCCTGAAAGGAGAATTTCCCTCCAGAATGGTTTTATATTAACATTGCATTTAGAGTTCTTTTGTCACTGATGGCTACCTTCAAGTGTGAGCAAATATTTGAATTCAAAGAAATGACTGAGCAACACATCCAGCAGAATATACATTAAGAGTACTTTGTCATTTGCTAGCACTCAAAGTCTCCACTGATTCTTGGAGGTCAAAAGTAATTTCCATGGGGAAACTAACAGAGGCCTGATTATTAAGGATCACTAAGGTCTAGACCTACATAATCTTATTTGTAAAGGCACCAAATTCAGATACAATATTTTTTCCAGATATATCCAATTAACATTCAGCATGAATGATGGATAAATTGGACCGATTTATATTTTATATCAAAATTATTTCTCTGTGTAAAACTGGCTGTACTATTTAGTTGTTTGTTTGTTTGTTTTTTTCCCAAAACCTGTGCGTGTGGTTTCAATGGAAAATGTAAGGATTTTTTCCTATGGAATGAATTCATATAGGAGATCTTCATACTTGGATGCCACGATACAATACATCAACTGGGTAAGTTTTAGATTTAGTTTTCATTTGGTGTCCATTCAAAAAATACTGATATTTTGTATTGATGAATAGAGAAAAACATAATAATGCCTTTATAGAGGAGTTGAGAGACAAAATTTTATTAAATGGAAGCCACTCATAGGCATTAGTGCTTTTTTGTGAAATTTTCACAACCCAGTAAGTGTTTGCATCATATGAATAATTTATAGAAATATTGTCCACTGAGAAAAGTCATACTTTGCATGTTTTGGTACAGCTAGGAAAAGGCATCCATCCACATGTTCATTACTGTCACTGAAACTGTCTGTGAGTGATTCTCCAGATGCCTAGATTTGTTTCATCACTAAACAGTTCAAATGCCCTAAGGATGTCTGGAAACAGCAGGATAGATGTGTAACAGAGTTTATCATGTACAAAAAGGAGCTATTTTGACATCCCTGTGTTCAAAGAGGGCATCCCTTCTACTGAGAAAAAGCACTTGTTCAGGTAGAATGAATTAGCTGCTATTGCAAGCACAGTAGCCCTAGGAATTTGTCTGGGGACAATGACATCAATAAATGCAGATTTAACTGTTGTTGTGGTTCTTGGACTCGGCTGAACTCCTCATACAGATCAACACACAAGGAGAGACTTGTCCACGCCCATCAGCTCTGTCTCTCCTTTCCTTACTAGTTTACATATCACTGGTGATTTCCAAGATTTCCGTTAAGATCTAGCTAAAATTTAGAAGGAAAAAAGAGGCACCTTACATTCTCTGGCTGCTACCCAGCTCTTAACCTCACTATTATTTTCCTCCTCTTACTTCTGCACATCCCTACTGTAATCCCATTGTATCTTTTCTTGCCACTTCTCTCAAAACTCAAGTTGCACAACACATTTTTAAAAGAATGATCCTTTCCTTGAACTAACTTTAAGAAATCAGCCTAATAATAAGTGTACAGAGAATTCAAGAAGAAAAATAGCAATCTCAAACTACTGAACAATGCGGTCTTTCTAACCATAAAGCCTGTTGTTCATTAATAAAACCCAAGTTGTTGGCTTTTTCAGGGAAAGATGCTGTTGGTCTCATAGTCACTACCATTTTTAAAGAGAATAAAAAGGGAACCCTTGCAAATAAATACTATGCAGCAGTGGAAAATGGAATTGAAAAATACATTACATAATTTTTAAAAAGTAATAGAAATAAAAGCAATAATAGGTACTGGTAAAGTGAAAGACAAAATTTAATGGACTGTAAATGCAGCTGTTGTCTCTTCATTCTGAAGAGAGGAGACCTGAAAAGCAGAGAGGAGTAATTCAAATTACTGGAATATAATTAAAAATTCAGTGACTCAGTCTTCACTGTCTAATTGAAGATGAGAAATTACTAAGCAAAAAGTTTAAAAGTTTAGTAAAAGCAATTGGCTTTGAAACTGCCCAATCTTTTTGCTACATTCTAAGAGAGTAAAATAGAAAATTGATTATTCTTCCACTGAAGTCGTGCAGCTTCAGGATGAAAATCAAATCCTAAATTACATTAGAGAAGAGCAAAAACATTTGACAAAAAGATGATTTCCATGGAAAACTTTGACAAAGGTGAGAGTGTTATAAATTCAAGGACAGCAGCATTCTATTGTAGTTAAACTGGTTTTTGTTAATGGAAGAGTATTTTCTGTGGGAAATTCAGGATTTACCCAGTTCAGTACAATTTTGAAATTAGACTATCTCTTGTCATTATGTTAGCCAATACCTTTGTTGTTTGTAATGACAATCCCTGAAATCACAGTCTTAATTTTATGTATTAGGGTTCTTTTTCCTTTCAGATCCCTGTAGTAATAAGTATATCCCTAAATCCTCTGCAGCATTAGTATCTTCCTATAAGTACTTGCAAAGACTGGGATTGATTTAACATAGAAAATGTACATTCCTGAATTTATCTATGGTACAAAGGAGTTGACTTCTTCCTGCACGCTAAAGGCACCTTGCTGTAAAAGTCTTGGAAGTAATTTTGGCCATCTGCATTACATTGTAGCACTGCATTACAATCTTCTTTTAGGAACTGAAGAGGAAGAAATCGCTTGGTTTTGCTTAGCACATTGTTTTCATGCTTAGGCAATTTGATATATACATTAAATTTTGTGTCATGAGAGGCAGTTATTTAAAATCTCATTAGGAATACTTTGATGTTTCAGCAACAAATTTAGAAATATAGGGTTGTATCAATAAATATTCATTTTAACAGGGAAAAATAGACTTGCAATTCTAACTGGCCCTTGCAAGTAGAAATATGGGTTAACAGCTTATAGAAAACCAGTGCTGTGTTTGCAAAAGTGGTCTTTAAAGTCACAGGACTATTCCTAGACATCATGGTCTCGTTTTGTAGACAAAACCTAACCAGGCTTCAAACTTGAGGCTTCAAACTTGAGGCTTCAAAGAACAAAAATCATTCTGTGAAGTTGCGTTCCTCAAACAGTTTTGGCTTAGAAAATGCCCAGGTTCAGCGGCCAAGTTGTGATCTATCATTTCCTTTAACCAGGCTTATTTTCTGTGTTTCTGTCTCTGAAACAGATAGATGTCTGCTCAACACTGTTATTTACCTGATCTCCTGTGTTTCTAAGACTTCAGTATCCTCTGACATATCTCACTCAGGCTACCTTTGGCTAGGCACATCTCCCAACAAACTGCAAAAAGGGATGTGAGATACTTCTCAAACCACAGACCCTCAGAAGTGGTCTACAATGCATCTTTGCTCAGGCAGCTTCAGTCTGTGGAGGGGGGAGAAGGGTGAGGGAAGTGATTTGCTTTCATTTGCATTGAAGTAGGTGTGAAGCAGTGTTGGAAAGCCAGATATGGTGTAAGTATTTAAATCACAAGTGGTTTGTGGAATCATGCTTCTTTTCCCCCAGACTAGAGGTTGCATGCTAACCTAGTCAACCAATGGATTTGGCAGAGAGGTGAGTGTTACTGGCATTACATCTCAGCTGTTATTTCTGACTGTTCTGTGAAGTCCATCGCCTAGACTAGAAGATGTTGCATCTCAGCCTGAGGGGACACCAAAATAAGCACAAGAAGGTCTGATCATCTGAATTGCATGAAAATTATGGAATTAAAGTCAGAATTCAGAGCACATCTGATCAACATGGATCTAGATGAGATCATTGCCTTGGGGAAACTGTCACCCTTCACTGCTGCAGCTTGACATGTTTCAGTTCACAGTCTTATAACTTTATTTATGAGAGTTCATTGCTGCTTATCCCTGACCAAAATACATATGTGGTGTTAGTGGAGAAATTATTGGCATGCAAAATCCCGAAGAGGTCTTTGTTCCTGAATTAACCATGAAGAGACCTTTTTTGGGGCGCCTTTCCTTTTGCTTGTCCATGCATCCTCACTCAGCTGTGCAAGAGAATTCACAGTTAGATACTGCAGCGTTTACACCCCCAACTTAGACTAAATTTTAACAAAATCTGCACACCACATTAACCAAAGTGCACACAAACACTGGCACTTCCTTTGATTTTCCTTCAGTTGACAGGAAGTACTGTCAGAAACTCCTGCCCTTTAGGCTTGTCTCCACCTGGATCTCCAGCAAGGCACTTTTCTTTTTCAGCCAAAAGGTGTCAAAAGCATGTTCCTTACATTTTCAGGACTTCAGACCATCTGTTTGAAACATAGAGATTTTATTAAATGATTATGACAGCTTTAATATCTGTCTTCTGAAAATTCAGTGAAGACTTGATATGCAAACCCAATAGAATCTCACCAAAAGACAGGCAGAGAGAAATAATTTTCATCATATGGTTGCAAAGAGGCATTTTTTATTTCCATGGGCTATTAAA
The DNA here is from genome assembly GCA_013397865.1 of Struthidea cinerea. NCBI lineage: Eukaryota > Metazoa > Chordata > Aves > Passeriformes > Corcoracidae > Struthidea > Struthidea cinerea. Next base: position 221,654 of record VZTI01003412.1, read on the forward strand.
CAGTTAGGATTTATGTCTGCATAACAAGGAAGGGATATAGCATCAGACAGAATACCTTGAAAAAATGCAATCTGACTTGAGCCTGCACAGAACTTGCATTTTATAAATTATTTTCCAAATCCTGAAATTGTAAAACAATGCAACTTTTCCACTTCTCACACATAACACATCTCCTTTGGATGAGACATGGGAAAGGAGTTCATAAAATCAGGAAATTTTGGAACCAAAATGAGATTATGGGCATTCAGGCTGACTGGTTGCCTTGGCTTTTCAGTAAATTCTTTTTAGGTCCTCATCTCCTCTAATTAACAAGTGAAGCTTCCAGGCAGGCAACTGATAAAATTATATGGGTGGTACATCTGATGCTCAGAAGCTTTGGGATCTCTAGTTCCCTACTGGGATCTAAAAAGAAGGAAAATTGGTATCACTCTAACTTGGAAATGACTATCAAACCTGCACCTGGTGGTCAGGTTATGAGGAAATGGGAGTTCAGAGAGGTAAGTTGTTTCCTAAGGAAGGAGATTTTCATTCAGCTAATATTATTGATTTAAATTTTCTTAAATCAGCATTTTCCCCACAACAGTCTATTCTGTCAGACAACTTAGAAATAACAGCAAGAACAACTGAGACTCTGTAATTTCAGCTTCAAGTGTTTTTCCTGAGGGTCTTGTTAGGGCATCAGAGAAACAAATATTAAACAGGTAAAAAGATGGGTTACTTGGAAACTAATGAGAGGGAGTAGAAATTAAACTAAAACCCAAAATCTATGGTGCTCAGGTATTTTTTTAGCCTGGAGTCTTATTGATTGACATTGTTGGGGGATGGAGCTGTTGGCAGCACACTGCTTTCCTTTACAGCACAGGAATTCACAGACTTTGTAGGTAGAAAGCAGATAAGAGACATGAAGAAAAAAGCAATGTCTTCTGATGGATGTTTTTCCACACCCCAGTTTCCACTTGCTACAATACAAAAAACAGAGTGCACAAGGTTATATGGAAATAAATGTCAGCTTAATTCATATCAAATGGAAATAGGAAGGAAAATGCCCTGCAAGTGAAAAAATGGCATCCACACTTATAGCAAAATATTTAAGAGCACAAAACAAGGAGAGCTCTTGATCCGCAAATGCTGTACATACAGGTGTTTTATCAAGGAGATTATTTTGCACCAAAATTCTTCTGTGTCAAGATGTTTATGTCCTTGACATGATTTCTTGCAATAATTGGGTATGTTTAGTCAAACAGAAAGGTGAAAGTTAAGCTACATCTTCTGAATCTGTAGTTTTTACACAGTGAAAAACTTATCGAAGGAATTTAAGAGTAGAAGACTCAAAGAATTGCTATTGGGTTGAAGTAAAATGTTAAATGCTGCTCTTTTTTGAGACATAAAATCTTATGTGGCTGTGCTTATGAGCTGATAGTGTATTGTTGCACATCCTAAGTACATCACAGTGGCGTGGAAAACTACTTTCTGTTTAAATGCCTTTAAACAAACCCCAAAACGTATTTGAAACAAACATTAAAAAACCCCTTGGACAATCCTCAGATATGTGCTGCAGAATTACAGCTCCACTTCAGCACAACAATCCTTTTATTTTGATACATTTTCTACTTTCTGAACTTAAGCTGAATACAGGGAAAGTTTTACAGGAAGCAAGAGAGAAACAAAGCAGGAAGCAAGAGAGATGTGTTATGTCAGAATGTTTCTAAGCCATCTCTTCTTGTATCAAGAGTTTCCATGTTAAATTCAGGATCAAAGGTCCTCTCTCAAATGAATCTAAATGTTATCACATGGACAAATGCTATAAACTGAGTTCTATCAGTCAATTACAATTTTCTCTGTAGGTCCAGATTCCCACATGTAGGACTAAATATGCATCCCTGGACAGGTTTCTGTGTAGGCAAATTTCCTCAGGTTTCCCTAGAAATGTTCACTCTGGAAATTCTGTACAAGAAGAAAACAAATAAAAAGGCACCATCATTTTGTTTGAACTTCCAAATATAAAGCATCCTGGGCTTCACTCGATGAAGAGCTCTTGTTTTCCATACTCTCCCAAGAAAGGAACACAGCTAATTGACAGATTAGTTCTAAAGCATGCATGCTCTGTGTTCGGCACCCGGGACACATGCATCCCGAGCACTTGCAGGCTACCTCTTCAAGGTACATCTATTCCACTTATTTGAATATATCAGAATCCTTTCTTGCATGCAAATACATACGTGTTTCTGTCAGAGCAATCCTTGCTGATACTGCATCTCATGGGACCCCATGGTCACCAGCTACCTTCTAACTGCCTGAGTAAAGACAGAAATGTTTTGATTGGAAAAGGGTTCTAGTTGAAACTTGTCAATATCTTGAGACTCAAGCAATTACTAATATATCACTGTGTACTTTAAAACAAACGAAGTACACTGAAATCCCCAAATATGTACCTCCAAAATTAATATATATTCTTATCATGTTTACAGTGTAGGTACTTGACGTAAAATAGGAATGACTGCTGAAAACCTGTCCAGACCAGGGATGTTATTTTTTGCTGCCATTATAAAGAAATATATGGCAAAAATATCCAACAGAAAAACGACTTTTCTTTTTTTTTTTAGTTAGGGGGAAAAAGTGCTGAGAGACACCCTTCTTTACTTTTGCTCTTTTATTCAGCTTATTTTCTTTAAAAATTTTGTCCTTCAGTTAAATTCTCTTCAGGTTGAGTCATCTTAATGTCCTTTACTATATTTTTCCTCCCCTCTTCTTCTCTCCGATGAATTTTTTTTTCTTGCAGCTTCTTTTTCTCATTCTGTTGTGTTCCTTGAAGAGCAACCCCTACCGTTTCAAGCCTTATCCTTCCTCTTCTCATTTCTCTCCTTCCCTGTAAAAAAACTCTGTTATCTATACTACTCATACCATTGTAGACTGAGAAATTTTTGGAACAGGCAACTGCCTTTACCATTTCTATCATGTTGTCTCAACTTTCCTTATCTGTCCCTAGCTGTGATGGAATGAGGGAACACAAGCCAGATCTGAGAAGGGGTAATGAGAAGAAGATGAATCCTATTCAGCACAGCAGTCACTAAACACTATTGTAGATGAGTGAAGAAATTGCAGAAAAACCCATTGCTTCTTGCCTAACAGTCTTATTTCCACACAAGGTTTCAAGCAGGTCTCTGAGATGGCCTAATGACAGAAACAAAGGATAAAGATTCATTTAGAATATAAAGTCTGTGCTACCCCCAGCAAAAACTTTTTTGATAAAGCCAAAGTACTTTGGAACTCATCCTTTCATTACTGGCTTGCAATTTGCTACTTCTTCTTCAGATGATGCTTGAAAGCTTGTTTATATTCCCAGCTACAGCCACAGCAAAAGTTATTTTGTTTCTCTCTACGAACCTTGCCCCTGCCATTATCTCGCTCCGGTTTTGTTTTGCTATTTCAGACAGCCACAGTACAGTTAAAGTTATAAAATCCCTGTAACCTCTTGGACCTTGAAAGAACAACAGATTTTGGAAATACTAACTACATGCTGGAGCACTGGATCACTGAAGCAATCCGGGGGTGCAGTAGCTCTCATTTAGGCATAGTTCATGCAGTCTCACTTCCTGAGAGAGCAAGTACAACCCATCTCTGGGTAAAACACACTTTCAGTAATGGCCCAGGAGTGAGGGAGACCCCATGAGGGTCTCTTTCAGATATGCAGATTGAGGAGGAGATGAGCACATGTTAAGGTACAGATTAAAACATGACTAATAAAAAAGAAGAATTATAATTTCAGAAGTGTTGAGGTTTCTGGGAAAGAACTGGGAAGGAAAGCCAGGGTTCAGATACCAAACTTAACTTTTTTGTAGATTATGCTATGACTATTTCTGCAATAGACATGACCTCACAACATTAAAAGGCCCTTCTAATAAGCAAAAAAAAGTAGACAAATAAGGAAAAAATGCAATGGTATAAGAAACACTTTAGTTTGTTTACTCAGTAGTACAGTTTAAAAGGAAAATTGTATCCTTTTTAGGCTGATTTGTATAGAATACAAAAATTACATAAAGATGATAATACTTTATCATTTGAGATTTTATAGTTTGTCACTTCTAACCATTTGCTTTATAGTTGCAGGAATGCATGTGTCCTGAATGTTTAGAAGAATAAACTGACAAACTGCTACAGGAAATAAATTAGGGAGGTTCCTTTTTTAACAAATTAGTTTGTGAAATGTAAATTTGACAAATAGACTGTTGTAAGGCTCTTACAATAAACTGGAAAAATCAGGCACATAAAAGACACTTTTTTATTTGTAGCTCAAACCCCAGCATCTGTCCAATTATCTTTAGGACCAAATTTGAAAAGAATAAAGCATCTCAGAATGCGCAAGCAAACTCATTAGCTGTGTGATTCATAATGCATCTCAGCAAACTGTTGGTTGCTATACATATGTCAGGAGTTAATTTTCCTGTCACTCTCAAGAAACTATTTTTATATCATTTATTTTTTCTGCTGTCACAGATCCCAAGAATTTCAGTTAAAGATTAGGAATCTCTTCTGGGTGCTGCACACAAAACAAAAAGACACTGTCTGCTTCTGGTTTATGAGAAGGAAGTCAAGGATACTGTCAAGGGAAGACAAAGATGCGTTAAACAATAGCATTCAACATGGTAAGCGCCAGGGCAGAGCGCTCTGAAGCATCTTTGTCATCAACCGTTTCTGCAAACCTCTCAGCCATGGTAAATTCAATTCAGGGATGAGAGGAAGGTTACGTGGTACCAGTGTGAGCTCTTTTAAAGCATGAAGGGCACTGTGGGAGAAAGCAGAAAAAGTTGGTTTGAAAATCAACAAAAAGAGTGATAGAAGATATTACTGTGTGTAGCACAGACACAGGAGTCAGCCTCTCAGGATCTCAAGCTGGAAGAAGTAGTCATGCTCAAGGTGAAGAAACATTGCATAAATCTTGAAAACAGAGACAAGTAATTTCTGATGTAGTAAAGAAGTGGGAACTTTAGGAGGCTGAGAAGAGGGGTCATATGCTTAGACTAATAGATGAGCAAAAATCTCTACACAACCGTATTCTAGGAAAATTGTTAAAAAATAGGTTGTAAGGGTGTTGCCTGATAACAAAAGGAAAAAAACCTTGCAGCAGAGTTAAAGTGGTGAGATATAAAAGCAATTCTTTAATGAAAGGTTTCAGGTGCACAAAATATGGCATTGCATGCGTGATACAGGATTTCTACGATTTTTATGAGGTTAATTAATTAGTATATCTAGCCAGCACATCCAATAGGAAATACGTTATCCCAGTAACCCACCTCTGGATCAGCCCTTGGAGCTGGTCCAGGGGCTTTTTGCCCTATTTTCTTTTTATGTCTCTTAAGTTCTCATTGAAAATAAGATATCCTTGTCAGGAATTCTCTTCTTAAGACTAAACAGAATTTCAAGAATGTATTATTAAGGGTTTGCTAAACTGTGAGAGAGGGCAGGAAAAAATCTAGAAGCTACACAAATATATATTAAAAATCTACAAGGCTACAAATATATGAAAAATATATAAAAAGCTAAAAAATCTTTAGGTATCAAGGGGAATGAATAGAAAAGATCTTTCAGTCATTTAAATACAAGATAAACAGAATTTTTGGGGGAAAGTTTTCAGTGAAGAAATCAATGGTATCGCCTGTTAGATGAATTATGCAGAAAACATCTGCCAGACTTGAACACAACCTGGACATGAGAAACTAGGCATGGTGTCTAGATGGCAGGCTTACAGAAAGCCAGGAAAATGAAGTTTTTCACAGGGATGGAGAAAGAATTCTGTGAAAAAGTTGGACTGCAAAGGAAGATTATGAAGATAAGAGGACATTTCATCATCCATCATTGTTCTACAAGACACATAACAAAAACCTGTGCCAATAAAATAGTATCCAACTTTGTGAATATATAGCTCAGGTCACCTGAGTCACTTGTAAAAGTTTATTTGGCCTGAAGCAAATAAATATGTCTTGTAACAAGACAATACTTTGAACATTAATATTTATTTGTAAATAAAATACAATTTCATTTATACCATACAAGCACAAAATGCCATCTGACGCAAATTCAATCCCAGTTAAATTTCAAGTTATTTTTACTCCCCAGCAACAGAACCTAACAACACTGTCAAGTGAAATCTTACATTCAAGGCTAAAACACTGCAACTGTAATTGTTGTATGACCTGAGGTCACCTAATATAATCCTTTCAAATACTTCATGGATGGAATGATCTTAGAGAGCAAAGTTTAATTATACGCTTACCAGATGTGTTAACAGACTTTCACTGCTTAAAACCAAATTATAAACACACCATTTTAATTCTCAAGGCTGAAAAATATCATCTTTTAAAGTCTAACAAATCTTAGTTCTGCTGATGAATATGTGGTTGGAATTCCAGCCCATGAAAGTATTTGAGTCTTAAAGTCTCCTTTCCAAAATGGGGAAAAATAACCATTATATCTATCTATATATATATAAATTTAAATATATATGAAAATTTATATAGCTGTACATGTGCACACACATATGCATGTATATGTGACACATAAACATATATATGACATCTGTATACAGCACAGATATAAATTCAAAAAATGTCTTATAGACATAAACTATGTATAAATGAATATATATATAGTTCTGTGATCATAGTAATGGAGCATTCTAAAATCACACTACCAAACAGTTTAAATATGATGTTTACATATATATCTACTAAATAAATAAAAAAGCCAGTTATTCACTATTTACTTAATTAAGATTATGATTTGATCCTAAGTTTACAAAGCACTAAAAGATGCTATGAAAATGAAATCTACCTTTAACCAGTCATGCTGAACATGATCAGACACATTTAAACATGTATAAAGTTATATTTTATCCTAGGAGATACTGCTTGAAACTGTAAAGGTTACCAGTCCCTGAATATGGAGTGAGTCGTGAGAAAAGTTTTAAGAGACAAAAAGATTCACTCTACACACTCCAAGAAATAGCCATAATCTGATCTATGTGATAATAGAGTGTGTCTAGCTTACACTGAAGTTTTTTAATAGTCCATATTATGTTCTGCTTGCATTTCAATATCAAGACAGTGAGTGTAGTAGAAGTGGGTTAAAGGCATGACTGTCATGAGTGCAAGGTTATGGCTGTGCTCGGCCAGTGGGGGTTTGGACATTAGGTGTGAGAGCAGAGTGAGTCAGCCACCTCTCTCAATGGTTAGAAACAGCCCAGCACGCTGCATTTCTTTTTCACTTGTCATTATGCACAGGAAAGAAAGATTGCCAAGTTTCTAGTCTAAGATTCTGACCAGAAAAGAACCAAAAGAATGAAACTACTGTGTGCCTGGTCACTACTCTGTGGCTGCAGTTCCACATGGTCGGCTGTGATGGTCAGTGCCTATCTGCACCTCTAAAGCATTCCCAGGCCTGATTTTCCTTCCTTTTGCCATACACAGCGTTATCTGCTGCTATGAACCCCTTTGTCCCATCACATGCTGAATTAGTGAGCACAGAGCAGATGTCCTTGCTGGGGCTCTGGGTGGGCTCTCCTCTCTCCACTACCTCAGCCACTGGGAAGACCAGGATGCAGTGAGGAGGTTTCTTTTGGGAAACAGAATTTGAAGCAAGTACTTCTGTAACGGTTATGTTTGTATCTTGATCTACTTGCAAGCTATAAAACCAACTATTTTTGGTCCAGTTTTTCAATGAAGTTGATTGTGATCCTGAGATTCCTTTGGAGAAGGACTTTCCAATCCGCTTTTGGAACTAACTTCTTAAAATTTCCATGCTTGTGTTTGTCTCTTTTTTGAGTCCAGCTTTCTACCACCTTCACAAAGCATTTGCTAGTAATAATAGAGTAACAGTGGCAGGAAGAATAACATGGGAGAAAGAGGTGACATGTTTGCTTTCAGTTTTTTTCACTCAGCTGTGAGGAGACATCCTCTGAATTTTAGAGCTTGTCTGTCAGCAAGGCCTTGAAATAAAGGCCTATGAAATAAACTATGATGTTGCATTTTTTTAATCAGTAAATCTCAGAAAAACCCCAAACTCTGTGAACCCTGGAAGACAGAAATGAAACTTGTGCAGATGACCTTTTCTATATTGTCAGGATCCTGAGTAACCTGGATCTCATTAAGTGTAATCCTGCTCTAATGATGCTCTGTGCATCTCTGTGTCAACATACATCAGCAAAGAAAAAGAAAAGACTCTATTTTTCAAAATAAACCAAGTTTTAAGTATCAAAGCCTGGACAGCAGAGCCCTAATATCATACATTTTTAAAATTATTATTTCTACTCTCCACTAACATAAAATTTCTATGATAATATTAGAGACAAGAAATGAAAAACAGAAGTTTTATTTTGTGGGGTTATTTTAATAATGTTTAACAACAACTAATCTCCAATGGGCATTGTGCTCCAGCATTTGTTTCAGGCTCTTTGTTGTGCAAGACATGTTAAGGGAGTGAAGTGTAAGAGAATGAGGTGTCAGCAGGCTGAGAAGTTCAAGTGTAACTCCTCCTCCTCCTCATTAGGAGCTCCTAGTCTGTATTTAACCTCTATAATTTAAGACCTCATCATAGTTAAAAGGGCAAATTCAGATTTCTTATCATTATCTATGAAATCTCACTAGTTCTATTGTTTAAAGGAGAAATTTTAGTAGGCAAAGATGTTGGACAGCAAGGTTTACAAAAAAATTTAAAATTAAAGAACTACTAGATCAACTGTTTCCTTTAAGACATTTTTAGTCAGTTACCAAAAAAAAAAAAAAAAAAATCAAAAATTATCTTTACACCCTGCTCTTTTTTTGTTTCTTCTTTAAAATTTTGAATTTAAAATAATTTTAAAATATGCAATTTATAAAAAAGTATTTTACTTTTCCTTGAGAGCAGCTGTTTACCAAAGATTATCTGTATATTCTACCACCATATTTTAAATGCTAATAAGCACACCCATTGCCATAGAATATGACAGTTTCAGCATTTATTTACCAGTTCTATGAACTTACTTAATATGTAAGCTATTTCTAGATATTCTATTGTTTGTTTGATATGCTTTATCACACCAGAGAAATATACAACAAATGATGTTTAAGTATAAATCATACATATCCCCAGACAAATAATCACTTCTAAATAATAAATAAATAAATATTATTTTTTAACTTAAAGTAGCAATAATTTCAGCAATAAAACTCTTGCCAGAAGCCATTGCAGATCTGCTTAATAGTAACAAAACAAACAACAATGAGGAGCCTATAATCTGTCCCTTATCACCCTGTGAAGTAACTCAATTCCTACAATCAAAAGGGAGAAAAGATTCAAAAGTCGGCACAGAAATGTGAATATCTTTCATACAATTCCTTCCTAGACAGAGTTTCATAAAAATATAATCATTTTTGTGAAGGGTGGGAAAATTTAACTCAGCAATACTATCAGCAATATTTCCTAACAAACTTCCAGCAGAGCAGTTAGAAAATGACAAAGTCCATACCATGTCCCCTTCCATTCCCAGATTCTGCATGTCTATTAGATGATAATAGCCTGTTGCAGACAACAACTAGCAAACTGTAGGTCAAGAAACAAGAAATCTCTTCAGTCTACAAAGTTCTAGTTTCAAACTATTCTTAGTTGCCAACAATGTGGCCTTTATATTATCAATGACTAGCATTTGAGATTTAATAATTCATATTAAATCACATCACTCTTAATTATGACAATTATATGCACTACCTTTTCTAAAATATCTGTGAGTAATTTATGTCTTTATCAAATATCATTTATTTTAAGTTAAACAGAAAATTATGTCAGCAAAGAGCCTCTGGGCTGTAGATTGTAGCACTTGAAAGTATTTGATTCTCAAATTCAAATACAGATTGTCAGATTTAACCAAGTTGCATTCATATAGCCATATTTTCTGGTTTTTAGCATGCATGACTCTAATATCTGCAGAGTTTTGGTTTCATTAAATAGTCTCAAAAGTTTCAAATTCACTTCCAGGCAATTCTGGAAAGAAGAATTAAAATTCATTTTTCAAGCTTCCTAGTTAACAAATTCATCACTTAAAATCATTGCAAAAAAACCCTGTACAGCAAGAGACAATGAGTTTTGAATTGTTCCTTTACATTTCAAATAATTTTCACATTGAATGTCTTGTTACATCTCTCTAGGTATGACAACAAAAGTGCCGTTGGCTGTCTTGTTCTCTTAGGATTAAAAAAACCAAAAAAACAGTTCTCTCCTTTTACACCTTTTATATGCAGACAAAGAGTTTTCTGTTCCTTCTACTCCTCTGTCAAGTATAAAATAGTCTTGGCAAGTTTATACAAAAAATTCACAAAAAAATCTGGCAATTTAGCTGGCCTGATAGGGATAATTTCCCTGCCTGTCACTCAGCACAGGGCATTGTCTTTTACACCTGAGTCAGCAGCACATTTTACCACTGCTTTCCTTTCATAATCTGCTCACGCAGTCTGTTTCTCTCTGATGTTATGAGCACTTATTCCTCAGTATGCACAGGAAAGGTAATGGCTATGTCAGCATGTATTGCTCAGCTAAAACATTGTCTTGGGGTGACTTTATGATGTGTATCCCCTATCGCTACTCTATGCCCATGAACCTTTTCTGTGTCTTTAAAC
>VZTI01003412.1:232416-284870 GCA_013397865.1 Struthidea cinerea
TTCTCTTCTTCTCTTCTGGACTGTTTCAACAACATCTGAACACATCAGGAGAATTTTTTCCCGGAGGCCCGGGGCGGTGGGCCCTCGCTGACCCAGCTCCGAGGAGGAGAAAGACCACACCTACAGAAGGACTCTGAAATCTTCCCAGGTTTTGCTCTCCACAGAGATCGAGATCTCATTATTTAGCATTGTTATTCCCCTCCTGTGTGTTTGTTAAATAAATAGCTTGTTATCTCTTTCACTTTCCTTCGAGGAAATATTTTTTCCCGAACCTGGGGGGAGGGGTGGTTGCAACCTGACTTCTATCAGAGGATATTTTCCTCCAATTTGTCCAAACTGGGACAAACATAAAGCTGTTTTCACCACAGTAAATGCTGCTTTTACTTACTTGTGTTTATTACACCACTATAGCCTGACTTTCACTCTTTGGCCATGAAATTGAAAATATGTCATCTTGAAGCCTGTGATGTACCTAAAAGGTACTTTCTTTCTGACAATTTTGACTTGTCTTGTCTTGCTTCTTTCCAGCATTCTTTTTACTAGTCAATTCTTCAGACTCTTCTGTTGTTGTCAATTAGATGGGAGACAAATGAAACCCTAAGAAGTGTTGGTCTTTTCTGTTGCTCTGAAACCAAAATGAAAATAAAGAAGACAACAGGATGACATCAGCAAGTTGAAGCTTCCTTTTCTATTATCCTACTGACTCCACAGACATCTTTTCCAAATCTTCCCCATGGCAAGATGACCTCTGTTTTTCATGCATTTAAGACTGCATATGATTAAAAATAAGGATATTTCATTCCCAATTTTTACCTCTTTCCCTATCATGAGGAAAAGCATTTTTCCTTAAAGAAGAAAAAAAAAATCATTAGTAATTTTTCTGATTTTCAAAACCAACTATAAATTGTCCTGTATCTTGTATAACACAAGTTGCAATACTTAGCACCAATATTAATTGTCTGAATTTGAAACCAAAAAGTCAGATTGTTTCATTTTGAGGAAACTACTCTCATAAAACTCAAATAAAACAGAAGCTGATTTTTTTGTTTCAACAATTGTATATGAGCTGGATCCAGAGGTTAATATTGATAGAGATGAGTTAAAATATTATTTTTCAGAATAATTTACCACAAGCTAAGCATCTAAGAAGCTCTGCCCTTAAAAATTACTATTATTGTCATGTAATTACCTTTTGTGAGAGACAAAAGCCATGTCTGTTTACTGAAACAATGATATATTCTTTTTTTTACTTAGGCATAAACACAGAGGCAGAATTCTGATTCACATGTCATGAACAGAAATGTAACGAGAATTTATTTTGTTGAATTTTCACCATAAATGGTGTTGGAACCAAAAAGCAGCAGCCTCACTTTACAAATTTAAAATTGAATATGCGGGGCTAGCAGATGGAATAAGCTTTTTAATTTTAAGCTAAACATGTTTGAACTAGGAACTTAGAATACATGACAGCCATTGAACTTCAAATATAAATTTTGCAGAGACACATTTCATAGTGGGACTATCGTTTAATGTTGTTAATGTTTGCTTTCTCCATTTAGACTGCAGCAATTGTAAACAGCTGTAACTCACATTAATGGCAATAAAAGCAGGCACTTCCCTGACCTGCCTGAATGGTTTTGGGGGTTATCTACACAGGAAAGTTAGAGTGCCAGGCTGGGAATTTACTGCATAGTAACTGTTCTACACAGCTGTTCTCCTCTAGAGTGAGCATCCTAGCTGCATCTTAAATAGGATTTTTTTGTGTGGTATTTTCTTCCCCTGTAATGCAGAGCCATCCAATTCACATTCAATGCTTCCTGAAAAATGCTAACTGTCCTTCAAGCTGGTCAACAACAAAACATTAAATCATTAAAATCATTGCAATCTTGAAAATTATAGCCCCTTCCACCAATTTTTTTTTTTTTTTTACTTAAAAGAATACAAAATATTCTACAATATGTGATTTCTAGATGGAAGTTAGGAGAATATTCATCAGCATTTTTTCAGGTGATCTTTTTTCAGAGGACAGAAACTGCCCAGTGCTCATGCACAGTCAGTGCCTCAAGGGATGTTCAGGGCCAAAAATGCTTTAAACATACTCATTTTTTGCCTTCACCAGTACAGATCAGTTCTACACATGCAAACAGGTCTATGAAGGGAGTATGACTACTGAATATAAACACATAATTCTGCTGATTCTAACTCAGGTGTGTTGGTTTTACTGAGGGATTTTATTGTTTGAAAAATGCAACTTTTATTTTTGTAGCTGCTTTGTCCTGATTGTCTCAGTTTTTCTTGTAAAAGCACATTTAGGTCTCTCAAAGTAAGTACTAGTAAAATTAAATTCCTAATCTAAGTTGCAAATGTATTTGAAATCAGCTTCTAGTAGTTTGTTAAGGACAATACACTTGTGTTTTGTACTTGTCAATATCATGAGGTTCAACAGGACCAAATGCAAGGTGCTGCTCCTGGGTGAGGACAACTGCTGGTATCAATACAGTTTTGGGGGGAAGAAGGGATGGAGAGCAGCCCTGCTGGAAAAGTCCTGTGGGTTCTGTTGGATGGAGAGATAGTCATGAGCCGACAGTATGCACTCACAGCCCAGAAAACAAACCATGTCCTGGGCTGCATCCAAAGAAGTTTGGCCAGCAGGTGGAGGGAGGTGATCCTCCCCTTCTTCTCTGCTGTTGTGAGACCCCACCTGCAATGCCACACCCAGCTCTGGGGTCCCCTGCACAGGAAGGACACGGATCTGATGGAGTGAGTCCAGAGGAAGGTCCCAAAAATGATCTGAAGTTTGAAATACCTTTCCTACAAGGAAAGGCTGAGAGAGCTGTGGTTGTTCAGGTAGGAGAAGAGAAGGTTCCAGGGAGACCTTATTGCAGCCTTCCAGTACCTGAAGAGGGCCTACAAGAGAGATGGGGACAGACTGTTTAGTAGGGCCTGTTGTGATAGGACAAGGGGTAACGCTTTTGAGCTAAAAGAGTGTCGATTCAGACTCGATATAAGGATGAATTATTTTATGAAGAGGTGGTGAGATGCTGGGACATGTTTTCCAGAGAGGTGGTAGGTGCCCCATCCCTGGAAACATTCAAGGTCAGGTTGGACAGGGCTCTAAACAAACTGGTCTAGTTGATGTCCGTGCTCTTTGCAAGGGGTTTGGACTATATGACCTCTAAAAATCCTTTTGAACCCAAACCACTCTCTATTTCTATGAAATATCAGTTGCCATCTTCCAGGGTTTTCCCAGAGATATCTATCAATGGGCAGCATCATTTAGCTATAAAGAAATCTTGCTTTTATTCTACTTTTCCTTCCATCTGCATATGGGCCAGATCCTACTATATTGGTAAAGTCTGAAATTACTCACTTCTCAAGTACGTTCAGTTCCTAGCAAGGTTGGTATCTAAATCCTAGTTTAACTTCACTTACATCAAGAAAATGAAATCACTAAAAAATTGAAGATGTAGAGTAGAATCAACGCTACCTGGAATACTACAAAACTGATAACAAAAGCGAACATTTATCCTGCAACCAATAAAATAGACTGACAAATGTGGTCTAGCTTGCCTAGGGAGCTGACAGAATTCTTTCTCAGTTGTGTTTTGATCATTTTGCAGTAACAGCATCTGGGAACATAACTGTGCTCTAGGACTGTTGGGCAGGTTGGACTTGTTCTGCAGCTCAGCAGCTGAATCACTCTGGATGTGTTGAAAAACTCCATGGAGAGCTGAGAATCTGCTCTTTCATTTTAGGAGGATTTTTTCCTTTAGGCACTTATAGAAACATATGCTTAGGATGCAAGTGAAATCATCCATGTATCCATACATCACTTGTGATTCACTGATCAAGTATTTTTTTTCCAAACCAAATTGTGTTCATAAAAGGTATCAAATAATAACCATAAAACCCAGAGACAACAAGAGCATTAGCCTTGTCCCATACAATTCCTCTTACAAGTGAACACAAACCTTATTTGTGGATTGTAATCTAATGCTCTGTTGCAGCTGGTAGAGTAGGAAGAAAGTCCCACTTAGTATTTTATTAAATATCATAGTAACATCTTCCTACAAAGATTCTTCTTGTCAAAACAAGATAGTCATATGTTGGTGCATTTTGTTCTGTACCGTTTCTGTCGTATTCCACACTTACTTCCCAATGCCAAGAACTTGCTTTCAGGAGAAAGAAGCATTCCTGAGGAAAGACTGAAAGAATTAGAAAGCTCTTTTAGTTGCAATCAAACTTTTGCAGTAATCTGTAATTTTCTTGTAAGGAGGCCCATTCAGTCCATTCATAAGAATATAGCAATTGGTTTACTTGTAGAGGACCCTTGGAAATCAATTGAAATTATAATAATATCTTCAAGTGCTACACTTTCCATAGTCTGAGAACCAATTCTCTTGGAAACACACTCCCCTTGCAAATCTTTCTCTTGTCAAATAATTGCTATTTCATGTATAATAATTTCATGGATGCTGCCTTTAATGTTTTCTGTCATTGTATATTTTACAGTTCTTGACTAAATAGAAGTGATATTATGCAAATTTAATTTTATATGCACAAGTATCACTTCCATGTTTCAATTTAAATGGAACTGATTTGCAAGTCAAACAATAGAGCATTTCCCAGCAAACAGATAAGACTCTGCTATATGCAAGCATGTTTGCAAATGTGTCTCATAATCTTGGATTCGAGTTTTAGAAACCTGCAGTCAAACCTCCTACCTACATCTGTGAGCAAACACACAAGTAACTGGGGGTCTGTATAAACCCAGCAGATGGACGGTCCTTGCATGAACAGATTGCGGGAGAGGCAATGTGGGATGCAGTGCCACCCCTTCTGAACAGCAAACGCGAGCAGTCTGAGGCAAAGAAGCACTCAATTAAGGCTCCACATCTTGTTTCTTTTCCTAGATGAAGGCAAATCCTCTCCCGCCCCACCTCTACAAAGTCATTTTACTCTAGGAGAATGATTTGCATTCACTTCCAATATGAGCAAATTGCTTCCTAATATTTCCCGGTCTGCAGGACATGCTGAAACACTCGCACATGGTGAATGATAAAAATATGCTAAGAGCTTGTATCTGTGGAGGAAAAAGATAGTTCTTGGATTTGGTTTCTTTACAGCTGATTACTTTCTTTGGCTTGGTTGTGTAAAGACATTATTGCATTCCAGTCTGATTTGACTGTATTTCTCACTTTTTGTAAAGGGTGCTGTAAGCTCAGGATAAAGGCTTTTATGAGCCAAATGAAGCACTGTCTGAACTAATTTCACCAATGAAGGCAGAAAGGCAGGTAACAATTATGTGTTCTTCCTTGCTTATGTTTGTGGGTCTTTCTAGTGCTTCTTTGACTCCCTCCACATCTGCTCATGCACCTTTATATAAAATTTCAGGTTCTTCTGAAAATCTCCCCATTGTGTAATCTTGGGCCTTGCATCACTCAAATGCATACTACTACACTCATGCTAGTGGATGCTGCATTTTATTTCACAGCTTTTCACAAAATCAACACAAAACCTGTTTACATGACTGCCTAATTCACTGTGTGATCGGTCCAAACTTAACCTCAAAGACCTTGAAACATTTGTACCAAGGGAAAAATCATAAGAAAAAGGACCATTAGGAATGCAGTCTTTTGCAGCACAACTACATATGTCATACTCTGTGGATTGTAAACCAACACTGCCTTGTTTCTAAGGCATTGGTGTGCTATAATGCATTGTTAAGAAACCCACTTTCATTCCATAGAAAACTTAATCAAAAGAAAAAAACACTTGTTCAAAGACTGCTTCTTTCTTTATAATACATGAACAAATAATTGAACTCACAAAAGAGGTTCATTTTTGGTTCTTACCCTGCTTTTTGTATATTAAAGTCCTGTTGATTTATTCTGACAGCAATATGAAGGACAAAGAAGGAAAAATGGGTTCTAAAAATCTGGTAATTCTCTCAGCACCATCATAATACCTCTATTTGGTTACTTGGTTATCTATAACAAAAATAAAGTCCACATATTTTTTTGTCTTGCACTGATAAGAGATGGATATAAATACTACCACATGAAACTGATGGAGTTTTTACGTCTTTCTTGTACAGTGTAATTATGTAATTGTGTTTGATAAGGGATAAAAGCAAAAAGACTAATTCTCATAGTATATGCTTACTTGTAAGAAAAAATGAGGGTTATATTATGATTGGAGGTTTTTTCCTTCTTTATTACTATGAAGAGAGAGATGACACCAAAATTTCTGTGTGACAGGCAAGCAGCTGTTGAATAATAATTGAAAATAATTCAAGAAATGTTACATCATGTAATATCAATATTTAAATGTACACACTTCCAGAGTCCTCTCTGACCTCTAACAAGTGCTATTTGTACTTTGATTTTTTACTTCTAGCAGAGGCTTAGTTTTAGTTAGAAGGGGAAAGATAAAAAAGATAGAAATAAAAACTCATATCCAAGTTAAATTGAAAAATTATTCTTTTGTGAAATTTCAAGTTTTCTTATGGAAACATGTCCCTTCTCTTTGTTGCTTGATTTCTCCTATGGCTATACCTCTGCCTATTCAGAACAAACTTCTGCAAAAGAACTTTGCAGAAAATTCACAGAAAATCTGGGTGAATAAATAAACAGAAGGACAAAGAGAATGCCAACGGACAGTAAAATCTCATAGGAAAAATCTTGCATCCTTTAATAATGTAACATGCAAAGTCCAAAGCAGAAGACAAAGAAGTAATTTTTTATGGCCCTGATATAAAAGAAAAGTCACAACAGTGGTTGTGACATGAAATTCCTGACTTTTTTTCCGTTGTAAAAATCTTTCAGAATAACATTTCAGAAAAGGCTGTTACAGATTTTTTTAAACCAAGTTGATTTTCTGCTTTCAATATTAGTAGTATCCACATGTGATTTTAATGCTCATGAAATGTGCTCATCAGTCTGGTAGAGTAAAATATCTTTATTATCTATTGATCCAGTTTAGAACTGGCAGAGAATAATTCTTTGCCCCCACTTACCAATGCTCTCACCTGGAAGAAACTTTTTCTGTGAGTGGGTTGTTTTTGGGTTATTAACTCCCAAGGGAAAGGAATATGTCTTTATTTGTTTCCCTGTGTCTAGGACAGTGTAAAGCTCAGCACAGAGGTTCAAATTATAAGTAGCAACAACGACAGTAACAATAATTAATTATATTATGAAGACATGTTTCTCCTTCCTGCTGTCCTCATTAATATAGCCAAAAGGTTGGTAGTTACCTACAGTTAGTCACCTGCAGCTGTTTCAATTGTAGCTGTCTGTGACTTTTTATTCAGAAAGGAGGGGGGTGTTTGACCCCTTGAAGTGAGAAATAAACATTTTTATTTCTACTAGCCACTGCAATATAAGCCATATATTTACACCTGGTAGCTTCTGAGGTGAAAAGAATTATTTCCTTGTTTGTAAATGAACATTATCAAGCTGAATAACATGACTGATCTTTAAACTACTTTTTAAAAGAAAATTTTTCTTAAATCAAGAGTTCCTAGTGTTTTAGGATGCATTGCATGCTTTAACATAGTGTTCTAAGGGCACTAAAGGTTACATTTTATTTCCAGTTTCATTTTCAGTTCTCAGTACACTTATTTCTGCAGAATTTGGATCAAAAGAACTCCCAAGTCACTCCACATATGCAGGTTTGATATTAATAGCACTATAAACATCTTGATTGTCAGCACTGTAAAGTAGAATGACGTGGTGGAAAAAATAAGCTCATAGCTGAAATGTAACATTTTTGCCAGTGTTACAAAATAAAAGAAGGTGATAGATTTTTGTCTTGGGGTTTTGAAATAGCTTGATCTCAGTAAAACAGCTCAGAATGATCTTTTTTGGTCCCTGTGAGAAAATGGCCTTTTAAAAAGTAGTTTATTAATACATTCAGGATTTTTGAGAACTTCCCTGGTGTGTTATTAGACTCAGTAAAGGCACTGTATATGTATTTCCATGATAGTATGAAGTTTCACATTCCTTAATCTTCACTCCAGAAAGATTTCCACTGAACTCAAAGGAATGTTGTTTTACTGGGTAAATAAATACTGTTAAAGTGCTATGGAATTGCTCTTGATATTAGAATTGGTTGCATGTAGTCCTGGTTTACACTTGTGAGCATGAACAGAGTGTTTAATTGAGGCTTAAGATAATTTCTTCCTGCATGGTTCACATTCAAATGAATGATTTGCTGGCATAGTGTAGGTTGTTTTATTAATATTAATATTTGATCAAATTGGGGTTCAAAACATGGAGATGAATTATAACTTCTAGCTCAGACACAAGACTAACTGAACAGGCTGTCACATATCTACTACATCAAAAATGATAGGTGAGATTCCAGTTATTTTGTGTTCATCAGTGGGGACAAAATTGTTCCTTGTATTTCAAGTATTCCTCAGTACTTGCTCAGCTGTCAACCCAACTCAGGTCTCCAGAGCCTATGGGTCACCATGTCCCGTGGTGCAGGCATGTGAGCCACCTGGGTCTAGAGAGGATGGCTAAAGTCCCACTTACTACCCAAAATGTTCCTGTGCCTGATTTTTGGCATATTCATTCAGTTTGATCATTACCACACAAAAATAAAAATCTGTAAAAAAATCAGAGAAAAGTGAAATAAGATATTACTGGAAAGTAGGGAGAAATGAGATATCTATATGTTTAGTGGAAGCCTGATGTATGTGTTACCTTCGTCCACCATGTCTAGATGCTGGCAATGGGGACACCTCAGGGTGACCCTGGTGAGGAGATGCCAGTGTCTGCCTCATGCTGGACACAGCTGGTTCCAGCTGACACCAGACAGAACCCACTGCATCCATCAGCCAAACTGGCGGCAGCTCTGGGAAAATCTATTTAAGAGTGAAAACTGCACAGGCAGTGAGGAGCGTGGGGGAAAAAAGTGAGAAATATTCCCATGAGCACAAAGAAGGTGAAAGACATACTCGGGTACTGGGACACCCCCTGCAGCCCATGGAGACCAAGGTGGAGCAGTTATTTCCCTTCAGCTCATATGGGAGTCCACAACGCAGCAGGATCACCCTGAAGAACTGCAGCCCATGGAAAGAACCCATGCTGGAGCAGGGAGGAAAGGTAAGGAGGTACAGTTATGGGCTGACCATAATCCCCTAATCCCCACCCTCCCTGTGTTGTTCAGAACTGACAAGTTAGAGGAGTGGGGAGAGCAGTGAAGTTGTCTGGGTGAAACGGGGGATGAGGGGAAGGTGAGTTTTCAATTTTGTCTTTGTTTCTCGTGGTCCAAGTCTAATTAATTAGTGATAAATTTATTTTCATCAAGGCAAATTTGTTTTGTCTGTGATGGTAATTGGTAAATTATCTTCAAGTCTATATCTCAATCCACAAGTTTTTTTATCTTATTTCCTTCTGTTAAGGAAAGGGAGTGAGAGAGGAGCAGAGTGGGCATCTGACATCCAGCCGAGGTCAATCCACCTTTGATTGGGGCTGGAACACTTACCCTTCGAGCAGAGGCTAAGAAACTGGGACTTTTTCTGCCTGGAGGAGGGGATGGCTTGTAGGTGCTAAAAAGCTAGAAGCAGAGAAATTCTTCAGCCTTTTCTCAATATTCTGTGAGAAGACTGTCTTTCCTATGTAAACTATTTTAAACAAGGTCACAGTTTCATAAACTTCTTGCACCCTCAAGCTGTTTTGCAAGATTGTTATGGCTTTGACTTTGAAAATATTATGGAATAGGTATCTCAAGACTTGGCCAATCCTCTCAAGGGGTGGATGGCCGAGGAACCAATTACCTATGCTGCTCAACACACTTTTGCGATCTATCCTATATAGTAGTCAGAAAATTATTAAAGAAAAGCTTCGGCTTCCACTTGTTCATGAGCCTGGACTCTGTGTCATTTTCTTTATGCGCCTTGGACGTAACAGTGACAATGGCTTCAGGGAGCCTCATCACTGTCCTCCAACACTTATAGGAAGGTCACTGAGGCTCTTTGCAGGAGTTTAAGAGATGAGAGAAGAAACCAAAGCACAGGGGATTCAGTTCAGATATAAGGCAAGACTATATCCCCACAGGGAGAGCCAGGGAGTGGAAGAGGTTACCCAGAGAAGTTGGCTCCTTGGAGGTTTTCAAGCCCCAACCAAGTAAAGCCCTGAACAAAGGAGTCTGACCTGAGAGCTGCCCTAGCTCTGATCAGGAGTCTGGACTAGAGACAAAGT
This sequence comes from Struthidea cinerea, assembly GCA_013397865.1. Classification (NCBI taxonomy): domain Eukaryota; kingdom Metazoa; phylum Chordata; class Aves; order Passeriformes; family Corcoracidae; genus Struthidea; species Struthidea cinerea. The sequence continues at coordinate 242,628 of VZTI01003412.1, forward strand.
CTATTTCAGTTTTACAGTCATATTTCAGTAAGGAAAGACCTTCAAACTGTCCTACTTTGTTAGAAAAGAAAGTTAATAAAGCATTTATCTTCTCTTTATGGTTTTTCTAGTCTGTGAATATGTTCCTATTTAAAACTATTACCCATGAAATCAAAGTACTGAACTTTCAAGTGAGTAAATTCATATTCTGCAGCTACAACTGCTTTCCATTTGCAATTTTTTTGTGCTTTACCCTAAATACAACACTCGTCTCTTAAACAGACATACTCTTCAGCATCCATTAGACTTAAAAGAATTCAAATTCAAATTTCTCTTCCTGAGATATGAGAAGATTCAGTTGTGAACAGGATTTTTTTCAACACATAGCTGCTGTTTTTCCCAATTATATAACATAAGCCACATATATCAATGTCTGAAACTTTGCAAGAGCTGGACATTTAAGTCCATGTGTTCTTTTATATGTCTTTGTTCTTACTGTTACTCTTTCATAATTCGGACAAATTGCAGTTAAGGAAGAACATCACATTTTGTACATAATGACATCAAATATATCTTTCAATGTCATTAAAATAGTCTTTATGTTTTTGTGTTTGGGTTTTTTCCTTATATTTGAGGTTCTCTTATATTTGCTAGCTAAAAAAGAGCCTAGTGAAAGAAGGCTCAGGCAGACAGCTGAGAAGTGAAAGAACTCCTTGACATTTGGTAATATTTTTGACTTAAATAATTTGGGAAATTTTAGATGTAGCAGAAAACAACTAGCCACTTTACTTTCCATGCCAAAGGATTTTAAAAGTCCAGCTGTAATCATTTTAATACTGCTTTCACTTTTATTTACAGTGAAAACATAACATTCCTATAAAAAAATTAAACAAAATAAATTATGTTTCTTAAAAAAAAATAATTCTATCTTCAATTGAAATTCCAGTATCCAATCTTTGATTAGGGAAAGAAATGCTGAACATGATTTTTCATGTAACTCAGAACTCTAAATTTGTCACTTGATGATATTTCAATACCTCAGATTAGCAGAAATTCTTGGAAACCTCTTTATGTAGAGATTAAAGCCATAAAGAAATTTTGATATGTTGTAATGGAAATAGATTGCCTGAACGTATAAATCCAGTATGAAAAGATCTAAAGATCCGGATACAATTTTAAAATGTCTTTACTAGAAAATAGCCAGATATGGAGACCACAAGCCCCTCTTTAAGAGAGCTATTCATTAAACCCTTGGTACACATCTTAGTGTAGAAAATTAAGTTACATTTCTAGATCTGTTTTTCCTGAAGTGTCAAGAGCAAGAGTGGACTTCTCTGCAAGGGAGGGGGAGGTTAAGATGTGACTCTTGAAATGGGCCAAGGGGAAACCCCTGAGAATACTTCTCACAGATTTCTCCAAGGTGTCTTTCCACAGTTACCCAACCCAGGTTGCAGAGTTTCACCACATTGTGCCAGTTAAAGCCCAGCAAAGGAGGGAAGAGGCTCTGGAGCCTGTTAGAGCACTCGTATTTCCAGACTAAAAGTTAGAAAGACACCAGGTAATCAAGGAGTGAACTTTACCAGCAGAAAGCAATTTAAAAGCTGATAAATAGCTCTTGAAAACTGTTAGTAAAAATAATGTAAGAAAATCTTGGACACTTCTTTTCATTACTTTGTGTTAGGCATAATAATGTATTTTCCTCTTAAGACTTCATGTGATCACAATTCTTCTCTTCATATAAATTCTTGTAACATTTTACATTTTCTTCTGAGATATAAAAGCACTTCCCTCCTTTTACTGCAGGATATTATAAAAATATTCCTATTCTATTGTAAAAATAGAATCCATAAACGTTTCTGGCAATTGCCACGCACCGGTACTGTCCATACACTGCTGGAGTATTTCTCTCCTACCATTTCTAGCCCTCCTTATAAACTTGTTTTATTATTATATTGCTTCTTCACAAAGCAGTTCCACCTGTGATATGTAGAACTTCACTATTAATTCAAAGATATGTTCATATATATATATATGTATGCATCCATGTGTTTTCTACAGATTTCCTGCATAATTCGGTACTATTTCGAAGTTTTACTGCACTTATCTGTCTGTTCCCAGTATTTGTATAGCTCATAGAAGAACACATAAATGCCTAGCTAATAAAGGCATAATGCAAGTTAAACAAACAAACAAAGAAATAAATAAATATATAAATGAATACTGATGTCTGAAGTGTTTTGTTTATACCTTTCCATTGTATACTTCTTGTTCTTCCAAAATTACAAAATCTATTGACAAAATCTTACATAGCTCTGCAGTGATATTCAAAAGATATATTATTAAATCCATTTTTTTCAGATGAGGAAACTGAAGCACAGGGAAGTGAAAATTATTTTTTCAATACCTTAAGTAGTTTTAACAAATCCTGCCTTGAAGGCTGCATGTCAATAGTAGTCACTTTAAACTATTGGTATAATTCTTTACCCAGTTATGGGAATGTTAACCAGACAACTGAGATAATTATTATATATATATAAAAATAGTTATCTAGGGCTCAGGGCCCAGTTCCCAGCATTTGATCTCAGTGTTAAGGTCAGCACTACCTTGGCTAACACACTACTGAAAGAGTACTTGTGAAAGTATAACCTTTTGTATAAACGATACAAAATAATTTTAATAGAAGTTTCTACAGCTCCTTGCAATGTTTTGAACAGTACCAGTAAAGAAGTAAAAACTCATAAAAAGAAGTTTTACAAAGGCAAGCAACAAAAAAACTGAAAAAACCCAAAATGTGTAACTACAAGAACTCTGAACAAGAAAGCAGGAATGCCTGCTAATCATTTATATCTCTTATCTGGAGCAAATCAGGAGATTGCGTCTATCCCACGTGATGTTGTTGAAACAAAGATTTGCTGCCTGTAACACTGGGCTAAAATGAAAGATTTTCCAGATTAACAGAACATAATTCATACCTAGGTCTTGAAGGAATTACCTTAAGACCTACCTAGAAATTGGTTTTATTACAGATTTCACTCTGAAAAAAATTCACTAATATGAGATGAATCCCACTTCCCCATGGAAAGAGAGTGTGTGGTGCATCTACCAGTTGAATAGCTAGCAAACACAACACAAATTAAGATTTGTGTTTTCCATGTATGAAGAGCAGGGCAGAAAAGGAGTGTAACTGGAACAACAGTGCTGAGTTGGGTCTAAAATATGGCAAGGAGGGACAAAAATGCTGTTTTCTAAAAAAAATTCTTTCCACACTAGGACCAGAAAATCCCTGGTTCCGTGTGTCCATGTACTATACTTGACAGCCAAATTTCTGTGGCTACTAGCACAGTGTCAAATACAAACCTTCTCAAGTAAGCAGCAGAAGTGAGAGGTTATCTTGTTGTTGCTTATGAACATAACTGAAAACAGGAGACCCTTTTCAAAAATATGGGTAAAGATTTTTCCTTCTAGGTTCCTGACTTTTACTGACTGGGTAAGCAAACAGAACTATAGAAGGAACATTTCTTCAACAAGACTCTGGACACTGGTGATTTTTCCAGCCATCAAAAGCTGGAGTAATCTTTCTGTCCCAGTAATTCCAAAATTAGTGCCCAGGGTATTTTCCTTATTTTGGGAATACACGTTATCTACTTCAGACATCAGATCAGGTTATGTATTGCATTTTCAGCATTTTTCCTTCATGATTCTGCTACAAACCCACATTTACGAAAAACTGCTATCTAAGAAACATAAATCCTTCATGATAGAAATCTCTAGCAGATATAACCAATATGATAACCATAGGAATGTCTCCAAAAATCCTTGTTCTCTTAAGCTGGACTAAATTACTTTTCCCTTTGATGGACAGACCTGGGGAAGGTGCATCACCACAGATCTGACTCCCCTTCTGTTTGTCAGAGTTATTCCTCTACTTACCTGTATCCCTTTTTATTACTCTATTTCGCTTCCAAATTTTTCTGGTACATTTTCATGATCAGCTACTGATAGTCTGATGCAGTTACAATGCCTGTTATGCCTCACCTGCACAGCTATTGCCTCCCAACAGCAGTGAGGAAGGATTACATACAGTGTATGCAACTTCTTCCTAATGTTTCTGGTGGAGTAATCAAAATATAGATGTGTCCATGTTTGTGTGATACAAGATGACAGGGTGGGGAAGAAGGAGAAAATAGCATCTTCCTAAATTACAAAGTCCAATCTCAAAAATATAATTAATTCCCTTTAGAGTGTGAAATAGGAAGTGTCTGCACAGTAGTATCAAAATAGGGAGTTACAGGAGAATCTGTTATAAATTTTGTAGAAAGAGATGCTTTTTGATCCCAGCACATTTTTTCCAGGGATTTGGAAGAGCAGGAGTTCTACTGGGCTCCCAAATCATGGTCATCCAAAAATATTTTCTCTCTCTTCTTCTCCTATTGATGATTAATTGGGAGCAGTTTTCCCACCTAAAGAATGGATGTGTAGAAAATGGAGCCTGCACAATGTCTATATAGGTAGCTGAGGCAGGAATACAAAAGTTAGGAGAACCCTCAAAGACTTTCTCCAGACTTGGCCAAAAAAATGATATTACTACTGTAAAGGCCATCAGAACTGCTGACTGTGTCAGCAAAAATGTAAGCTACTCAGTAAGCTGCTAAGGTTAGCTGACGTTACAGAAAGGAGAGACTCAAGCAATTAAATCCTATTATCTATTACATTAATTTATTAGGTGGCAATCTACCAATCAAATGTCATGCTGCCATGCCAGACTTCAGCTGCTGGGATAATAACAGAATACAGCTTGCTGAATCCTCCTGTATTGCAGATCCTCTGGCAATTTAGAGATCAGGGCATCAAGTGGAGGCTGAATGTGGCTGAGAGCCAACAGATAATTTATGAAGCAAGTGTGTAATAGCAGAAGCTCATCAAGAATGTAGAGAGCTATTGCCTATGGTCCTAATTTCTTTTTATGTTATTAGAATGGATGAAATGTTTAAAGTTCACATTGTGGAGAACAAGACTCTCTAGGTTGACTTTCTGTAACAAATGAAACTGAGAGAGCAGCATCAGAAGATTCTCTTTTCTAATATGCTTCAGCACCAGCTCTTTCTGAAATGTTTATTGTTAAATAAAAATAAAAGAAAATTACTTTCTCTGTTAAAATGAAACTTTCATAGAACTTTTTACTTAGGTAAAGATTTTCATTTTTTTTTCCAGATAGACCCAAATGCAGAATATTTTTTTCCTTTAAAAAAGTGGTATTGAAACAATTAAAATTAATACATTTCTTTGAAATTTATTGAAAAGATTAGGATTAAGGAAAATCTTAAAATGTATTTCTCAATAGGTTTTATGAATGTCTATTCCAAAAAAAAAGACAATTCCTGGCAAGCAGTGCACTTTTAGTTTAGTCACTTCAACAAAAGATATACCCTACAAGAAACAAGTAGTAAACTGAAATAAATAAAATCTGTTTAAACAGTTGAAAACAAATTTATTATTTCATAGAGAAATTCACCCAGATGAGGGGATTTCACATAAGATACAGTGTGGGGTTGAGTTTTTTGCTACTTTTACTGTTCTAATTTTTATTTTAAATATATGAATAAAAGTAGCATTCTAATAATTAATAGTTCTGTATTGATTTATCATATGTCAATTACATAGATACCATTAATCTTTTTTTAAATTTTAATAGTAACTTAAGTATTAGTAGCTACATTAAAATGAATAGCCCTATTAATAGCCTTGACAGCTATCTAAAATTAGGTCAATTGCAGTACGTGTGTGAGTTTGTGCATATTCTATTGTATTTTCACTATATATTTTGAAAATGTCTGTTAATATAGAGCTTAAAGACCTGGTACAGGTCGTCAGTTGCTACAGGTCTATATAGATTAACAAAGGCATGGTCTGTAGAGCTAGAAGTGTAACAATACTGTAAAGGATCGAAATGTTTGAGTATTTAATGGGAAATGCGTGGAAGAGACAGAGATGCCTAATTTTTAACATATCTTTTTTTGAGAAAATGTTACTAAACCAACTTCTCTGTATGCAGCCTTGCATACAGTAATCAGTATTATTAAGGACTTACCAGTACTTAAGTCCTGAAACCAGAAAAAAAAAAAAAAAAGAAAATGCATGTCTATAGGGACATATGCAATCACACAAAGTCGATAAGGAGTACCCAAAAAGGCACATAAGACAGTATAAAAAATTCTTGTTTTGGCATTCTTAGAATTGCCATTATTTCTCTACAACCTCTGTTTTCCTTTCACATTGTAATCTTTTATCCTCTTTTTTATATACGTTGCAATATAGGAGTCTCTTTCCCCAAAAGATTTCAGTTTAACTAGACAATAAAATCCTAAATATTTGTTTAGCTACTTTTTCAGCACAGGGTAGGCACAGTGATACCAGCAAACTGTGTTAGTTAATAGAAGTAAATGCTGTGGATGAGAATATCCAAGGACTAATTAAACTACAGAGAAAGAAATAGGAATTTAGGAAGAACTGTTGGATGGAAGTGGGTCTGATGGAATTAGAAAGAGGTGATGGGAGATGTAGATGGAAAACAGGAAAAAATGTTGAAAGAAAAAGCTTGTTTCTCAAAAGAAAAAATAATAAAAACCTCTCATAAAAACCTCTGATAAGCTTTCTGAAAATCCAATCATCCTTGCTTTGACCAGGATTTTGTTTTGTGTTTGTCTCTTGCTCAAGGCCTGTGTGTTGGTTTTTCATGGCAAGATTTTGGTAGCAGGTGGTTGCAGGAGTGACTCTGCAAGAAGCTTCTAGAAGCTTCTGCCATGTCCTACAGGGGCAATGACAGCTCCAAGACAGAGCAGCCACTGGCCAAGGCCAAGCCCACCAGCAACAGCGGTAGCACCTCCGGGATGACAGATTTAAGAAGGGGGAAATAAATCCTGTGCAATCACACCTGGAGAGAGGACTTGGAATATGTGATCGAAACAACTCTGCAGACACGCCAGGGAAGAAGGAGGGGGAGGATGTGCTCCAAAGTGCTGTAACTAAGATTCCCCTACAGTCCATGGTGAGGCAGCTGTGCCCCTGCAGCCCACGGAGGTCCATGGGGAGCAGAGATCCACCTGCAGCCCCTGGAGGACACCGCGCCAGAGCAGGTGGATGCCCAAAGGAGACTGTGACCCTGTAGGGAGCCCATGCTGAACAGGCTCCTGGCAGGACCTGTGGACACATGGAAAGGAGCGCACGTGGAGCAGGTTTGCTGGCAGGATTTGTGACCCTGTGGGGGGCTCACACTGAAGGAGCCTGCACTCAGCTCACACTGAGGGACTGCACCCTGTGGAAGGGACCCATGTTGGAGCAGTTCATGAAGAACTGCAGCCTGTGCGAGGGACTCACCTTGGAGATATTCATGGAGCACCATCTCCCATGGTAGGAATCCCACTCTGTAGGGACAGAGTGTGAGGAGTCTTCCCACTGAGGAGGAAGGAGTGGCAGAGACAGCATGTGATGAACTGACTGCAGCCCCCATTCCCTGTCCTCCTGTGACACTGACAGGGATGAGCAAGAGAAAATAGAAAGTAAAGTTAAGCCCAGGAAGAAGGGAGGTGGTGTTTTTGCGGGGAGGGTTTTTAAGGTTTGGTTTTATTTCTCATTATCCTACTCTGATTTGATTGGTAATAAATTAATTCATTTTCTAGTCGGCCTGTTTTGTCCATGATGGCAACTGGTGAGTAATCTCTCCCTGTCCTTCTCTTGGCCCATGAGCCTTTTGTTGTATTTCCTCTCCCCTGTCCAGCAGAGGAAGAGAGGAATGGAGTACCTTCAGTCATCCACCCAGGATCAACTGCTAAAGAGACTGGAGTAGTTACTCTTTGCAGGAGTACATGGGGCAGTCGAGTGAAGATGCAGAAGGATGAATTCTGTACTCAGCATGTTCAATTCTGAGCAATAGGAGATTTAGAGGCTTGTTCAATTTTGAGCAATATGAGATTTACAGTCTTTCAACTTAGCCACATTTAAATAGTTTTTTGCATACAACCATTCATAAGCCAGATTTAAATTTTCACTCTGAAGTATAGTAATTGAATTAGTTACTTAATGACTGAGCATGGAAAAACAATTTATTTTCTCCATTACTGTTCTAAAATGGAATTTCATTGATTTTTAGGAGCAAATTTAGTGTGTGGCAGATATTCTACAATAAATACTGTGGTTCAAACTTTGGCCGTATCTTTCTGGGTTTTTTTTTCCTAATAATGGAAAATTCAAGGTACATCTTGCTATATGCAGTGCTACAGTTACCAGCCATAATGACTTGAGTACATATACAGGCACTTCACTTTCTTCAGAAATGTCTAAAAACTAAGCCCTACAAATGCTGAACTAAAAATAAATCAGAAAACCCTGCTTCTGACCTGCCTGACTCAGAACATTTACTTCTAAATGAGTCCTGCTGTGTGATTTGAATTCATCTTGGAGTATGGATTCAGAAAAAAGCCCCTGAGCCATTACTTTTTCAGTCAGACCTCACTGCTTCCTTTTTTTTTTTTAAATAGGCAGTCGGAGATGGATTGACCTTAAATGAATAGACTTAGAGAAATTGTATTGAAATGAAAACCCCAACACGAAGACTGTCAAAGTTACTTTTACTTTGTAGTAAAATGTAAGGTATAGGACTGTCTACATGTAACACAAATCACTTATTTTAATCTTTTTTCTGAGTTATTTTAATCAGATAAATGTGCAATATTACAGTTAATACCTATGTTTTGGATACTTGAGGTATTAATTTAGGGATATAAGAGGGGTTTTTTTCCTGCCTTCACTCTGGGAAGACTGATAAGCAACAAGAGAGTCCTCTGTTATTAATCTTTTTGCTATGGCACATGTAAACACAGATTGAGTTAATCCTGTGATGGGATCTGTAATAGTTGAAGTAAAGCATAGGAAATTACAGGCCAGAATCAAACCGGGATCCAGGTTATTTGTGTGTATTATTTTCATAAGCCTCCTAAAGACTCTCTGTCTTTACAGAGGACTTTGAGTAATTTGCTTAGCTACCTAGAGTAAAATAGAGAAGATATTCTGTCCCTGGTGATGCTGGGATACACACTTGTGGAAGGAATTTTTTGTTACTAGCAATAATTACTGTAATTTTTTTCCATATCAAAAAACGTGGTGCTTTAGGTTCCATTAGTCTTTCATTCATTCATAATAAGATAAAGGAAGTGAATAGAATGAGACATAATGTCAAATAAACTAATGTCAGAAAAATAGGGCAAGTTAGAGAACGCGAAGTAAACACCAAGGTTTTCAAATGTTTGAAGGCCTATTTCAACCCTACAGAATAATCCCAGAATCTCTTCACTTATGCATACCTCTTAATCTTTGATGGAAAACAGTTAACTGCTTTTGGTTTTGAGGTAATTTAGCTGATGCTACACTATATGAATCTAGTCTTACACTGCAATTATGCTGAAATCAACAAAGAAAAACATTCTTGTTCATAGAGTCCTGTGATTTTTTTCTCAGCATTTTAGCCAATGTCATCCCTATTGACTTTCTTATTACTTCTTAATGAGCTCTTTTGTTAGTCCCTTCTAATTTTAAAAAAGACTAGGAACCTAAACCTGATTTCTCTCTTCTGCTTTCACGGTAGTGTTACTTTACTGATTTTACTTGAACACATCTTTATTTCTACCATTTTTATAGGATAATCAAATAAATGTGTTTTTTATACATATTTTTTTTTCTTACCAGTTCTAAGTCCCTACCTTAGCCTCTTTTTAACCCATCTCCAGCAGGATTATATTTCTTATCATCACTTTATGAATCAGATTAATTCCCCTGTTGGTGTTCTCAGCAAGGCAGCAAAATCCTAATGTTATGTTTTGGGGCATTAAACGTGTGTCAGGAAAAGGTACATCTCACCCTTAGCTATAAAACTATGCATAGGGACAGATAATTACTCAAATTGCTTTGTTTTTGCTCTTTTTGGTGATCTTGCAACCTGTCAAGATCTATATTATCTATTTTGTAACAACAGAAACCCAGGAACAAGATGTGTGGCACAAAGATTTCTCAGTCAAAAGTCTCTGGCAGCCAAATTTTATGTTGGAGTATTTGAATGCATCCAAAAGCTCACTGCCCTCAAAAGGACTTCCATCTGGCCAGGAATGGCTGACCAACTCACAGTCAAACCATGATATATCAACAGATTATATTTCAAGACAATTTATAACCATGAACCAGCCATCCAAAAGCCTGTGAAATCTTCAAATTATGTTTATTTAGATGTTTATTCTGAAAAAGAGGCAAATAATATAAGCTATTAATGGACCTTGCTAGATACCACTACTGTATTTATTTCATCTACAAAAGGCTTGGATGCTAGAAAAGCATCTGGTTTTTGCTTGTGAATAAAATCCAATGAAATGGACCCTTTCTGCTATTTCTGTTGGTAAATCATTCAACCTCTTTATTCTTCTTGCTTCTTACGCACAGAACCAAAGGATCCTGAAACTCTATGCTGGAATCTCTCCCACAGTAATACAAGCACCAAATACAAAAAGCTGTTGTATGAAAAAGCAGAAATATACATTACTTTGGGGAACACTTGGCTAGATCTCAACTGTCAAACTCCCTGAGCACAAACTGAAATGTGTCAAAAGCATCAAGCAGTTGATTAAGAGCACGTCTACATTTTGTCACGGCTCCATATTCGTCATGACAATGATAGAAGGTCCTTTGCTTATCACACTTACCTCCATTAAAGATATAAAAGATATATGTTGTCTAAGGCTGTGTAGGTGACTTCTGTGAATTACTGAAACACATAAATTTTATTTGTTAGAATGGCTAAGGTCAGCTGGTTTGTGATGTGTGGAGACTATTTATCACTGTATTTCTGAACTTTGTATTAATATATATTAACTCAGTATTTATTATTCTTGATAACCCTGGTATGTATTTAATTTTGGCCTTTAATAAATTAAATAAATTTACTATATTTAACAATGTGCATTTGTCAGTACTGGAGATGTTCTGGACAGTATTCACTCATATCCTGCTTCAGCATTACAATCTACAGTGTGAGGAACAAATTTCTGTGACACTTGGTAAGTGGACCATAAGAACACCTCTCTCGGTATGAGATGGGCACCCAAGTCCAGAGAGAAAGATACAGAAGTCTAAAAGTCTTGTACTGAGGGAAACTGATAGAGAAAGACAAACATCCTGTTCTCAACACGGTTGGTGATGTTTCCTAACAGGAAAACATACTACAATGTAAAAGGGAAACAATCTTCCTTTGGGGTTCCTGTTGCCTGTAACATCTGCCAAGAAGATAGCAAAAGAAACAAAAGGAATCAGAAACACAGTCCAAAAGAAAGAAAACCATATCTGAAGGTGAATATGAATCATATCACATAGACACATTTTCCAGTCCAACCACCTCCACCTCCTTGCTGACAATGACTAATCATTGTCATCACTTAGGCAATTTAAAGCTGAAGTATCAAGAAGAATCCTATGGAATGGGGACAATAACTGCTTGGAGACAAAACAGATCTCCCACTGATCATGAAGAAAGTGGGGATGATCAAAGAGCGTGTGGTCTTTGTGTCCATGAGAATACTGCAGGGTAGACAAGAAAGCAGGCTGCCACAAATGCAGATGAGACTTGCAGATGACTTCAGTCTGGAGAGTGATGAGAGTAAAGAACAAAGAATGCTGTGTCTGTAGTACCCATTGCCACACTGGCATTGGGTGCTGAGTGTAGGGAGCCCTTACTGAGAATCACCTATGTAGAGGAACTAAGGTAAACCACATTTTCTTCCTCTTTCTTTCACCTTTTCCTTTCTTATATCTGACTTAATTTCCCACTATAGTTTCAATATTTCTTCTCCAATTATTGTTTTTTGTCATCACCTTCTCACCCCCTTTCCCTCTTCTGTGGATGTTCTCACATTATTGAGTCTCCAATTTTGTGTTTTCTTCTTCTGCAAAACTATTGCCTCTTTCACTTTCTGTCATATATATCCATCCAAAATAATTTTCATAGGCACAGTCTAAAAGTCATTGCATTTTTACTCACCTTCCCTGTCAGCTTTCCTGCTGAATTTCAACTGCACATGCCATCGACACAGATTTTGCTGTAATGAAAATAATTACTGGTGATTACCAATTGCTAGGTATCAGAATACAGATTTGTTATTACCTAAAGCAATGCTGAAGGATATCATGCCTCTTCCATTTTAATTCTTTAAAATGTAAGATAGATGCTGTAGAAAATAAAATTGTGTTTGCAGATGGCTTTTTTCTCTCTATTATTTTCTCTTTTTTACTTTTATTACACCACAATTAAACAGATAAGTAAAGAGATCAAATAAACCTGACTGGATTTCCAAAATGATACAAAGTGAACGAACCCAATTTTTAATGTATTTAAACCCATCCCAAGGATCCCAAAGTCATTATTTGGACCAAAGGAAATATTATGAGTCTTTGAGGGGGAAAAAAAGCACAGTAGAAGTGTTTAGATACAGAGAGGGATGAAACAAGAACCATAGCTTCAATTGACCAGAGCTGAAACAAGCTTCTCTCCTTTAGAAACAACTTATTACCAGTCAGTTACAAACATTTGTATCACAGCTTAGAAAACAGCAATTTTCACAGAGAATGGAGAACACCTTTGTCTCTGACATTAATTGGTCCATATATTCCTCCATGTCTAAAAAAATCACAGCACAGTGAAAGCAGCATGCAGACGTGGTGCCCTCAAACACAGCATGAGCATACAGCGTATGTTCCTGAGGAAATCAGATGGCCAAATCAAAGGGCTCACAGTGTTCCTTCAGACCAGCTTAAACTACAGCGGCTGCATAATCCATATTTAAATTTGAAACCATAGAATTTTATTGTAATGTAGTAATTTTCTGTTCTGTGAAAGCAATGCTTCCTCATACACAACCATTTCAATTAGTAAAACTTGTTAATGCAAATAAATATTGATAAGGGGAGATAAGACTTAGAACTGGATGCTTTCTTGACTGACTAGTATTGGAAGGTAAATATATTTTAGCTTGTTTTTTCAGTAGTAAAATCACTGTTTTTCTTTTTTGACATATTCTGGCAACTTAAATTCCACCAAAATCCTTCTTATCTATAACTTCCTAGCTATGGGCAACTCTTTACACAGTGCTCTTCTTAGGACTTTTGAAATGATTTTTGATGTCTAGAATAACCTGATTTTCTTCACAGAGCAGACACAAACCTTATGGAGATTTAAGTCATTCTGAACATCCCTGAGCTACTGAATGCTTCTGCCTCTCCTTCACTTGAAGTCTCTATGGATCATTTCAGTGTACAATTCTCTCCTGAGTTTAATAGCCCTTTTTTTTGAGGGAGAAATATCACAGCAGGTTTAGGAAGATTCTTTCACAGAAATGTTTATGAAGGTGAACAATGTACATGCTGAACTACTACTTTTATTTTAAAAACTTCTTTTTTAAATAAGTTTTTCCCCTCATAATATGCTAACTGAAAACATATGAGTTTAACAGCTTTTCTATCTAATGTTTGTTAAACCTCTTAAATCTTAATAAAGAATGTTCTTAATGTAACATTTTGCCTCAGAAATTACTTTTGTAATTTACAACAAACAATATCATACTGAAGACTTTTATAACTGGATTTATATCTAGTACAGTATTATGTATTAAAATGTGAAGACAGATGTGTAAGAAAGAAATAGAATGTTGAATGTATTTTATTTCTGCAGAATTTCTTGGTAATACTGACATTGTAGGCCTGTATCAGAAGAAAATAAACCTAACAGAGCACTGCAGAAACTTGAAACAGTAAAAAAGCATCCACCATGAGAGTGACTCAGCTAGAGAAGCTGACCATGAAAAGGTTGCCATTAATAGCTATGGCACAACATCATTTCGTGTACTACTACTGGGAGTAAAACCAATAGAAATTTGAAAGGAATTATTTTCACAAAATTCTATGGAACCATAAGGAATCACCCCCCAAATTTCTGAAATTATATCAAAATGTCTTTAGAAAAGAATTAGGAAAAGCAGGTAAGAAAACTACAGTGATATAGAACAAAATGTCCAATTTTCATACTGAAAGGGAAACATTCTGTCTTACTAAAATTCAGCCAATACAGATTTTGAAAATCTGTCCATGTAGGCAATAAAAGTTACCACTTTGAATGCAGAATTAGATGTTATTTAAAAAGAATACATAGAGTAGGAGTAAGAGAATCGCAAGAAGATTTATTTTCTGCATGTCTGAGATTAACTGAAATAATCTGAAGACATATGAGACAAAATAAACCATGCTATACATTACTTGGAATATTTGTCATATTATTAAGCACATAACCTGTACATCCTCTGCTCTAAAGAAATTATAATTGAATGTACTTTAAGCTTTTTTTTTTAAGAAACTCTTAAGACAATTCTAGGTCTTAAACAAAAGAAACAGTCATCAGTTTCTTTCTTCTAAAGAATTTTTGACTGGAGAATGCCAGTTAAAAAATTCAAATTATTCAGTTTTTGAAAAAAAATTTTTATTACAATGGATTCATAAGAAAGCCAAAGAAAATTAGCATATAACTTGAATCTATAACTGCAACAAAATCAGAAAAAAATTAGAATTCATTAAGGAGGACTACATTGTTTTAATAAGCATGCAAGGACTTTCTTAGTCAAAAGTTAGGCAGAGACAGGTAATAATTGTTCCGAAGCCTAAATGTGTTGTAACTCTTCACCTCCTTGGAAAAATAGAGAGGACCAATTGGATGAAACACAAAAGTAGGGAATTATCTTCCTCTGAATTACACTATGTGGGCATTATAATTTGTAATACTGCCTGTATCTTCCAGTAAATGGAGCCCTATGCAGAAAATATGTTATTAAATAATGTCAACCATAGATATAAGTTTCCATTCTCTGAAGCAGAGATTTCCTGCCTCTTTGAGCCAAACTAGTTACAATGAACTCTAGTAAATTAGAAATATTTAATGGTCACTACACGAGCAAGCTTCACTGCATGACAAATGTATACGTCCTAAAATTATAGTCCTTATATTATTTCTCACAGTACTGTTGTTGTTATATAATTCTTGTTATTATTATCATTAATTAATTTGTTCCTGATGCCATAACAAATATCTGCAAAGCCTAATAATAGATGAACAAGCACCGCTTCACAAATTAGGCACTTAATAGTTTATAATACTAATATAAATATACTGTTAAAATATTTCCTCCAGGATTCTATTCACAATCTATAATTCTGTGAATAAAAGCAGCTATCTTAATCTTGATACTTTTTTAGATTCAAAGAACTGCAGTTTAAAGGAAAATATCTGTAATGATGCTCTTACTTCTTTGTTTGAAATATGACAAATATAATTAAGGTACTGATCAAATGTGTTTTAATTAAGTTCAAAAATCCAATCAAAAAAGATACTGTTTAGTGAAATTCAAATTTCTATAAGCCCTTTTCCTTCAAATGAACATCAGCTGCTTACACCAGATCTTGTTGTTACGGGGTGAAAACAGATATTGTTGGTAAGAGAGGAAAAAATCCTTAATATCCAGAAATCATGGCCTTCTGTATTTCTCTTTTACCTGTTGATAACATGCTTAAATGCTTTGTTAAATAAAGGGGATTTTTTTTAAGTTGAATTTTTTGACAATTCATTTATCCATAACCCAAAGAGACTTGTGAATATACATATATATATATATAGTTTAAAGGGAAAACTTTCTTATTCATTTGATACACAGAATGGCAGCGTCATCCTGATGGACCTAGGATATCTGTAAAATTCAGCCTAATAACAAATATCTTTATGACTCTCCCTAGACTCTTCAGAATTCCAAAATGGCAGCCAGCCAGTCTGTTGGAAAATGCAATATTATTCAAAATATTCCTGATCTACCAGAACAAAGTGCTGCACTGCCTGCTCTTAAATTATATGGCAATGGAGCAGACTGAAATTGAAGATGCTGGAAGAAATACTCATGGTATTAAAAAAAAGAAAGAAAAAAAAAGAAGAATCAATTTTAATTTTGATTTCCTACAGGCAACATAAAAGTCCTTGAGTTATATGTTGTAGAAATGGCAGGGAAACTAAATATAATACAAGTGAATTGAAGTAAAATTATGTACCAAGCCTAAGTGATAATTTAGGCAGTAAATTTGAATTCCTCATTTTTAGATTGAGATTATCAAAAGTAGAGACCTTTAACATCTTATTTCCAGAGAAACATCACTGTGTATAGGGAAAATGTTCAAATGAACAAAGACATGAAAAGCATACCTGTCTATGGATCTCTCTTTTCGTTGATCAGAATATTGTGTTAAGTAGCATGTCCCCTTTACTTTAAACTAGAATTTACCTTATGTTGTGCATCATTAATATGCACATTTCTAGAGATGAATTTGAAAACTGGTTATCCAAATTTATCTTGCTACTCCCGGGTCTTCCAATAAGCATTTTTAATCTGTTTTTCTACCATATCAGTAAAGATAGTTGTGTGACGGAAATGAGAATAATTCCCTTTTTTTTTGTTTGTTTGTTTGACCACACTTACACAGCCCCTAATTTGAGCCCTTGGTAGGTTATGATAATGAGCGCAGAAGTATTTGTCTCAGGGTAGGTTCTAATGTTTTTTAGCCACTGGGCCATTTGCAGTGTGCAGGCAGGATATAGTCCTGAGCCAGTTCATGCTCCTTTCTCCTGCCTCTTACAGCCCCAGGCTGGCACAGTTAGCTCCAGCATGTGCTCAGTGCAGGGGAGAAGTCAACACAGGAAGATATTACCAAATGTTTTAAATTTCTGGTGGAGATGAATCTCACTAATCCCAAAGTATGAGCCACACCATCTTGTCTTTTTCTTTGAGCGTTCCTCTCCTATTTTTCAGCTTTTCTTCACACCCTCACCATTCTTCTGTCTCTAGAGCCAGACAGCAGTCACATTTTCTGTTGCACAGGAAATTCCAACATTTTAAAACTTGTTTTTCTTCTGTATTAGACATCACGTCATTTCATATTAAGCATTAACACTACTGGCATGTCATATTATATTAGTGTATGATATATTAGCTAAAATATTATTTAATTTGCAGCATTATTTTGATTATGTAAGACTGCTTTTTATATACTGTTTATTTTACTTTTATATTACTTTAATACCAGATGCTTTTTCATTGTCATGCTCAGTGTCAAATGTGCCTCATTGCAGGAAACGTAAAAAACACCGTATTAAAAAAGTCATATCTTATTATCTTCTCCTAATTAGAGTAAAAGGTTTGAACTGACATTCCTGAATTGTGACACACGCTAATCACAAATCAACCAAGAGCTCATTGGAAGGAGTTCTAATTTAATCTGTTTATTGGCTTGATCTTTGCAAAAAAAAGTACAAACATTCTTTGAGGAAGAAGATTTAGGATGATTATATAACATAAAAAAGAACCTTTACTCATTAAAGTCCAAATTTTATTCTCTAAACCAAGACATAATCCCTGTTAAAACGAAACAGACCCAATGCTGTGTACTCACTGTCATGAACAGTGCTCATGTGCAGATACTGCTTCTGGGACATCACTTAATAGAAATTGTAGCTTCGGCCATTGCAGACCTTCCTACAGAGGCACCTACTTGTGACTCTGAAGCACTTGGTTGCATGGGGGCGAAGCAGAGTGTATTAGCAGGAACACCAGCTAAAGTGCTGATGTTTGAAATATACCTCCTCTTTTGCTTACTTAAGAGGAAAAAGAGGACTGAAACCAGCCATTGT
Source organism: Struthidea cinerea (assembly GCA_013397865.1). Taxonomy (NCBI): domain Eukaryota; kingdom Metazoa; phylum Chordata; class Aves; order Passeriformes; family Corcoracidae; genus Struthidea; species Struthidea cinerea. Next base: position 260,410 of record VZTI01003412.1, read on the forward strand.
GGTTCTAAACTTCACAAATTATGTAAAAACAAAGAATATTAATTAACAAAAAAAACCCCAAAACCAGAAATGTCCTTGTATGTGATACAGGCAGGGCATGGACAAGAGTTATCCAGAGGAGAACGAAACTATTGAAAGTATTGCTGATTACATGCTTCCAGGAAGACATGAGACATTTAGTCTAGTCACCAATTGGCAAGATTTTTTTTTTTTTTAAAGCAACTGCAATCAACGTGATTATGACAGAAGAAAACCAGAGGAAACTGTATGAGAAATGTTTTTCTTATCTATTCATATCCTCTTGTCCTTGCTCTCTTTACTCTGATTCAGCTTTTCCAAGACGACAGGCAAGCCCCGCTTTCATACAGTGATAAACAATATGACAGCTTTGAAATTCTCAGCAATGTTCTACAGGGATATAGTTTGATGACGACTGTCTTTGGTAGAGTCTTTTCACTGCTGCTTTGTCATTCTCTCTTACCCAGCATGTAAGGCGCATACATTTCCATATAGAGTCAGATGGAAAATTTGTCAACATGTAGGGAAAGCTGAATAGCACCAAAGAAAGAAAAGCAAATGCTGGAGTATATTTCTTAACATTTCTCACATACAGTGAAGATGAGCACTACAGCATCTGATACAAATTTGCTATATTCATTATTCAGCAGCATAAAAGGACCATTTATTACTGTTTATGTTTTCATAATTTTGGAGTTCATTCCCTGCTCGATGAATCTTGATAAAAAATACAGACAAGGAGTAATTCATAAATTCTCTTCTCCAGGGTAATATTTATGGCCTCTCTACAAATCCAGACTCCCTCTTGTACCTGAACAGCATCTGTTTATTCATTCAGTTGACTAAGCGGTGTTGGAAGACTAAAATACAGTTGGAAACTACTAACATTTCACATTCAGGTACTTTTACCCAGTGCATGTTAAGTTCCACTGTGAGACATTAGGTTTTTGAACTCCGTGAGGAACCAGAGAGATAGAAGGCTGCTATTGAAATAGGAGAAACAGAGGAAAAGAAAGAGAAAAGTTCATCAAGCATCTGGCACCAAAGCTTTTTTCCCCTCATGTGCTCAGTAGTGGTACAACAGCTAAATAATAAGCAAATGCTAACATATAGGAATCTGGTATAATTTTAAATGCCTTAGGTATCTAAACCATACTCACAAGGCAGTTGAGAGATGACACAGGAGTGATGCCCTACAGAAAAAGCCGCATGCCAGGCAAGACTCCCATAGGGATCTCAAAACACTCTCAATTGGCAATCGAACAAGCTCCTAGGTCTCCACTAGCTTCTGTGAGGTATTGAACACCAAGCTCCCACACAAATATTTGTATTTAGACATTAAGATACACTGAAGTATGTTAGTATCTAATTTGCTAGTGTCTGTATTACTGTAATGCTTTCACAAATTTTGAAACAGGAAAAATGCTTTATATTCTCAAATATTTTTCCTTAAAGTGAGAAAAAAAATCAAAATATTTTCTTAGTTTCCTCCATTATGCTTTTTAGCATTTCCAGATGAAATTTGCTTTATCAGAAGTTTTTTACCTTTTTCTTGAATTTTTCTTTCCATCATCCACATGGGAAGTTATCAAGGATTCCTGTCATAAAAATGACCATTATCTTGGATGGAATTGTAAATGAATGTTTCAGAAATTCGCAGAAGATTATTAAGAGAAACACTGTAATAATAAAATAATATACTAGAATTGTAACATAACTTTTAACATGACTGGATATTAGATTTAGACTAGTAAATGGCAATTGTTACATCAGTTGCTATCAGCTCATACAATTTGGGCTAATGGGATATACAGCATTTCTAAAGTCACAATTTCTGGAGTGACGTTGTCATAAGGGAAAAAACTCCTACACACTCATAGTTAAATGTTAAAAATGTGAATCTGTAGATCAAAAAAAGATAGAAAACTGAAGATAAATAAGAAGAAAATAATGTTTAGCTCTTAGTTTACAATGCTTTTCAGGTATTTAAATAATGAAATTTACACTAGATTTGGCAATATCAGACTTAAATCTAAGAGCTGTTTATTTTAGTGCCACATTTCCAACAGTGGATGGTATCAGACTTTACAATTTTACCTCTTTCAGCAAGAGATGTTTAGGCCTCATATGTATTAAGGACAATTTTGAAATAAGGTGAGTCGAAGATATTGCCTGAACATAAAGCAAATTAACAATAAAGGGCTGCAACCCTGCCACGTTACTTGAAGACATTTTCCTCCTTTGTGAAGGTGAAAATGCAGCAGAAGTGTATGTCTTCCTAGGAAGACAAGGAAACATCAATTTTTTCCATCAAAAAGAGAACATTTAATGGACAATTTATTGACTTTAAAGAAATATGCTGTTGTTCATTAGATTTTACATTAACCTAAGGTTTGTGCTCAGAAAATCTGACATTGTGAGTCAGGAAACTCACTTTCTGTGAAGAAAAATCTCTGTTAAAATTAGAAAAGTTTAATAAGAAAACATAATTCCATTTCAGGAAGTATACAATGAACATAGCTTTTGAAGACTGATATTTTTGCTGACCTTATCATTTCCTCCAGCACGAATATCTCACCTTGACTAAAGTTTCTATGGACAAAAATTAGAGAATGAGTGATAAAATGCAAGAGAGGTTCAAACTAAGAGATGTTCCTAAAGCAGTTATGTAATGAAACAAATTAAATGAAACATTACAATTCAAAACCAGTCAACCTGTATGAGATGTTCTCGACAACTTTTGCTACTTGGCATTTAAATTACTCACTGTCTCAGCATCCTTGGAAAGCAGTCTGCCACTTCCTACACTGAGTTTGAAGAAAGTACACATTATTTATGTGTACTTTATTCCTTACTTTTTTCTCTCATGAAAGACAACCACCACTCCATAAATACATGAATACACCCCAGGATATTCCAGGCAAGATAAGCAAGCACATGATATACCATTATTTACAGGCTAACAGTATCAGTAAGGCTGTTTGTAAGACTGTGTGGGTGAAATAATACATTTCTGGACAAGGAGGCAGAACTAGGGATGTGTATGCCTACCAATGCTCAGGGCTCTTAGAACTGTACCACTGAGAAGAGGGTTCCCTGTTCTCTGGGAAGGAAAATGGCATGTCATCTGCATGGCAAGCCTATAAAATTGCTGAGAAATCACTAGGTGCAAAAGTCAGCAGCTCTGTGTTGTGTGGAAGGCAGTGAGTGAAAGGGCACACATTTGTGGAAGCGGATTCCCGAGGGCACTCCTCTGGCTAGCAACATTCTTCTGCATCTTCTTTTTCTACACAAGCCCAAACTACAAGAATTTTTTGCTTTCATGAGAATGCAGAAGACACTGTTCTGGACCAGACTGAAGGTCCACCTAGTTCAGATCTTGTGTTTGACACTCTCTGACTTGGAGTCTACTTTGTTCTCTTGTCCTGATCAGAACAATATTTTTGTAATTTATTGCACGTGATTCTATTCCTAAGGTTTTTCTTCACAGCATAGTGTGATCCTTAGCCAGGAAGAAAGTTTTGATAATTCCATTATTTTGTCCAGTGAGAGGGTGTTTCAGACAGAACAGATTGCTGAGCTTTCTGACTGACTGTCCTTGAGCTTTCCTGTCAGAGGATGTTCCTCGTATTTCATGTTTACTAGTTCAGTGGTCTTATTTTTTTCCAGGAAATGGTATATATACTTAATGGAAGTCTGATATGCCTGATTTAAACCCACCTCAAGGATTTTTGTCAGCACTGGTATCTTTCAGCAAATAAATGGATGATGCTGTTGTTCCTTAATCAGCCATGGGGTGGCTGCTAAGTTTTCCAGAACAAATTTCATTCAAGGCACGCCTGCCCATCACAGTCTAAGGACTTAATGGTGTTTCTGTCACAATCTATGCGAAAATTGATGCTGCTTTCAGCTTGTGCAGGATCAGCACTGAAGAGCATGGAGCTATTCAAGGCTGTGAAGTGACAAGAAGTTGCAGCCAGGTGCAGGGTATAGCAGGGAAAACTCTTTTGTTAATATCACATCTCACTACCTTTTTACTGTTATTAGTTAGAACTTGAAACAGTGTATTAAGAGGTAACTGGAAATGTAAAATAACCTTATATCCTCTTGATTAATTGTTTATTTTGGGACTCAAGGTGTTTGGTTTTGTTTTGGTTTTTTTTTTAATATTTGTCGCTTTGATGTTTTGTCACACTAGTAGCCACAGCTGTACAAGTTACAGTTTTAAATCTTCCCTGTTCTAACTGATTTAGTGTATCTTGAAAAGTTGCCAAAAATATTCTTAGAAGTTATTTTGACAAAAAATTCCAAATCTTCTCCCACCATAGCCAAAAAACTGGGCCAAAATAAAAAAGGACTTCCAGAAAACAAGCAAATTATTAGCAAAATGTTGCATTTTTTTTATACTTTCATCACATAATAATAATGATCTAAATAAATCTAATAACAAAGATTGAAATTGAATTTGTTGCTCTGAGACAGCAAATATGGTGTCTAAACCAAAGGTTTTCTATAGTAGGACTACAACATCCATTAGATGTCATTGCACTGAATTTATTTATACAGCATTTGTACTGCTCAGGATTGCTGACCAACGATGTAATAAACTGCTTCAGAAAGCAAAGATATATTAAATAGAATGCAATTGTGAACAATAAAACTGACAAATAAATTCATTCAAATATGATCTGTAAAAGGTGCAAGACTGCCCATATACACTTAGGTGTATAATATGTTGCTTTCCCAAAAAATAAAAGACACTACCTGAATCATCAATAAGATGTGCAATTGCTCATGTCACTGATTTGAATCTTCTGTGTTAACATTCACTTGAAACAGACATTGCTCTTGCTTCTGTTGTCTATCCTCATAATACAAGTCAGACCTTTCCTCAGAGTAGTAGAATTCAATACTACAGAAAAATTCTTTTACATTAGTATTGGCAGCTTCTGAACTACTCCAATAATGTTTCCCATCAAAATGCTTTAAGACTTTTTTACTGATAAAAAAGTTATCAATAAAACAAAAAATATCACTTAAATAAATTCAGGCTTTAATGAGTTCAGATGAAGGTAAAACACTAGGATTGAATGTGCAATAAGATTTAATCCATAATAGTATTCACACTTAGAGACATAGACTTTGTTTAAAAAATATTTTATGTCATAAATAGCAAGGACATTTGCCTAAAGAGACATTGCTTTGTCTAAAAAATATTACATTTTTAGGGTTCAAACCAAAGTTATTAAACTAAAAATAGCATAAACTAGCTCTTTTTTTTTTAGTATTAAAAACCAGAAAACAAACGGGCTCAAATACTGTATTTTAATAAGATCTTAGAGATTGTGGTTTCCCTTTTATGCATTTCATGACCAAAGCACTGCAAATGCTGTTTAATAATCATAATTTTGGCTTTATTACATGGCTCTATTTCTATTCAAAGTGGATTTTAATACATAACTAGAAGTCAGAATTTTATTTTTTTTCAGTCATAGATAGTTTCTAGGTGTAAAGAGAGCAACATGTCCTCACCACATCTCAGTGTGACTCCTTTGTAAAAAGGAGAAGATATTTGTAAATAGCATGGGATTGTCAGATAAATTACAGAAAAAGTATCTTCTGTTGTGGTTACTTCCTGATTGGTAAATATCTGTATCGGTCTTAAGCTTGTGGATTGTAGACAACTAACACCTCTTTCCCTCAGAAATACAATTTTCTTTAGGGAAAGCACCTTTGCCAATATCCATGATAAAATAGATATTTCAGTACATTTTTTTATCTAGCTGATCATGTTAACCACTACTAAATTTGATTTTTTTTTCACTAACTTTTGGATTTTGAAACTATATAGTTTTCTTATAGATGTGAGAAACAAATTACAGCCTCAGCTGTTTGCAGACAGGTTGACCTTATATTGGCTTATTCGCCTTGCTAGAACATAAAATACCTTACATAATTGCATTATTGGGTTATTCATTGTAGATATGTAGCTTGCATCAGCTTTGATTTTCATTATTTTTAACATGTACTTATATTCTTAGGGAAAATGTTAAAGTTCTTGATTCTGTGGTCTGTATAGAGGTATAGAATAAAATACCCTTATGAATCAAGCATCAAACTCTGAACACCCCTTGGTTATTTTAACGCTTCAAATATGAATACAAGGAACTAAGTCTTGTTACAGAAATATAAGATACAGTTTGGGGTTTTTTTTCTGAAAACACACATTTATATGTGGCCACATGACTCAGATGCATGCACCCTTAAGAGTAGATTCATTGTTATAGAATTAGGTAAGACTACTAAACATATAACTGAGGAAAAGGATAACTGTACATGGGATGTGAATAGTAAAAAAATAAGTTAAATTATTATTCTTGGTAAAATAGAACAACTTCTAACTAGGAAATAGAGAAAAAGTAAGACCTACATTTAGTTAATCTTCCTTTAATGCTTTGAATAAATTATTCATCTTCTCAGACAACAAAATGTTGACCTTTTCTTGTAATACAATATAAAATTCACTTTGGGGTGAATTATGGTGACAAGCTATTTTTATTACTGAAGATTCACTTGCAATTCATTTTTCCTCCTACATATTTCGAAGGAAGAAAAATCTACAGGAACATGAGACCAACACAAATTCCAAATACCTTTGCCAACATCTGAAATTTTATCTTGAACACATTGCTTAAAATTGCTCATTACAACTTCGATTTCAAGCATTTTAATTAGACTTTAATTCCATGAATGCAATGAAATACTGCATATTCTATATTGGTCAGTGTCGCTGTTACGTCCGAGGCGCATAAAGAAAACGACACAGAGTCCAGGTTCATGAACAAGTGGAAGCCGAAGCTTCTTTTTTAATAATTTTCTGACTACTATATAGGATAGATCGCAAAAGTGTGTTGAATGGCAATAGGTAATTGGTTCCTCGGCCATCCACCCCTTGAGAGGATTGGCCAAGTCTTGAGATACCTATTCCATAATATTTTCAAAGTCAAAGCCATAACAATCTTGCAAAACAGCTTGAGGGTGCAAGAAGTTTATGAAACTGTGACCTTGTTTAAAATAGTTTACATAGGAAAGACAGTCTTCTCACAGAATATTGAGAAAAGGCTGAAGAATTTCTCTGCTTCTAGCTTTTTAGTACCTACAGGTCAGTCCTCACAGACTTCCTACCTGCTAGTCATATGGGCAGGTGGTTTTCATATCTGCAAAGTTTCTATATATTTTTATCCACATAGGAAATTACTTAATTTCTCTTTTGTGTTGTTCTTGGGAAACAAAAATGATGTTGCATTTTTTGTGCTAACAACTTTCCAGGAAGAGAAGTGACAAACTCCTTACCTCCTGCAGTAAGAGAAAGTGACAAATCAAAGTTAATGAGGATGAGAGATAATGAACAGCATGAATTCCAAATAAAATACTTTTCATTTAAAGTATTGGTCTTGGGGTTAAAACTCTTTTCCACAATGCTAACAAATATTTTGAATATGGATACATTACACTGAAAGCCTCCTAAAAGTGACAAAAATGAAGGTGACAAAATCTTTCATCTTTGCATTAGAAAATATAGTGGTGTTTTATACCCAAACAAGAATTTAATCTATATGTGTTACTAATAAAACAGTGCTACTTTGAAATAACTGTGACTGAAAAAGGATTTAGAAGACAGCTTCAGAAAAAGATCTGAGGGATCTGCAGGGTTATGCATTTAGGTACCCGTCTGTCAGAGCAGAATAGAGAAAAGAGAGTCAATTCACAAATGCACCTGGGTGTCATAGACTGCGAACAAAAGGAGCCATCTCACCAGGCTGGTATTCCCCTAGTCCAAAAGGGAAATATGACTTAAAAAGTATTTAACCATAGTTTTTGGCACATTAATAGATGATCCACTTGCAATCTACTTCTAGAGTACTACAGAGTCTCCATGCTGTCTTTCTGTATTTCTGCTAGGCAATTCTACTATGAAACTATTAAAAACGTAAAGACAATATTATAACAATCTCTGAAACTCTATTCCTAGTTCTGCTACAATGTAAGTACTTCAGGGCTGTAAAGCATTTTATTCTTAAACTTACAGCTGAATACAATCTCCTTCACTTTTCAAACAGTTTCGTGTATGCAGGTCTTAATTATGCATCTTATAACATGCCAGTCTTAATATTTACAAAAGAAATGTGTATCCCACCCACAAAATAGGTTTTATCTGTATGAGTTGGGAGTATGAGTTGCAAGCCCCAAAATTTAGACAAATGTTCAAAACATAGTTGTCCAGGCTCCCTGTGAAAGTGTGTGCGGTCTGCTGGAGGGAAGACCTGAGGCTGTCCTCAAGACCACTCAGCTCCATGTGCCCAGCAAGCCAGAAAATGTGGTATGGCTAGAGAGAAATGGGATCTTTCACCAGGCAGCCTGCAGGCAGGCCACATCATCTCAACTAAACATCTCTTGGAACTAAATCCAGAGGCTGCTCTTGAAAGCACAGACATGTCATCTCTGTACTAATAACGTCTTCCAACTTGACACACATAGCCTGGCTTGCAAATGGCTTTGAATCTGTATGCTTCTTGACTGAGGTAGTGGTAGGACTTGCAAGGGTCACCCCTCTGTTGCTAATTGAACATCCTGATATTAAATTACACACACATGTAGAGCCCTTAATAACCACATTGCTCTGCTTCAAGAAAATGGGAATTAACTACTTGGTAGAACCATTGGATTATTCTGAGTATATATAATTGTTCCAAACTCCTGAAGTAAAGGAATTTAGTTCATACCAGTTTTTGCAAGAAAAATTCCTCCTTCCCCTACATGAGGCTTGTACAACCTGTACAAGTAAACAGAAATTGTGTTCATGCATCTGTCAAAAGAGCAATTCAGCATTTTAATGACAGAGAAATTCCAGTCTGTCACATTACATATACATGTGTTTTCAGAGATAAATTCGCCTGGCTGAAGACTATTGCCTTGCACTCTTTTATCTGCTAGGCAGAAATGTATCAGTTATTAAGATATAATTCTTGGATTTCACTTATATGCATAGATACATCCATTCAGAGATTTTCTTTCTTAAATCTGGGTATCATTATTATTCTGAGTAAATTAATCTGTATCAAACGGACTGAACAGCCAAGTCTTTAATTTTGTTTTACAGCTGCAACTGATTAATGCTGTCACTCCATATCTTAAAAGCTAGAATAATTTGATGTCATTCATAAATAATATAGAAATTATTGCTGTCTGCACAGAAAAAAACCATTCTGTCTGTAAAGAATTAGTAAAATTTCCTAACAGCACAGTGCTAATTGATCTTTAAATTATTCATAGAATTCCTCTGGGTTCTTGTTCTCCACAGGAGGGGTTTAGGTTTTTTTCATTTTCCCTGAGTAAAATGACTTTATCATTATTATAATTTCCTGTGAAGTAACTGTAGCTTTTGTTTGGAGTTTAAATGAAGGACTGAGTCCATTAACATACAGATTTACACATTTTTTAAGATAAGACCTTGACTAAAACACTGACATATAGAAATCAACAGAAGACTTATTGTCATTTCATAGTAATTACATTAGCACTATCAGGAAAGTTAGAATAATTCTGTCTACAAAATAATTTTGGCTAGGAAGTTGCATCTCATTGTTTCCCCCCACTACTCATTAGATTTTTTGTTTGCCTTAAATAAAATATGTTCAACTATCTGATTAATGAGCTCTGTTAACCTTTGTCTGTGTGTAATTCTGCATATGTTTCTTTGTCATGAGAAGATTCATGTTTTGTGTCTAACTGTATAAATCTAGAAGGAAGTTTTTTCTCCAGTTCTGCTACTTGTGATTTTCTGAGGGGAGGGGAATGTTTGTGTATCTTTAAATCACTACAGAGATAGTTATTTCTCTCCTGAAAATTTCTATAAGAATATTTCCCAGGCACCATATGAAAAAAAAAGGAATGTCTGACCTGGATGTTTACTATTATGGGTTACAACTTCTTTTCAGTTCTGTTGTTGATATACATGGTGTATATAATCCCATATGGCATATGACAGTATACTGACATACGCTAGAATGGAACTCTGATCCAGAGCATTCACATTAAATGACATCTTTCTTGTTCAGGAAGATACTGCCTGAGAAACTGCAAGTGCATTCTTGAGCAAGTTTTCCATAGCAGGCACCCAAGTTGCATGCACAAATGGAACCACAGAAAACTAATCACGTAAGGATTAATTAATTAATCAATCACGTAGCAAACAGCAGTTTCAGTTCACAACTACCACGAGCTCTTTTAGGGTGCATATTTTACTAATAAAAAATAGATAGTAAAAAGATAACAAGCAAATTCAAGACTGCATACCTACTGGGTTGATCTCATTTGATATAGCCTAGCTAATCCACCTAGAACCTTCACTTTATATCAACTTTATTTCCTTTCATTATTTAGGGTGAAATAAAGTGTCTGTCTAACTATTGCAATACAGAGAGTGAGAGAAAAGAGCATTTAAGAAGTATTTAGTCAGTGCTAGTGGTCTTCTGTGCCATTTTTGGAGTGAACTTATGGGTTGTGTGTGGTGGAACATGGACTAGGACTCACCTAGTACAGAGGTTGGACCAAAAAACTTTCAGAATTCTTCTGCAGCCTACTTATTTCACAACCCAGAAATAAGACTAAAAGAGTACAGAAACACCTGTGGTGGAAAGGAAAAATGTGTGGTACAAACATGCTACACTTCTTCTATTCTTTTCTTTCTCTTAAACTACATTAGATGAGCTAATGGGCCAATTAGCCCATACTGTGCTAAAGCTTGTATAGGCTAATTGGAAGATTTCTTTTATTCACGGAAAGACATAATTTGGGGATTCCTTAATTAAGACAATGATATGGAATAAAGAATTCCCAGATATGAAATAAATGATGGTTAGAAAATTGCTAAGAAGGAGTACCATGTATTGTAGGAAAAGGAGCAGTACTTGCTCCTCTCTTCATCTTCCTAAGAATGTGCTCATGGCCACTAAAATTAAACACCAGACCCTTCAGTCTTAGACATGACTCAGTATGGACATTAGTTTTTTATTCTGTTTATCATCAGAATTTCTCATCTCATGGTATCTATCATGTCAGCAAGCAGTTTCTGACTTTCTTGGACTCTGAATTTTGGCCCAAATATGTTCTCCTGAAAGTCAGCTTTACTCTAAAGTAAAATGGGGAGCTAAATTAGCCTAACAATCCCATCAACAGTATGTAGGTGTATTAGCAAGACTGAGAAAACAGACTTTTTGGAGCAACAACAATTTGGCATAAGATGCCTCCCTTGTGTCTACTACAGCACCACAGCCCAACTGGAATCATAAGAATCACCTATAGAACAAGATGAGTACAATTTAATAGTTATACACAAGGTCCAGTATGATATGACTTACACTGTGCACAGCTTCTGGATGAACTCTGCACATTCACCTTAAGAGTCTGTTCCACTCACGCTGACTTGAACCATAAAAGATCATTTCCTATAGTAACAATACAATCTATTCCATCTTCACCATTCTTGCACTGTGCGATGAATGTATTTGGGAATTTTGACTTATTCCGCTCTGCTTCATCCAAGGACAAGATAATCAGATACAGCTTTTTTTTTTACTTTAATTTAGTGAATTTTTCAATATTCTTTGCTTTATTTCATTTCATGTAAGTAGTCAGTGCATAAATGCATGAGTTAAAAAATTTAGATTTTAAGAAGTGGATTTTAAATATCTCTGGACTTGACATTAGAACAATTACTATTACTCTTTTTGCAGCCATATAAGGATGTGGAAATCTCACAGAAAAGACAATTAAACATTGTGTCAGGGGCTAGAGAGGATCAATGTCAGCAGTCATCAGGTAGAGAGATTTTTATATGGCAACCAACACCCAGCTGCAGTAGATGTTTTTCAAAAGGCAAATTGCTTCTCTGGAACCCCAGTGTGGTCAATGACAGCAGCAAATAAAGAACATGTGTTCACAGAAATATCTACAATCTGCTTTTCATTTTAAGGTGATATATTTCTTTTTCTTTCCACAGGATTTTTTTTTAAAGACAGAAATGGTTAATCTGAGTTTTAAAATTAACCTAGGATCAGTCATTTTTAGCATTAAAAAAAATTGCAATCAGGCTAGCAGCTTGTGTTACAAGTTGAAGCCAAATGTAAGTTTAAACAGCCAATCCATAAACTTATTATTAAATGCCATTTTAAAGGTAGTGGTTCCAATCTGAGCCTCCATCCTTCCTCTTTTCTGACAGCTACCCAGCATTCACAACCGTTATTCTTGACCTCTCTCTCCTACTCTGCCCCATTGGCTTCTTTCCTGGTTTTCAAAGATATTCCGAAATCTCTTTATAAAATTGATCAGATGAGACCAGCCATTCCTCAAGCTTTTCTAAATTGGTCTCACTTTATTTAGAATCAAAGAGCTCTGCTGCTCCTTTATGCAAGTTGACTTGTAAGCACTGGCATCTACCTTCTTTGAAAGATGCTTTCTTGTTATTTAAAACCTGGATGAGCGGACTCAGCTCAGCTGAATAAAATGTTAAAACTCCCCTAGGTTTGTGGATAAAACACAAGTCAATGGGTATTTTATACTGGATTTTAGATAGGACATGGTCTCACTGCAAGATTAGAAAAGTTTGATATGTCCTTTTCTCATTTTTGCCACTGATCAAAATATATGGCAGGATGCATCAATTTACTCAATATTTTGAGTCAGAATTCTAATTGCATATTCAGTGGAATGAGACACCTAAATGATTAAAAAAACCATACACTGGTACCTTTATCTGCAAGTATTCCTTATTTTTTACCTCTCTATTTCTTGGTCTCTTTACCTGTGGCACATAAATTAGATTGCTCACTCACGTATGTTGAGATATTTTGAAATGTTAATTGAAAGATGCTTTTCCAGCACATTATTAATTTTATTTATTTATTTATTTATTTATTTATTTATTTATTTATTTATTATTGTCTCTCCATTCAAATGGAAATTGAGAGATAAGCAGCATGCAGGTAATTCCAAAAATATTGCAGAATCATAGAATGGCTTGTGTTGGAAGGGATCTTAAAGATCATCTAGTTCCAATCCTCATGCTATGGACAGGGACACCTTTCATTTGGTCAGATTGCTCGGAGCTCCACGTGGGACAGCGGATAGATAGATACTCATTACAAATATAGTATCTTTCTAGCTTTCCATCAGAGAACTGTGTGAAGGGAATAATTAACAGGTAAATTTTAGAGTGTTTTTTTCTTACCTACTACTTTGATCTGGGACTTGGGCCTTCAGATTCTAACTACCCAAAATGTCATCTCAAGCAGTGACAAATCGGTTGATGATGAGTCACTGGGTCAGCTGTGCTCGTCTATTTGGTGACTTTCGTGTTCTGCAGAAAAAAAGAAAATGATGGTGTTGTGACAGTCAGTCTATTCCTTTTGGGGTTTGCAACAAGATGTTCAAAAACGTTTGACAGGATAATGGCATTCTAATGGCTCCTACACATATCTGTTGTAGTGAGGATAGTTTCAGATAGACTCGGACAAAACCTCCCGTGTGTAAACTCTTTTAATTTATCACAGATTTCTTCACTCTGAAACCACATACAACCAGTCATTTTCTGCATTGTGTTTTGGGAAGAATTGGAATTGAAAAAACTGTAAGAGACACTTTTCTCATCCTACTAAGCCTTTTTTCTCCTGTTTATCTACCACAGATTTTGTTAATAATTTTATTACATTTTCTCTCTGCTTGTGTTCATAGCAGGAGGGAGCTTGGCTAAGAAATATCACAGCAGCTTTGAGATTATTGTTCTTCAGTGGTTAAGAGTAGGATTGCTTCCTGATGTAACATTCCAAAATGTCTCTTTTGTGTGTGGTGCCTGTCAATATAATATATGCAGATTCAAATATGACTGCTATTTTTTTATCTATGACTGGTCTAGCCATTTGTCCCTTTATATTATCCAGTCCTCCATTCCCCTTCCATCTCCTACACAGAAGAAAGGGAACAGCTTGTTTTGCCACTATGTTTCACACAGATAGATTCTCTAATATTAGAGAAATATTTTCATAGGAGCACAGAAACTGAGAAAGGAAAACATTTCTTAGACCATTTTTTTGTGTCTCTACCAGGATGAAACGGTTCCCTACAGTATAATTTTTATTTTTCTGTCACCTGAAACTTTATTTATCTCAAATGAGAAGCCTTCAACTGTTTCTCTTTAAGCAGCTATTGCATAACCTACTAAAGCTGCTTGGTAGCATATTTTCCATTCAATATTCACCTAAATATTTCTTTAAACTAATTTCCAACAGAATACATAGTTTTTCTGGCCCTTGGTTAATTTTTTCTTTCAAATAATTATAGAAAGACATTCCTTCTCCCACACCATTTGTAATTTTACATAAATGTATACCAGTACATATTATGGTTATATTTATTATTCTACTAATCTGACAAAGGTACCTTCAATCCCATAGTTTGTCAATTCAGGTAGCAGAGTTACACTAAAACAAAAGATTAGTTAAAAATATTCATTCAGATTTCAAATATTAATTAAAAATGAGTTGGAGGTAAAATGGAAACTGTCTAAATCACTTTAGGGAGACTACAGTATGCAAGAGCATTGTCCAAACTGGAGAAAACATAGTCATGCCAAAACACTCTATGTAAAATTCAATCTATCAACTAGACTATTTATAGGAGTAAAACATGTTATTTTCTGATGATTTTGACACGAGACAAATTCTATCTTATGGTGCTCTTAGCAATTACTCTAAGGCAAAGCAAAAGACTAGGGATTTCTTTCAAATTACAATCAAACTGAGAAACCCTTGTGTTTGAACTTTATTTGGCAAGATTGACCTGCTTGTAATATAGTATAGTATAATCTGTATAAGCTTGCAATTTTTAATAGAAGGTAAATATAACATAACTAGCAACATAAATACTAGTTTTGCTATTCAGCCTCTATATATTTAATGTGCATTTCAGAATGCCTTCAACTGACACCATTCAAAACCTCCCTTCAAGGCTTCTGTCTTGTGTGCAGAAGCAACCCTTAGCAGCAAACTCAGTTTCCAAGATAAATGAAAAAACCCCTCATTCCAACGCTTAAAACAATGAAATACTTTTAAACACTCTTATCAAAAAAAAAAAAAAAAAAAAAAAAAAAAAAAAAAGATTTAATAAAACATAATCTGGAAAAACATATTTTCTAATTTTCTTTTACATTTCTATATACCATGCCTAAAATATTTTCTTTCTCAATATGTACTCATGTAAAAAGGATGTTTCTTTCTTACAGATGAAAAATGGAGACAAAGCTAACATAACTGTACATCTAGACTAGTCTTTATAATGAGGTTTTCAAAACATTTGTAGTAAAGAGCTTTCTAACTTCAACCCAGGTAATCCAGAAGATATGTTGACAGGAACCAGCTTGGAAACATCTGTGGAGGTCTGACCTTATCTTTTGCTCGAAGAAAACTTCATGATGGTTGCCAAGTCACTCACTATGAAGCTCAGGTCCAGCTCTTGCCCTTATGAACCACAGGAACACACTATAGAAGTAGGAGAAATGTTTTCCTTATCACAAATAACTGCGATCACTACCGTCCATTAACAAGAGAAATTACAATAGCATTTCATTGCCTTTTCCTCCTCCTTCAGCTTTTCAAATGTAGCCTTGGGAACGTCTCCCACATGGGCTGCTGTTTTTCCAGAGCCTCAGCACTAGACTGACAGTGACATTACAGCTGGCAAAGCCCAGGCTGGGAAATGAATGAACACTGGAACCTGAAATTGCCACTGATGAGCTTTTGGGGTTGTTCTTTGTCACCTTAGACCTTGAAGCTTTGCCCAGATCATTGTCTTTGTACAACTTGTCTCTTCTCACTCTGTGGTTTGCTCCATTGATCCTTCAGACTTTCACAAAGACAGTCAGACCAGCACTCTTTCTCCATGTCACAAGCAGACTGGAGCCTCTCCTCTTAACAACTGTAAAACCAATGCAGAGAGTTATTTGGCAAAGTTTTATATATGACCTTTACTGCTCTATCTTTAAATTGTGTAAAGAAAATGCAGTGCCTTTTGCTCTGTAAGCATTTACCAAAATGTTCTCATTTGAGCAAATGCCATGCCATTAGTATTAAAATGTTGCAAGCACTTGCTAGAAGGTTTTTCCTCCTTACTTTTATGACAGTTTTAGCAAATAACATTAGCAGTATCATTTCAGAGAGACACCAAAAGAGGTGAGCCTTGGGGCTATGTTTTCACACTGATTCACTAGATAAAATTTATTATGTTTACAAAATACATCAGCATGTACATAAAACTTTTTGTTAAAGAGAAGTGAAAGCAGCTTTGTGTTACCTAGCATTGTATTTCTTTGCAATTTTAATTTAAAGCAACTGTAGCAATAAAGAGGGATTGTATTTCTTTTTCAGTGTTTAAATACAAACTGGTGAATGTAGGTTGTGCATACCAGACATGGGTTGCTCCTGCATGAATTAATAAAAACAAACTGAATTTTCATTCCCTCAACTTATGAATGGTGCCAGTCTTAGAGTGGGATGTCTATGCTATTATGTGCTTAAGAAAATATACAAATTAAAAGCTAGGCTACAGGGGTGCACATTTTTGAAAGTAATTTCAAAATAACTGCATCATAAGGGGCTAAGTTGTTGCCATGTGTTTTTGAATTTTAGTTAATACTACATTTTGTTTTAAGTGATTGCCATCCAAGGCACAGTGAGGAAACGGTAATCAAATACTGAGTCCATACATCATGGTTCCACTTTACTGGAGACTGAAAAGCCACCACCAAAACCACAGTAACATTTCCAACATTTATTTTCCTTACAAAAGCAGAATCTAAGTTCATTTGTACCAGGGTAAGGTAACTTGTTCATCTGTACTAGTGTGAATTAAAAGTAACTCTTCTAGTGTCTAGGACTTATACTATTTAAAGTAAGCCAATCTGTTTTTCTACTGTTCATGCACTAGAGCTCTGGTCACAGAAGTTCTGGTCACAGTCTTTTCTGTTTTCAAAAGCTTTTTGCGTTCCTATAATGTCTCACATCTTTACTGATTAGTAAATAAATGTTCCTAAATATTGGAAAATTGAAAGGGGAGCTGGAGATCCCGATGACTAAGAGAGCTCGTGGAAGAATACTTATTTCTCTTTCTTCTGAAAGTAAAATTGTTGCACTTCTCAGTAGCCTGATTGAAGACAGTGAAAATCACTTGCAGAGAATACATGTCTAGTCAGGGACAATTATTATACATAAAAAAATGCAATTTTTCTGCATGATCCTCACAAAATATGTGAAGCTGTGCTCAAGACACTATTTCTATAGTTGCCAAATTAATTAAATCTCTGCAGTCATACTATTTTGTGAGGTTTTCTTGGAGTAACCAAGTGACAACTTGATGAAATAATAAACTTTTCTTAGGAGAATGCATCTCCACTGAGGCCTGGACTATAACAGAAACCACCAAGCAGTGCTTATTTCCCCTGAAAATCATGCCCAATATCTGAGTGCTTTGGAATACATGGAAAAAGACACAGAATTACATGTAATCAGAGGAGATGAATGCATGTGACAGAGAATGTAATCCTCATCTGAGCAGTTGCAGAGATATAATGAATGAGCATCTCAGCTACAAGCAATTAGAACTTCAGTAAACCACTGCAGGACACTGATGGGCTATTAGCAATGCCAGCTGTCATGAGCTAATCCACATTAAACTCTGCATCCCCAAACTACTATTAAATACAATACAGGGGAGACATAGGACCTTTCATTTCTAGCCAGGAAAACTATACTTATAAAACAAAAATATTTTAGGTTTACAAGCAGAGAAATTGATAAAGAGAAATGTAATCTTCACAGCTCCATCTATCAAACTAAACAACAGCCTGTTCTCCTGCTATGCAGTGTGAATTTCCCACATTAGCTGTAATTTTCTGGTAGTGGTAGGTGTTCAGCACCTCAAAAAAAAAAAAAAAAAGGAACCACTGTAGTAATTCCATGTCCCCCCCTGGCCCATCTCTGTTTCTGCTCCTCTATCACAGGAATACTGAGCACAAAGCTTGTTCAAGTCCATAAACAGCAAAGTAATTTGAGAAGTGTCTCTTGGGTACCTCAGCAACACAGTGCTCTATTTGACTTTGCTTCTTCTCTGCCAGTGCTAAAAAGCAAAGAACTAGGGATCACACTGAGGCAGAGACTTCACGTTTTCAGAGACAGACAGCCACTCTGGAAGTCACAATGTGGATGTATAGAAGGTTCAGATAGCAAGTAAGCTGAAGAGTAGAGAAGGTTCAAATAGCAAGTAAGCTGAAGAGCAATCAGAAACTTTATCTTGACTCTAAGTTGAGAGCAGAGATATGATGTGTTAGAAAAAGTATTCTAAGGATACATTTTTTCTAATAACTTATTTGTGGCTAGGAAAAATATTGAGATGCAGGAGTGTGTCCAGAGAAGGGCAATGAAGCTGTTGAAAGGTCTGGAGCACAAGAAAGTTCTGGAGCAGTGGCTGAGGAAGCTGGGGGTAATTTTCCTGGAGAAAGGATGTTTGGGGGGTCTTTATCACCCTCTAAAACTGCCTGAAAGGAGATTGTAGGCTGGGTGAGGGTCACCTTCTTCTCCCAGGCAATAAGTTACAGGACAAGAGGAAATGTTCTCAAGTTGCACAAGGGGAGGATTAGATTGGATATTGGGAAAAATTTGTTCACTGAAAGGGTTGTCAAGCACTGGAACAGACTGTCCAGGGAAGTGGAGGAATCCATCCCTAGAACTGAACAATTGAAAAGATCTGTGGATGTGGGAGCTGGGAATATGGCTTTGTGGTGAATACTGTGGTGTCGGGTTAACAGTTGGACCTGATGATCTTGGAGGTCTTTTCCAACATTAATGATCATATTATTCTGTGATTCTATGACTGTTAGTCTGAGTCTGCACAGAAACAATTACTCCAACCTCCATACCAATCATATCCAACTCTATGCATAACATTATCCCTGCAAATAGTCCAGTAACACTTGAATTTTCTGAAAGTCTTGCCCAGCTCTAATTTCTAAAAGGTGGCTAGAACTTGCTTGGAAGGATGCTGTCTGACCTGAGCAAGAAATAACTCAGGGGCAATAGTGGCTGCTTTACAGAGTAGTTAGTGGAAAAAAATGCACATAAATTGCATCACATTTTTTCCATATAAATGTAACAACTTTTTCTAGATCAGATTTCTCTGATCAAGTTTCTCAAGTCTCCCCTATTTCCACACAGAATGTTTCTTGTTTTCTTCTTACACCTATGGCAATATTCAGTCATTCCCTCCAGCTCTTTTTCATGTTCCTTAACTCCTCTATGTTTCATTTAAATCTCAACCAAGTGCTTGAAATTTTACTAAAAGCTTCCTTAAAACTCAACAAAGACTGTTTATAGAAAAAATTGTCTGGAATTATGCTCTTGCTGTGATGCTTTGACTTCAAGAATTTTTCAGAATCAAGAGATGTCCAGGGCATAAATAGAAAGATTTATCTTTTGGGACAGCACTGTATGGTATTATATGTCCTCTGTTTCATCTTACATTGGGAGCCAACAACAACTGGCCATTTACCAGAATCATTCCTTAAATTTATGGAGCGTTTGAGGAATTTCCTACATGAAGTGTCAGAAATAGTACAAATATCGCAATAAAGGTAAATAGTGTGGTATGGAAAATATCCATTTTTTATATTGCCAAAGATATTTTCACATTTATAGCAATACGAGAAAGGCCATATTTTACCTATATCTTCACTGGAACCTTTATCTCACTGTAATATATGGGAACTTTGCCATTAACTTCTGGGTGGGTGAAGATTTTTTATTAAATACTTATTGTCTATCTTACTAGTGGAAAACAATATATGCAGAATAGATTTTAGGCACATCTTATAGTGTAAAAGAATAGAAAAGTGACAGAAAAATCGAGCTGAATGTCAGAAAAGGGTCATTAAACAAAGTACTGCATATGCTTCTAAAGCCACATGCAAAATACATGCTGCTGGCCATTCTGAATCTATACAAGCACTCTCTGTAACAGTCTTGTAGGCATATTATTCTTTCATATGGGAATGTAACAACCCAGAGATAACATGGAATCACTGTCTTTGGAGTATTTAAATACAACTGGAAAAGTCCTACAGCAGCTCAGTCTAACTTTGAACTTATGCTTGCTTTGAGCAGGACCTCCAGAGGTTCTCTCAAACATTTTTTGTTTGGGTTTATTTTATTATTACTATACTAATTCCAATGTAGGCAATGTCCAGATTTAATAAAGCACAAATGTTCAATTATCTTCCACTGTTTAAAAAGCTTACTTGCTTTTCCTAATGTTTAAAAATGAATCCCAACAACCTGACTTTTAGACTAGGAGCACCAAAATCAAATCAAGATAGCTTGCTGGGGTCATTCAAATATATCCCCCATTTGCTCTAGAAAAGCCATTGATTCTGAGATCTCATGTGATAGTATTTCCACAGATGCTGAACAATTCGCTGAATTGTGACCAGAGCAGAATCATGTTCCTGAAGGCAAAAAAAATTCTTAAAAGAGGAAATTGTATACATGACCTAAGAAAGTAAGAGAACATTGCTGACTCATATGTCTAGGAAATGTACATCTAAAAATTAATACAACTTAAAATAACTAAAGAAATAAAGGAAATTTTTCACATAAGAATTTTTCCTTTGTCAGTTGGCTGAACTCCACTGGGAGAGGTGCATTTTGCCAGGGGTAAATTCTGCCGTGTGTGTTCAAAATAATTAAGGGCCCAGAAAGGAAACATGTGAAACCAGTGGGAGAATGAGCACTGCACTAAGGTCAGGCATCTCAAACTAGCAACTTCCAAGTGCTCTTATAGAAACCTAGAAACTTCATTGCTTAAAAATATGCCTTGCAAGTGCTATCCACTTTCTTAACCTAGTTTGGGGTATCTTGTTCTTCGTGAGCACTATTCAACTTCTGTTTATGTAAAAAAAAATCCCAGTTTGATATATGACAAGATTCTTAATCTTTCTGCACCAAGAAGGAAAGTTATTCTGCAAAGTAATTTTCCCTGGGGAAATAGGAAGTCAGCTGAGAAAACACTTTAAATGACCTTGAAGTATTGAGCTGCCACATCCCATTTCTGGAGATTTCTGTACATTAAAAGGCTTCCCTGGTGTGTAAGGAGACCAGTGATGTACACAGCAGAATGAAGGATTAAAAGCCACAGGGATATCACTGGGATAGAAGTAGGCATGAGAAAGCTATATTTGGATGAGTTGGAAGGATAAGAAGGTTGGGGTGTTTTTTTAGCTGAACTCTTCAAAAAATTCTTTATAAGTGTTATTTGCAAAATAGGTATTCTAGACATTAAAGTTACACATTAGTTCAACATAGTAACTGCTCTAATAAAAGTGGGTTTTGTAAAAGTAGTTTATAAAAAGTCTTCTAACTTATATAAGCAAAAATGAGCATCAGCAGGGCAAAACCATAGGTAAGCCTGGCATATTACAATGCTGCCTCATGTGGTTTTAGTTCAACATCTGCTGTACTCCACTGGCAGCATCGCGTAAACAGGAAAATAGGTTGCTTGCAATTGCACTAGAAGGCTACTTGGTTATGTAATCTGGAGGGTATATTAGCACATGAGTTGCCCTCTGTTAAGCATTTGAATTTAATAATGTTAAAGGTGACCTTAAAAAAATATTTTTAAATGTATTAATTTATGGGACTGTATGGTTTCAATATATTAATTTATGCAACAGTATCATTTCTATACAATAGGACTGTGTAGTGATAATTATTCTAATAATATTTATTTATTTTTCACTAAAATATGCATGCTAGGACTTTTGTCACAAAAATAATGAAAGATAGATTTGAATAAAATGAGAACATTCAAGGACCATGAGTAACGAAAAACACCTCACATTTCCCTACCAGAAAATTTTTTTTGTTTTGTTCTGATGATGGTCATGAACCACTACTGAGGGCTGGAACATTGCTGGTTTCAGCCCATGTTGCAGCCTCCTCCAGACAGAACCAGAGTTGTCCGGGAGCAAAGGAGAGGCACAACCTCGGTGACACACCACTGTGGGCTCTGCATGCAGGAAAAATACTTAGCTGAGCTGATGAGCAATGCTCTGCCTGCAATTTCAAGCATAAACCAGAACAGACAAAAGGAAAAGGAGAAGGTCCTATCAGTCTAAGGAGGGTGAGAACAAAGAAGCACCTTTCAAAATTAAGAGCTGAAAAGACTTTTTATTCCATCAGATTTTTTTATTCCTTACCATATAACTACTGAATTTATAGCTCATTGTGTGAAAGCACCCAACACTTCTCTCTGTCAAAGACAGATTTTTGGACTACGCAAACCACTGCTGCAGAAAAACTTGGCAATTTTCACCCTGCCATACTTTGGGTAAGCGTGACTCAACAAATTCCTTGTGCAATTTCCCTTAGATATTGAACTTTCATTTCATGCCTCGGCAGACCTGTCACATGGCCCAGTACTGAGTCTTGTGTTAGAGAGTCTGTTTGTTGAATAACAAGGAAAGGATTCATCTGACATGGGAAAATGTGCCATCAGGAGGAGTTTCTCCATTCTCTGACCAACAGCACCTGGCCAGGGGAGCAGCAAGGACTCCATGCCACTGTGATATGTATGAGAGCAATACAGGTATACAGGGGCTGGGTGGGGAGCAGGTGGGAAGAGAATAGGCATTCTGAATTTCTTGGCAAGTAATTTTTGAAAGACATTACTTTCTAAAATAGATATTGCTCAATGCTAGATATACTGATTTTCTGATTATTGTTACATATTGTGCAGGTTTGATATGAATCTTAGTAATTCGTAACTGCAAAAACTGCTTAGGGATCCTTGAATAATAGCTTCTGTGAAATACACACAACTGGTCATAGATATATTCAATTAAAAACAACTATCACTGGTGTCTGAATTGCAGCAGAGCCAACAAACCCCTAGCAGAGACTGCAGCCTGTGCAGAGAAAGCCCTTTAGGAGACAGGGAATCAGGAGCCAGCACATCGTTTTCAATTAATGGTTTCAATAAAAAAGGTGGAAATGGCTACAAACATAGGAAGTGACTCATTTGAAAGAGATCTACAGGTGAGCTGCCACATTATATCCAAAGACTGATCAGGGTAAAGAAGAGAGTATCACTCTCAAAGGGGCACAAAAGAAAAGACCCTCCAAGTCTCTGGGGCTGAGAACCTGCAGGAAACATTAAAAATTCTTTATTTTAATGTTTTCCTCAAGTTTTATTCTGGAGAATATAATTGTGCCTGAAAAGAAACTCTCACACTAGTTTCTTTCAGGGATGGGAAAGGCTGATTGCTTTCACATCAACAAAGCTGATGTTTTCTGCCTGTGAGGTTCTGTAAAAACACAACAAATAAAGCCCATCTTCTTCCCTCCAGTTTTTACCACTTGCAGGTACAAGTCATCCCTTGTAGCTGATCTGTTGAAGTATCTACACTTTCCAAAACAGACTTTCCCATTTCCAGACAACTATCAATATCCACTGAAGAAAGAGTAGATTTTTTAAAAAACATTAATTCCAACTTACATCACAGAAAATTTAGATAATAGCCTGTTGGTTCTAGGCTAAACATATGCCAGCCATATTTTAAACTCAAAATTCATGTCAGCAAGTAGAAATGGAGTGGACACTAATTATAGGAGGTATTCATTACCTGTAACATTGCAGACTACACACATCCTTTTGGACAAGTTGAAGTGATGTACAGTCTAAAATTTAACGCAAAAGAAAACTTTTTGAAATTTGAATATATATCATAGGTAAATACCTGGAAGAGGGATGTTAGGAGACAAGGGAATTCACCCAAATAACAGTTTGGATAAAACTAAGACTATTTGATTTCTGCTGCATTCTGCATTTTTCCATGCACAAGTATGGGTGTATTCATGAATATGTAAATTTTTGGTATTAGGTTGGATCCCACTGTGATGCTGGCACATAATTAGGAGCTCATCACTAATGATTTATGAGGTGATACCATGCTATTAACATTTAGAAATAAAACTACCACAAATAACCTTTTACTTATACTTTGCCAGGGCTATTCCTAACAGTAGCCACATTATTTAGCAACTACAGGAAAAATATCAGGTCTTCCCTCTAAAAGGCGATGTTCATAAAACTCACAGGATGTGGCTATTTTCTATAGGCGGAAAAGAAAGCATTGGTGAAGATTTGAAAAAAACCCCAACCGACCAAACAAAAAACCCCCAGGAAAATAGTTCCTTAGTTTAGAGACACAATGTGACATTGACATAACATGTGCAGTTAGCAGCAACAATTCAAATTTAAAACAAAAAAAAAAAAAAAAAAAAAAA
>VZTI01003412.1:284877-320293 GCA_013397865.1 Struthidea cinerea
AAAAAAAAAAAAAAAAAAAAAAAAAAAAAAAAAAAAAAAAAAAAAAAGAGTAAGGAAGTCTCAGAAAGAAAAGAAAATAACCAAAAAAACAAAAAAAAAGGAACAAAAAAATACAGCAAGTGCTATAAAACCAAAAAAATTCCTACTTATTATTGTACAAATCCCTCCAGATAAAGGTTTAATTTTATTTGGAAAAGAGTATTTTATTTCACTTTGGACCTTCTTAATTACTTCTTTGACTATGTAGATAAAGATTCAGTCTGGGAAAGAAAAGGCTTGGGGGGGAACCTATCCATGTATATAAATACCTGGTGGGAGGGAATGATGGAGAGGGAGCCAGGCTTTCTCAATAGTGCCAGCTGACAGAACAAGAGATGATGATGGAGACAAATGAAAAAGAAAACACACAAAAAGTGTCACATTCCATCTGAACACAAGAAAACAGGGGTTCTTTCACAGTGATGGTAGTAAAACATTGGCACAGAGAGATTGTGAAGTCTCCCTCCGTGGAGATAATCAGAACCTGACTGGAGAGGGTCCTGGGCAAGCTGCTCAAGCAGAGCTATTGGACCAGATGATCTTAAGAGGTCCCTTCCAACTTAAAGGATTCTCTGATAGTCTCAACTACTTAGAGAAGAAAGGCTTTTGAGGAGAGAGAATATCTTTTACTAGGCCTTGTAGGAAAGCTGGAAAATATCTACTTTGGGCCCACGCAAACGATATTAAACCTAAGAAGCAGCAGCAAAAAACTAATAGTCATACTGCTCTTATTTTACTTATCACAATATATTAAATAACAAAATTATACAACATATTAATGCATAACAACAAAACACCAGTTAACATTCACAAAGCAGAAGTTATTGGCAGAGAAAGAAATAACTAGCACTAACAAGTTAATGCTTGCACGGCTCAGTGGTAGGGTTGAGGAAGTTCAGTCTCATTATTGCATGTTAAGTTAGACTGATAAATTAGCAAGAGCATGCAACTGAGATTTTTGACCTTGTTACTCTTAGACTTAATCTATAGTAGTCTTAAACAGTCAGTGCATTTAAACTTCAGTGCTGTTATGTCTCTGTCTGTGATCTGTTTGCTGTCTGGAATGCCAGCCATGCCCCTGTGGTTTTCCTTAGGTTTCAAAGCTGACCAGCACCAGAGAAGCAAGCTCCTTTAAAAGAGCAATAACACAATACTGCTGCTTCAGATGGCCATCTGCACCGTGGAATTGCCAACCCAAATTTTATTTTCATCTGTGGCTCATTTTGACAAGATGAACACAAAGTAGCTGCTGCAAAAGACTTCATCTGCTCAGCTGTGGTCAAACTGATGTATGGGAGCAAGCTTGTCTTGTTTATCACAGACCAGATACAAAGAGAAGAAGCACACGAAGAAATTAAATTACAGGAGTCTGAACTGACCTTCAGCAGGGTGATGAATGGCTTCCTACTGCACTCAGCCTCTGAAAAGAACAAATAACTAATGGCAGACAATCTTACTAGAAATGCGGGAGAAGAGCCAACTGAAGGGGCATTCACATTTGTGGTGACTTGTGCTGAGGTCGCTCCTCATTTACTACAGAAGATAACTGCTGCAGAGTGACAATGGGCGGAAGAAACATTTAGAAGCTGGCAACACCAACTCTTATCTCCAGATTTGCCACAATGAAGTCCCAGAGGTGATATTCCCCATTTTGAGCAATCTGGGTCCGTGATATTTTCAAGTGATGGAGACGTAAGAAATCACAGGGGAAATTTCCTTCATGATCAGCTATGTTCATATTAATGCTGGGTTATATACGCCCATCTATTACCCTGTTTTCTGTTCTTTTCCTTCTCCCCCTCCAGTTTCATGTTGGGTTCAATAATTTATCAAGAGAAAGGGCTATTGCTCAAGTGTTGCAACAGCTGTAGGTCACTGCCAATATTTTCTACAGTTACTTACGTATGCAGTGACATGATGTCAGGCAAACAACTTACAAGGAACATTTCTGGGGTCTTAAATCTGACTCTCTTAGTGCTAACTTGTTTCGGTTGTGGCTGACTGAGTTTTGGCCAATACCATGCTGTTTTGAACAATGACCAGCCAGTCTGGGCATCACTGCAAGCTCCAGAGTATTTCTGGTAGACTTCTCTGAATTTCAAGAGGGCTTAATAGGACTCAACTAGCACACCCTTTTTCCGAGTCATAGAAATGTGCAGGGCATGGTCAGGCTACCAGTTTATCTATTTAATAGCTAGAGATAATCAATATTAATTCAGATTTATATAATATACCCTACCAATTTTATAATACCTGGCATTATAGAACTGTTCACAGGCAATATTGGTTGCTTCTAGAGCTTTTTCTGGTATGTCATTACAGCAGCTGGATAAGTGAAAAGTATGGAAAATGCAGAAGTTTCAGTCTCTGGCTGGAATCTGGTTTTATCTTCCTCACGTAGATCCTCTTAGCCATGAGTATGTTGCTTGGTCCTTGTGATATCACAGAGAATGAAGGTCAGAAATGCAGGTGTGGAGCCTGTGTGAAACCACAGCTGTGAATGACTGCTCATTCACTGAATTAGGAGAGCCAAACTATGAGGCATATCCTAGCTGTCTAGCTGTGCAAGCTCCTGACAGTTGCCTGCTACAAAGCAGAATCAAGCCTATGTTGGGTGACAGCAACAGATCACAGATCAGCATATTTTGTACATAGTTGCGACATTCTCTGACATCAAGCCCTGTAGCCTCAGGACACTAGCACTGCAAGGTGATCCAGGCTGTGTAGCCCTCAGTATTTGGAGTCCCTGAAGCCCATGGAAATTCATTTCCATGCATTCCTGCAGCTTAGACTTACAGACCCTGGAAATCCTGGCTTATAGCTGCTGTCAACCCAGGTCTTTCTTTTTCCAGAACAGGCCACTCTTACAGCGATTTCACACAGCCATTTACAATGGACCACACAATTTTTGTTACAATCTGACTATTGAACAAGCAAACAGTGCAAGGCTTTCCTGGAAGCTAAGTCAACATGCATGTGTGTGACTCAATTTCCAGATAGAATTTTTTTCCTTGCTTTATCTGCAGTAGAGATTTAACTCTAACTAGTTTTGAGTTTTAGGATATTCTGGGGTGGATGTTGGGGTTTTTACAGCATCCTGTGCTAGAGTTCTTCCACTGTGTGTAAACGTCAAGCACAACTTTGGCTCTCAATAGTAAGAAAGAAAGATTTAGAAGAAGACAGGTTTCCCCTCTCATTTGAGCAGATGCACCAAATTCAGTACCTTTTTCTACTACAATTTCTCCAATGTTGTGTCTAAACTGTATTTTTGTTTGCTGCTTTTCCCTGTCTTATAATAGAGAAATATCTGGCACTTCCACTTCAGAAAGGAAAAAATCTATTTTAAGCAGTCTCTAGTGGAAAATGACACAGGAGGTTAAAAAAAAAAAAGACAAAAGAAACAAAAGAAAAAAAAATTACTTAGTGAAGTGAGCAGTTAAGAAATCTCTTACTGGAATCAGTTCTAAAGGGGAAAAAAGGTGAGTATAACTGATTGCTCTTTCAAGCACTAATAATATGGATATAAAATCAATTTGGCCAATACCATACTACACTCCCTGTATTGCTTGTGGAAAGAGCCAGTTTGAGACAGACTGGAGAGCAAACCCTTGTACTTAAACATTGAGGGCTGAGATGCGGAGGGAGAGCAGACCTGTGGAAAGAGATCTGTGTGTTTGGTAGACAGAAAGTTGAATATGAGTTAGAGGTGTGCCCTGACAGCCAAAAAGGCCGAGCATGTCCTGGGGTAAATCGGGCACAGCATTGCTGATGGTTGTGTGTCCCACTCTGTGCTGCACTGGTGCAGCCCCGCCTCAAGCTCCATGTGCAGTTCTGGGCACCGCAGTGTTTGAAGAACGCTAGACTGTGTCCAGAGCAGAGCGACCAAGATGCTGAAAGGCCGAGCATATCCTGGGGTAAATCGGGCACAGCATTGCTGATGGTTGTGTGTCCCACTCTGTGCTGCACTGGTGCAGCCCCGCCTCAAGCTCCATGTGCAGTTCTGGGCACCGCAGTGTTTGAAGAACGCTAGACTGTGTCCAGAGCAGAGCGACCAAGATGCTGAAAGGCCGAGCATATCCTGGGGTAAATCGGGCACAGCATTGCTGATGGTTGTGTGTCCCACTCTGTGCTGCACTGGTGCAGCCCCGCCTCAAGCTCCATGTGCAGTTCTGGGCACCGCAGTGTTTGAAGAACGCTAGACTGTGTCCAGAGCAGAGCGACCAAGATGCTGAAAGGCCTCGAGGGCCAGACTTACAAAGAGTGGCTGAAGTCACTCTGTACCTCATCACACACAGAGAGCTGCTGATCTCTCTATCGCTGGTGACCAGGAGGAAATTGAATGAAGTTGTGACTGGAGGAATTCAGACTGGACATTAGGGAATGTATCTTCATTGAGAGGATGATTCTGGAATGGTCTCCCCAGCAAAGTGGTCATGACACCAAGCCTGACAGTTTAAGGAGTGTCTGGACAATGCTTTTAGTAACATGGTTTAGTTTTACATAGTCCTGCATGGTGCAGGGGATTGGACTCAGTGATTCTTATGGGTCCTTTTCAGCTTGGCATATTCTATGATTCTATGATTGTGTTCACATTATGTGGGATGTACTTGAAACCACAAATAAGAAATTATCACATGTACAGAAACAATTTTAAAACTAACACAGAAAATAGGAGACAACTAACCAGAAATATAAGAGATATCACAGAATTATTTCAAAGCCCAATTTTATGCTATGAGAAAGTGTAAACATTTACACTATCAATGTGGACACCTTCGGATTTCTAAGGACAAACTGCCCTGCATGAATTCCTATACTACGATCTTCAATTCACACACTGATAGCTTAAAACAATTGGGTTTGTATGTGACATATGTAAAAATCAGGTTTTCTGTTCTTTTCTCAGCAATACATTCCATGAAATGCAAGATATTTGACACAGAAATTATAATTCTAACCGGACATAATATTGTGTATTCATGAAATAGAATATAAACTAGAAAACTGTTTTAGTAGATAGTGGACTTCACCTGGGCGTTGTAGATTTCTGCTACAATGAAGTCAGCATCATTTTTTCTGTGCCTATCATTAAAAAAGAATGACTTGGCTTGTTTGGACAGGCAACTCCTTTTAATCTTTTTACATATAGAATGCCTCATAGAAAAGCATAGAAACATGAAGTTAACACACTTAAAGTTCACATGCTCTAGTCCCTCATTCACCCATCCTCACAGCAAAAAAACTATCATAAGATTAGTCCTTTTCTACACTTAATTTTTATTTTAATAGTTAATACCAAGGGAGAATTTTGTCTACCTGTATTCGTATTGAAATAGTGTCTTTTCATTGTGAAGACTAATATACTGGATGGTAATATCAATGAGATGACAGCAGGATCTCATTCTTCCTCATCCGGCTGCAGGTAGATGAATTGTGTAAATCCATTAAACAGGCATGCATTTAGGTTCAGTCTTTCAGCTTTTGATCACTGGGCATAGGTGTTTAACACTGGACTGAATTCTGGATAAGACAAAAAAAAAACCCTAAAAAAACAACCAACACCCCAAACCTTTAAAAGATAAAAATGAGAAGTTGTCACAGATGTACTCAAGATTCACTTTTCTGACAAATTGTAAATAACAGCTTTGAAAGAGCTAACAGTTGGCAATTTAAACTATGAATGACCTTGCCAGAATCAGATTCCAAGTTCAAAGACATGAATGAAAAATATTTCAAAGGGCAAATTAATAAAATCTACAAGAAAATTAAAGAAACTGGAAAATTGCTTCTGAGTGAAATTTTCTATTGACTTGGTCTCACTGCTTTTCAGAAAGAGATTAATTTATGATCTTGGGTGTAAAATCCCTTTGGAAAGTCAACCTCACCCGCTTGTGGAATCTCTTTAGTGATAACAGAAGACAACAAATGCATAGAAGAGAGCAAACATATATTCATCTCAATTCCCAAAAAGGGAGAACTCCATCACGAAAATGGAAAAAAGAAAGCTTTTGAAAATATAAATTATAGAAGAGACATTAATTACACTGGAAATAATAGCAAAAAAAAGAAATTTTGATCACATTTTGACTTTCAAACAAAGAGACTGTTTTTGTGGTATTTTTATTTCTCTGCAAAGGAAAAATGAAAAACTTGAAAAAGGAGCATTATCTAAGACAGAATGATGAGAAAATCTGAATGTACTAAAGAATGGAAGACCCTGAGAAAGCCAGCTATCAGGTATATTTTTTTAGTGCACGCTTATCTAGTGAGATGAATCCTCTCCGGCAAAACAATCTAATGCAGAAGGAGCTGGTATTTGCCTTGAAGTTTCTACACACTTTCAGTCTCCTTCCCAATGACTTTAAGAACAGGTAGTGCTGGCTCAAGGTGCCCCCTCCATGTCTTCCAGAATTCAATAATCCACCTGCTGATTACTTTAAAACAATATAAAAAGTATTTTAGAAGATATAACCTTTTAAAAAAAAACTTCATTTCTCCTAAAAACTAGCAATTAGATTAGTTTTCCGGGATACATCTCCTCTCGAATTCTCTTTTATTTTTTTTTTTAGCAATCAAACTTACTTTCCCCATCCAATCATGTCTGAACATCTGTGTTGACAGCCTCAGTGGTAGCTACAATTCAAAGCTCTTACCATATGTGACTCCAAGTCCTACGTATGCTAGTTGATGGAACATTCTATTCAAGTACCTTCTGCTCTTTCAGACATTACCTAACATCTTTTACCTAAATCAGACAAATATCACTTGTCTGACAAGCCTCAGGAATTCAGACTCTTTCAAGTAATTACAAGACAAAAAATCTACTGTAACACACACAGCCCCAAGCCTTCCTGTCTCACACAAACAGACACACGACACACACACACACTCACACATGCCTCTGGGTAAACTTAATAAGATAATTTACTAAATAATTTTTTTAAAGTCTGACACTGCATGGGAAAGAGCCAGATACTCCTTAAGGGACTAGTGAGCAATATTTGAAGATCCCTTCCATTTAATTTTCAGGCCCTCTATGAGATTCATTTGTCATATGCCCGTTTAGCCTGGTATTAGACACATAATGAAACTAGTACTCGGACCAATACCATTCCCAGAAATCTCAAGGATGTTCTCCCTCAGCTCAAATTTTCTTTTTTGTAGGATAGAAAATATATTCTATCCTACAAATTAATTAAAGCATCAATTACAAGTGCTACATGTTCTTTATACTTGGGGTGCATATTTTCAAGAAGGCAATCAGAGAAAGGTTTCTTTATATTTATTACTCAACATTAACACAAACTGTACTACCCCAGGTCTCCTAAAGTCTATAACTAAGAGTATGAAGCTAGAGAAACCTATTCCTTTACAGATTCTCTACACAGTGTAGCTGCCCTAAACCCAAGTCTCTCAGTACTACATGAATCTCATTTGTGATGCAATTAATACTTCTTTATTACTGGTTTCTACTACCCACACAATGATGATTTTCCTCCCACAGTACACACTAAACAATGATAAATGCTATACTGGAAATGAAACCTCCCTGCATTTTGAAGGGTAGTGTGTTTAATAATGGAAAAACAAGCAGATATGCTGTATGCTTGAGAGTAAAACTTTGTATTGAGACGTGGTAACTACCTGCAACCTGAAAATGTGGAAATCTTTAAAGTCTATCAGGGTCTGTGAATTGTAAAAGAAAAAGAAAATGAATCCCTTTATTTCTGCCAGGGAATTCCCAGCAAGTCTGCTGTCCCACAAACTCATGAATGTATAGACAGTTTTTCAGGAATGAGAATGTCACTGTCTATGCTGTACAATTGTTAGCATAGTCCTTTCCCTGGTACTGGGACAGTAATGACACAAAGCAACTGGTTTTTACAAAAAAAAAAAAAAAATTCTTGGGAATAGGTTGGGAATTTGCTAATACAACAGTCACTTCACAGACATCACAGTCCCAAAACCAGATTCCTTAAGTGTTCACTGTGGGGTTTATTTGTTTAACATTTATCTCACACCTGAAGTATGGCTTTTCCAGAGGGAGTGATGGACTGCATCACTTTGGGGTTTTTAGGAAAATGAGGGCTAAAATGCTGAGCTGGCTGTACAACAAAGACCAGATGCCCCAGAATTTGTCCTGTGCCACTGCTTCTATACACTCATAGGCACCAGTTGGTGTGGGGGGACAGAAGGAGAACTAAAGTCCCTAAGTGTTATCCATGTGCTGTATCAGGGCCCAGATTTTGGGTTTATTGCTTTAAACACAATCAAATTGTTATAATCTTTGATCCCTGAATCATTTCCATTGAGGGTGTCCATATTCCTCTCAGGTCCTACTGACAACTGTGGATTCAAGACTTGACCTTGCACGTGCAAATAAACAGTTTAGGTCTCAGTCCATGTGTGAATGCATGTCCCATCTGATTAGGTTTTGAACAACTGAGATTTCTACAGTTTTACAGAATTGAAGCTACATAATATTATTGCAATATAGTATCTTCTATTATAGAATGAATTTATGGTCATTTTAAGAAAAATATTATTTATCCATTCTTATACAGAAGCATGTTCAAACAGTTAATTTATTTTTCTCCTGTCCAGTATTACAGCATCTTCACTAGATTAGAGTAGCTTCACTACTTTGGGGAAAATACTATTTAATTTTGAATTTTTGGCTGGTTTATCTTAACTGTATCAGGGGTCGTGACACATAACCACTGTCAAATCAGGGACTCAGCTGCCAAACTGCTCCCAACACAGCTGACCTGTGGAACAATATAATGCAAATAAAATCTGAAAATTTTATTGTAAAAATTACTTTACTAATTTGTTTTTAAATTGTGGGTTATAGGTTGAAGTAACAAGTTTTTTCTTTACTTTTCTCAAGCATAATATAGAGCAGTTCACTCTCATATCTATATTTATACACTTTGTTGTTATATAAACACCATCAGGAACTCTGGATATTGATGGGTATTGTTTAGAACGTAGATGAGTGAATGGCTTGTTATGAATAATTTATATATAAATCCTTTACTTACGCCATATCTGTGAACAGATTGCAGTTCCTTTAAATTTATAAAATAGTTAGAATTAAAATAGCGTCTTTAAAAAGTTGTTAGTTTTAGGGACTGAATATGAATTGCTTTTACAGAGTATTTGTGTATTGGATGCCTTGATCAACAAAGTCATATGGTACTATTCTTATTTCTTGATTGTATAGACATCCAAGCAGCTCTACTACAAATCCTCACACATGCAAACATAAATTTAGATTTCAGGTTCTTTTCATAGAAGTGATCTTGTATTCTCTGTTTACAAACATTTTAGCCACAAAAAGTAATTTGTTCAGGCTTTAATAAAAAAAAAAATTCTACCGAAAATGTGATTAACAGGAACGCACAAAAAAGTCAATCAGATAATCACAGAAAACATTTTGTATTATCTTCCTTTAGCTGATTTATAACCATTAAATTGTTATTACTTTCTATCTTTTCTCTTTTCCATAATTTATGAAATAAGGTTTACAAACTATCATTTGTTATTATGAGTCTTCTGTCTCCTCTGTTTATTGAAAGATCTAAACCATTTTTTTTTCTGTGCTAAATAATTACATGTCCTTTTTGTGACATTTAAAAATCAATAAAGCATAATTTTTAAAGGAAAAGTCAAAGCATTAATTTTTCATGGACAGATTACAGATTCATCTGATTGTTCTGAATATGACTATTTTACAGGCACATGCAACTAACTGAAAGGGAATCTGTACAATCTTCCTCATGCATACATTTCTCAGTGTACCTCTCAAGACAGAATATGTATGGCCTATGGCTTCTTCACATTCTGAAAATAATTAATTTACTACCTACATAAATCTGGTGGGGTTCCTGGTCACTCTGTTGTTCAGATCAAGACCTGTAAGGATGTAGTACAGTTCTTTCTGTAACCAAATTGATTCTGATGTCTGCTTTTGACATATTCAGATGCCCAGGAGATCTCCCAGGTATATGAACTTGTAGTCTGAGACACAATGTAGAGCTAAACAATTTTTATACAAATATGTGTGCAACAACATTATAATAATCATGAATAGTATTAGCAGTGATAACCATAGTACTAATATTGCACAAACATCCATAGAATCATCAGATTTCATTTTTTAATTCATCACAAAAATATATACCAGAAGACAGTAACTTCCTCTGACAAGAAGCTAGACAGAGGTTGAAGGTGGCTAGAAAGCTATGAAGGCATTATTGCAATATCTCTGTGCTACTGGGTTACTAGAGCTCATAAGCCCCCTCTCCTTCCTTTGCCCTTACAAATTTGCAAATGAAGAAAAGCTTGACAACATCTAGGAAAGAAAAGTACGTCAGAATAATGACACGTTAAAGATCACAAAACAGTTAAGGTCAGCGGTATTAGTAGAATAAAATTCTTTCCATATCTAGTCTGGAGTCCTACCTACTGGCCCCTAATACACTGGCAACTCTTTCCAAGCAAATCTCTGAGGTAGCAGGAGGAATCCTCAAGACAATCATCCAGAAGGAATCCTATTTCTGTTTGACAGTTTTTGACAGAAAGCCAATCCCATTTCAGCCTCTCTCATGAATAAATACATAGTTATATTATCATTTAAATAGCATTTTTCATCTAAGGGTCTCCAAATGCTTATCAAACACTAGTTACTTCTGTTGCACACAATTCTTAAGTGACCCTCAAAGACCCATCACTTGCCTGAAGAAATTTCTCATTTTTCTTTCAGCTTCCACTAAACTCAAATTTGGGTCATTCAATTCAGAGGTTCCTAGACCTTTTCACTAGAACTAGCCAGACCATCTGTGCCCTCTGCTAGAGCATGAAGCTTGCTGTACTTTCAAATGGGGGATGTGTTGATGAAGAACATTTTAATGAAACACTGAAGATTTAGAGGAAAAGCAGAAGCTTGAAAATTAGTTACAGTAGCCATTTGCCTGGTACATTTTTATCACTTTGTAACCATTTCTTGTTGCCACAGTATGGGAGCTGCAATGTGGTGTCTCTGCTTACCCAAACGGTCGGGATTTCTGACTCCTGGTTACCTTGGTCCATATGCTGCTGTGTCAGTGATAGACCAGGCATAGTCACCTCTGAATATAACTCAGAAATGCTTTTGGGTTTTTGAAAAGGTGAGAGCAGTACGTGGGTAGTGTACCTACGGAAAATCACAGACATTCTAACTATGCTTTTCCTTGTAATTGGTGAATCACATAAAATGCCTCCTACGGAAAAATAGTGGACAATATATGGACAAGTTTTATGTTTTTCTTCTGTGATGTATATTTTATAGGTTGCCTAAGTCAAAGGAAGCATAAAGACATACTAATATTTAAATTTTGTTTAGTCTTGTAAAAACAATATTCCTTAGCACAGATAATTGAGACTTTTTCCATTTCCTTTTAAAGACATGGAAGTTGTTAAATTGATGATCTTGTAGTTATTCAAAGGTCAGGAGGGCAATAAATTCACAATGTTTAAAACCAGTAGAGATATTGTAGCACTTACTGTGATAATCACCTTAGGAGTTTTTTTCATTAGGCTTCAAAGATTTCCATGACATGTTTATCTAATGGAATAATATTTCTGTATTTGAAATATATTCCAAATTCTTTTAGAAAAATCCTAATTTTCCAACTAGCTTTTACAGTAATAATGAAGACTAAAGCTGATATTAGACATCACTGAAAAAATACTAATAAATGTTCTTATGGAATTAAATATATAATAAAATTTTCATAGTTTAGATTTAACTGTTCAATGAAATTAATCTAAGAATGGGACCTTTCCACCAAGCATCCTTTCCATTTGCCTAGTTGCATTTCGTTCTTCTCTGAACCAAGGTTATTAGAATGCTCTGAGGTTGGTTGGATTGTCAGAAATTAGAAATTAGAAAGAAAATGTGTTTTATTAAGTGACAATAGTAAAGAAGCAGTAATTCAAAATTAAGATGAGCATTTAACTGTAGATGGGACATGATCCAGCATAAATGCACATTTCTCTTTGATTTCTTTATGCTTACCACAGGAATCTCATAAGTATGGCACCAAAAAATCCTTTTAGTTATGTGAATTCCACTCCAGATTCAAGCCTTATTAAATTGAGCATCTTAGTTATTCCCCAGAGGAGTAGTTAGGAGGAAGTATAAATACAGTTTTCTTAGCATCTTAATCCAGTTTCCCTCCTAACTCATATATGGGTTCCTTCAGGGAATTATACCTTCCCTAAAACCAATTTTGAGTTTCTTCCACAGGCATAGTACTGTGCACAAGTCTGTCTGTCTACTTCTATGACATAGATTAATAGGACTCCAGAGGACTTCCACCTCCAATCTGAAATCTTGAATGCTTGCCTTAAAGAACAAGCATTCTTTTCATGTAGGCTATAATAGTCTATGGATAATGGACTCCTACCATGAGCCTCTTGCACTTAGATATGTCTCATGATAACTCCTCACATGAAGGCTCCAGAAAGGAGGAAATTAGAAAAGCAAAGTTTCTTGGCCCTAGCTCTCTACTCTTTCAGGCATATAAATGATTGCTTTGATTTACATCAACAAAAAGGTAATGTCTTCTGTGTAAGAGGAATATGAATGAGAACCTCTGGGTCTGGATTATTTTCAGTAAGATGGACAAATACTATGCACAGTCCCATGGCTTTAAATGTCACGAGTTACTCCAGGGACAGAGAAGTTTTACATCAGGTCTGGTGCCATACAGATTTTTGGCACTCTACATATTTTTTCATACTTGCAGCCTATATTCTCCACTCTTTTTTCCCATTTGGTAAGATTTAGCCTTTCATTTCTTTTAACAGCAGCTGATGATGCAAAAATAAAGAAAGAAAACCTGTCTGACTTGAAATATGTCCCCCAATAGATGTTACTTAAGGGGGGAATTAAAGAGGACACATCCAAACTTAATGTAGAAAATTCCTGCTGAGCTAAGAATTTTGTGAGTACTCATATACTCTCAGCTATGTTGAGGATGGGCCAAAGAGGATCTCAATGTACCACCACCACTGTTTAATCCTTTCTACATGGTTTAAGTGAATGGCTCCTCTTGTAATTTTGAAACTCTTCCCGATGTAATTATTTTAACAAAAAAGGCGATTCAGCCTTTGGAAATTCTTCAGCAAATCCTTTTCTGATATTATTTATTATTGCACTTACTCCAGCACATAATCTCAGTGACAAGTGTATCCTGGTAATGTAATTACATACCACTGGGCAATTGTGTTTATATGACTGCTTTTTCAGGATCTCTTGCAAATAAAATGCAAGTTTCAGAAGAACCCTTTAGTAATGACGCCATTCCTTCACCTATTTCCACTCACAATTACCTTCCTGAAATTTCAGCAACGGAGCTACAAATTTCTTACCAGATGTGTGCCTTGGTCTAAATTCAATAAAATTCACACAAAGTAGTTCAACTGTACCCAAAACTGAAGTGTGGGAGAAAACTGTGTTCCCTATGTTTAGAAAACACCTGGTGGCTCTTTCTCACAATACCAAAAGCACAGCAAATATTTGAACACAAAACAACGTTTTACGGAAGATGTGAAGCACATCCCTTTGCCTCCTCTGTGAAAAAAACCCCACAGGGCTATAAGCCCTTCTAAAATTTATGAGTCACATGTCATCAGACAGTTATTTTGAGCTTGACTTAAAGCCTATGCATGTGTTATGCACACTTCTGTCTGTGGCTGGGTGAGTACTGTTACCTAAGCTTCTGTGTAATGGGATTGTTCTGCTGGCCTTACCCATGGCATGCATTTTCTACTCACTTAAGATGAAGAGAACACTAAACCTAAAACCAACCTAAGAACTGACAGTTTTCCACCTTAGGCTTATGACCCAAACACTCAGAATATTCCTCAGTGATGCTAAACTTAGGAGATGAGGCAAAAGTAGTGACAAATCTTGGACCTGCATTTGGGAGTCTTGTCATTCACCATGGTAACCACAGAATCAGTTTTTCATGCTCTCCAAGCCACGGATAGCACTTTCTTGTGAACTTGGCTTCTTATCTCAAACTGTTTATTTTGTCTAAATAGATAAATAAATCTGAAAGGATTCTGTTACTGAAGATCAAATAAAGCAGCCATATGGATTCCTAGCTTGTAATGGAGAATCACTGCTTCACAGAGAGTGAAGCCCAAAACATGGGGTTTTTTGGACCTGGTAATTTTAGGTTTAAAAGAAGAAGAGGTCTTTTAAGATGTGCAAAGGAAAATTTAATGCTTAAAAATGCTTCTTTAAAATGATGAGGATAGTCAAACATCTATCTGTATGAGACCAAGAACATGAAAGGTACATAACTCGCAAAATTTATTTCTTTTATGGTTTAGGGCTCCCAGGAAGATTCTGTGGTAACAAATGATCAAAAAGACACACCGTCCTCAGGCTGGCATATGGCTTTGTTTATAGGCAAAATAAGCTCAATCGCAAAACCTGGAATAAAAAGAGACTAGAATTAGCCTGGTCAAATGAAACATTTATCTGAAAATCCATATATCAATAAAGCTAATGGGAGTTGTGTATGTCAATCTCAATGCCTAAACAGCAACTGTATGCTTAACATTTTTACAGCTATTCTGGCCAACATTTTTAGAGCTATTCTGGCCATCAAAAATTAGATGAAATTGATCAAAAAAGGAGTAAAACTTAAAATTATTAAGTAACAAGTAGGTTAATATTCTTAGCCAAGACTGTTCCAAAGAATACCCAGAGATACATCCAAAGACTGCCTCTGGTATCGCACAGTTTGAAAAATATTTTTCTATCAGAAGGCTAGGTAAGGAAAGACGTGCCTAGAAAAAGTGAGACTATTAGAACTCCTTTATAATTAAATAGCTTCTGAAAGACAATGGCAGAAAATGATATTAACAGTCCATGATAGCTGGTTGGTCTGTTAGCATTACTGTCTAATCCCATATTAAAGGGATTTGATGAGGACATCAGTGAGAAGCAGGGTCTGCCCTGGAAAATTCCATCAGAGAATACTTGTAATAATGATAGCATTAATTAGTAGCATAGAATAGATTATATACTCTTTATAAAGAGAAAATACTGCTCCAGAACAGATTCAAGAGTCATCGCACATGCCTGAGAAACTCACAAATATAGACTACTATTAGAAATATGCCTTATGTTTTTGTTACTATATATACACACATAACACATTTTGGAAAATTTTCTATCAAA
The DNA here is from genome assembly GCA_013397865.1 of Struthidea cinerea. NCBI lineage: Eukaryota > Metazoa > Chordata > Aves > Passeriformes > Corcoracidae > Struthidea > Struthidea cinerea. The sequence goes on from VZTI01003412.1 coordinate 300,161, forward strand.
ATCCCAGTGAAAATGGCAACAAAAGCATATCTGAATTACTCCAGTGTAAGTTGATCTGAGAACACAGTATTACTTTACTTGCTAAAATTATACACATTACTGTTCTCAGCTATCTACTTCTTGCCTTCTCTTAAACGTGGAAAGAGTTTCCTGTAGTATTCCAACTTTTATGAGTGCAGTGCTAAAATGGTTATAGGAACTAACATGTATTTTCTGGGTTCAATTGGATGATTGAGATAACAAAACATTAAACAGGAGATTAATCACAAACTATCATCTCTGCTTTTCCTTTGATAAAAAACTGCCTCATATTTAACAACTGACACTGGTGATTATGTGTTCTGGTAATTCAGGTCTTAATGGAGCTCCCTGCCAAACCACCCACAGCAGGAGCTGGCGCAAGGCCAATGCTGTGGATGGATCAGAAATGGCATGTACATAGAATCAAGTAATTGTTGTGGTGGGAGTGACAGCTGCTGGGTGTTAGCCGAAGGTGTGGCGGAAAAAGTACTACTTACAAACTGACCCTCTGCGGCAAAACTTATACCGGGCATAAATATGTGCCATACCACTGAAGACAATTAAAGTGTGCCTGTTTATGCCCTGGCTATAATTTGGTCTTTACTTTCAATTTCATTAGTAGATTGACGCAGTTGAGAGCCAGTCATTCCTAACCAGATATATATTTTGCTGCTGTCTTGCTAATGTAGACTTTGAACTTCTGCCAAAATGCCTATACCAAATTTAATTGAATAAATATTGGAATGAATCTGAGCTTGAATCATAAATTCATTTCTGAGGGAGCATCTCCCAGTACCAGCTTTCCTTTGTGCGTGAATCTTCTCTCGTAGGTGACAGGGAGCCACTCTTTCTTGAATCCTTACCGATGGGCAGAAGCCATCTTACTAGTCACCTCCTATTTCTTGTCTCAATTCATGAAAACCTGTTCTCTCTAACGGCATATTTATTGCTGTTCTTGCAGATATATGAACTATACCAAGCATAACCTGACCACAGATGGTATAAAGCTCACTTTAATCAATCTCTTGCTGTGTTCCTGGAATCAGAACTGGCCTGGCCCCAACTTCATAAGCTTGTTATGTCAATGCCCAGGCTGTACAAAACATCAGGTGCATGGGGCACTAATCTGTTTATTTTTGCACAACAAGCTATAGACTGTTTTCACAAGATAGCTTTCAGATGAGAAAATATTTGTTTGCTGGTCACTGATAATTCAGGATTTCAAGGGCCCATAATCTGCCCAATCTGAGTGATTCCAGGCTGTTTACACTTGTCATTTTCTAGCAGGTAATCAGATGATATAGACAGCTTTGATCTTTAAAAAACTTGTTTAGGTTCATTTTGTGAAAATCTTTCGTTGGAGATAAACATTAAAGCAGCAGGGATTGGCCTGATAACAAACTGGATAAGGCTAGACTGCAGAGATAGAAGGTGGTCCCATTTTGGCATCTAGTGAGGGACATGCTGGGGCAGCATCTGCCCTCGTCTGGCACCCAGCAGCAGGTGAGCAACAGGCCTGACTGTCAGAGATATCTCTGTGGGTATGAGCCAGAAGAGCAGCTCCCCTAGAGGCCCCTTCCAACCTCCTTGTGGAGCATGGTTGGGAACAAAAGGACACAACTGAAATTCCAGCACTGTTTTGTAACACTGGGTTCTTGCTTGCCATTCAGTTTTGAGTGGTCTGACTACTTTCTGTCTCTTGACAAAGGCAATAAGCGTGGGTTAATATGTATGTTTAAAATGTGACAAAGTTTTTTCTAGGCAAGAGATGGAAAACTTCTGCTCATTCAATTTTAATACTGAGCTAGATTTGAACCCAGGCCTTAAAAATATTTCCAAGACGAAAATGAGGATGTAGCACTAGGGTCTGCAATGTGGAAGATGGAAAACACTTTTTCAGTGCATTGATTTCATTTTTTTAAGCAGTTGGTTGATGTGTCCCCAAGGTCTGGAAATTAAAGTAAATCATGGAGAAAATAGGGTAGTGAATAGAGATGAAAACAGACAATCTAATTGGAGCTTTAAATGAATATATCACATTCTTCTGAAAACTATCTAATGGCAGCACAATTTACTGCAAAGATAATATCCCTTTCTGTAGCCATATCCTTGGATGGACAAAAAATTATATGTGTATCATATGATACACTGAAACTGAAAATCAAATTTCACACAGCTTTTAAGAAAGCATTCAAATACACAAGAATGTAAAATCAGGTTGAAAAAATAAATATACAGAGTACCATGCTTAATTGCTAAAAAAAACTCTCAATATACATTAACTGATTGAGTGATAAGGTATATTAAATTCTTTAAATGACTAGAGAATCTGAGAATTTTTAATGTATTTTACTAGGTTTTTATTCAGGTCAAATCCCCATTAGTTTCAATAACTAGTAAGTTTCTGATTTTGTAGATCCAATCAAGGTATAATACAATTTTTAAGACCTGAAAAAAAGTGTCTCTGTACAAAAAGCCTTAAGCAACATAAAGTCCTTTGCACATGGGTCCTACTGAACATGATGATGACACAAAAAGATGGAAAATGCAACTTTGTTGGAACAGCATCCTCTCCTTTGTGATTCTCAAAAAGTCAGTTCAACACAGTTTTCTCGAATGGAACTTATTTGGCATGACCCTGAAAGAGGCTGAGTGCTCATAACACTACTAAAATGCCACTCTTGGAATCTGTATGATATGGTTGATGGGATTCAACATTTTTGAGGTACTTAGGTCATCCTTGGATGCTAAGCAGTTTGAAATGTAGTCATTCATATTGCACAGTAGAACCTAAAAATTTATTTTGGTGTCTGGATAGGGTTTAAGTTGGTTGAGGAGGGACAATGCCACCTAGTTTCTTTGTTCCAGCTATTAGAGTAGTTGTGAACTTCACATGAGAGCAGACTTTAAATGACTGTGCATTTTCTGTATAATGTTTTCTGAAGTTCTCCTGGCTGTACTTAAAATGTTGCCTTAGAGAGTCCTTAACTATTTACTTTTTACGCAGAGTAATTAAAAAATAATGTACAATGGGCAAAACACAGTCCTATGGTTGCTGTATGAAAGCCACAAAATGGCTTTATCTGATACTCATAAAAATGTGATTGTGGTACAACGCAGAGTAAATTTTCACAAAACAATAGAGTTATTCTTAAGAGCAATAAATGCATCTCAACCTCCCATCATATATAGAATATTCAAAACCTTATGAATTTTAGGATTAATTATATCAAAGGGCTATAAAGTCAGAGAAGTGCTAGCTAGGCAGACTTTTGCAGGTCATGTAATCTAATACAATTCTTTAATATAGGACATCACCAGAGTTTAATTAGGCCAGTAACATCTTTGCCTTGCAGAATCTTGACAAACTCCAGAGATGGAAATTTCATCATCTGTTCCAGCACTGCATTACTCCTTATCAAATTTTTTACCTAATCACCAACCTCAGTATTGCAAGCCTCAGTTTGTGGCAGGGCAGGCAGCCTGCTTAGTCCCTAGGAAAATAATGGAAGAAGTGCTTTTGGTATACTTTCCTGGAGATACAAGAGAGAAGGAAGTAATTGGAACCAGTGGCATGGATTTACCAAAGATAAATCACATCTAACCAATTTGATTGCCTTTTATGGCAAAATATCAAGGTCTGTGAATGAGATGAGCACAGCAAATATCACCTTTAGCAAGTCTTTTGATACTGACTTACACAATATTCTTGAATCCAAATTAGTACATTTCAGTCTAGATGGATAAAAAGACAATTGGAGGGTAGTGGGCTCAGAGAGTAGTGGTTAATGGATTTGTGCTCTATCTGGAGGTGGCAAAAAGTGTAGAACTGCAGGGGTCTGTTCTGGTACCTGTTCTATTTAACACCATTATCTTGAAGAAACGACTGTGCAGTCTCCTCAGGTTTTCAGAACACACTAAAACAGAGTGAACAGCTGACACGGTTGGGAGCAGACTGCCATCCAGTGTGTCCTGGACAGGCTGAAAGTATGGTCCAACAGGAATCCTATAAAATTCCCCAAGAACAAATGCAAAATCCTGCTTCTTAGAAAGAAGAATCCCTGGAAACCATATGGGCTGGGAAGAGGCTGGCTGGGGAGCTGCTCTGCTGCAAAGGACCTGGGGGTCTTCATCAACAGCAGGCTGAGCATGAGCCTGCAGCGTCCTGGCAGCAAAGACGGTCAGCTGCGTTCTGGGTGAAATGAACAGGGGCACAGCACACACACAGGGCGCTGTTCCATTCTAATCAGCACTCAGGAGACCACATCTGGAACGCTGCATCCAGTCTTGGATTTCCCAGTATAAAATATAGTCTGAACAAGTGAATCAAATTCAGCAAAAAAACACCAAAATGGTTGGTGCTGGAGCATTTGCCTTTTCAGGAAAGGCTGAGGAAGCTGGACTTATTCACACCAGAGAATGGAAGGCTTCAAAAAGGCCCAATGGCGACCTAGCAGTAGTACCAGGGAGGTCATCGGGAATAGGATGTCAGGCTCTTCACAGTGGTGCATAGTGGGAGGAAAATGTACAACATGCATAAGTTGAAGCAAGAGAGGCTCAGATTGGACATAAGGATAAACTTTTATACAATGAGGGTAATAAAAAAATGGAAGAGTTTGGCATGGGAGGTTATGCAGTTTCCATCCCTGAAGGTTTTTACACCAGACTGTGTGAAACCATAAGCGAATGGATCCAATCTCACTGCTGACTATGCTTGTAGGAAGTCAGCCCAGAGATTTCTGTCCATCCTGAATTATCTTATTGCCACTTGTTGAAATATTTGCTGAGAAGAGTTTTGCTCCATCATGTTTGTAACTGCCCTTCAAGTAGTTAATTCATTGTCTCTTAGTCTTCCCTCTGACAGTCCAAAAAACCTCCCTTAACCTCTTCCTATAGGCTTTTTTCTCTTACCATCTTGGGAGATAGCTTTTAATCATGCTTAAAAGCATCAGTTTTCTGTAGAGACAGAGACATTGTTAAAGACAGTCATACTTCTTTCCCATTGAATTTGTGTCAAATCTATGCAATTGCCTTTCACCTGATCACCCTTCTCACAGATGCTCTAACCCTTTCCACAGCAATTCTCAGGAATAAATCTGCATATCAAAATAATCAATCAAAATACAGTGAGATGATGCAAGTGCTTTGGACATACAGTTATGCAAATATTTTTCCTAGGCCCAAAATGAAAACTGAAACTATTAATATGAATTGTCCAGGTAGACAAAAAGAGGGACAGGTGAAAATAAAGACAAAAGCAGGAAAATGGAATTTCATCTCTGTTAAAACTGATGGCAACATTTCACTGACTTCAGTGGAACCAATATTTCACCCACTTTTTCCAAGAAACAACTCGTTCTCAGAGATCACCCCTAAATTTCAATCCTCTGTTTTGTGAATAATAAATTGATCTTGTCCATTTCCGGTTTTGCTGTCTGATAAGCATTATTACACGTTTGCATACTAATCTCTTCTGCTCATAGGAGAAGGAAAAATACAGTCTGCCTTGGATGGAAAATAGCATACACAACGTGTTCAGCACTGCACCCAGTTAGACATTTCTGTGCTTGTGAATCACAAAAGTCCTCTGTTTATCTGCATTTCCTGGGTCATTCCTTTCCTCTGGAGCAGTACTGTGTTTCAGGTGTTGACCTGAAGACCCAGCAAAAAACCTATCAGGGTTTATTGATGTCATATGTGACACATGGGTTTGATGCGTATTAGAAAGCAATTTCTCTCTTAAGAAACCACAGAAATTGGGTTTTTTGGTGCATATAGAAACAGTTGCAGCTTCAAAAAGACTCTTCATTTTCAAGGAATAGGCAGAGTAATATCTTAGTGCTGTCATAAAAATGAGTTTGTGCTCTAACTTTAGTGACTCAATAACCTGCAACACCAATATAATTCATCACACTGTCAGAAAGAAAGAACTAAGGAGGAGGGAAATAAAACATCATATTATATTGTAAAACCAGTATTTGCAGTTACCAAGGGAGTAGGATACCCAGCTGATTGATATTTAAATATCAGATCACTAAAAATAGCTCAGTTAATAACTGTCATTTTAAAAAGCTTAATTATTTAATTTGTTTCTTTTTTTCCTGGAGAGTGCTGTTTTGGTTTATCTCAATCTGTTTTAATAAGGAGTCTCTCAGTTAGGTCTCTGAGTGAATTCCAAGAATATTACTTCTCATTTTTGATTAATATCTTAAAATTATTATCTTTTTACACTAAACTTTTCTGAGATATAATTTCTGAGCTGATTTAATATAATGGGTCATGTTACTTTGTTTCTAAGCCATTTAGAGAAATGCAGCGGATTTAATCATCTCTTCACTAAAAGAAATTAATGCAGTGTCACATGGGATGTTCATTAAACCAGGAATAATGAGAAAAAATGGAGGAACCGCATGGTAGGTAAGAAACTGACCAATGAAATCTGAAAAAGAACCAAAATTAGATTTTTCTTCATAGAAGAAACCTATTGGTGAAGTTCCTGAAAGGTTAGCCTTGAGTCTGATGTTATTTAAATATTGCATTAGGGACTTGGCACAGAAGTGTCAATGTGATAATGAAATTAATTGATGACAGAGAATTGAAAAGCACTTTAAATATAGACTATCACGTGAGGATGACTGAATGATTCTGAGGACTGGAATAAAACATAAATGGGACAGTATACAAAACTCAAGATTCAGGACCTGGCATTGCAGGCTAGACCCCCAAGTATTCTCCGGGCATAGCCTGCTCTGTTTACCTTCCATTTTAGTTGTAGAACGGCATGCAAACTTCTAGAGGTAGAGCTCACATCCATTTGTAGGTGCCTCTGAAGTCCTCATGAGTGACATCATATTTGCCTTATTTAGGTGCTTCACCTTTGACAAATACACGCTTGCACTAGAGACAAATCTTACCACATTAGATATCTAAAATGGGGGTGTTAGCCAGTTATCTAAGTTAAATCAGCTGTATTTAAACCCTAGGAGGATATTGGTTTGACATGTGAGACCTACCAGTCTGGAATCTAAAATACAAGTTAAGAGCCTTGATCTCTTCCATTTTACATGATGTATTAGGCAATCCAGACATTGTTGAGCTAATGCAGAAGTTAGGAAGGGAAGCAGGTCAGAATTGCTATCCTTTATATAGTTTAAGCAAGACTCCTCACTGGATTTCCATTTCAAATATACAGATTGAAGGAAGAAGAAGTAGCACTTAGCACCATGAGGGTTTTGGAGTAAAGCACTTTCTCCAGGTAACTGGAGATGGGTCAGGATGAACTCAGGCATAAGCTCTGAAAAGGGGCTGACAATCCTGGGATAGGTGATTTTACACACACAGATTGCCTACACAAACTTGTATAAGTCAGGAAACTTAAGCTTTCTTACATTGGACTCTTATTCCTCTGTTCACAGGCATGAGGAGACATTTATCGAGTCTGGAAGGGACAGATAAGATGGCACACTGTACTTGTAATTTCCTTATTTTTAAGTTGCAATTGAGTCTCACCAACTTTTTATCTCTTTCCCGCCCTCGCATATATTAAAAGAAAATTGACTGGATTTCTGCAGCAGCAATAACTGCTCAGTATAATATAGCTTAGCCTGCCTTTCTCCTGACACAAACAGCATATTGAATCCTATCATCTCTAATGTTTTTCAAATGCTGTCAAGTGAGCCTTTTTCTGCCCAAGATTCCACAAAGTTAAAAGGTAAAAAAATTTAAAAAATTGAGGAATGTACTACTGCAGTTAGGAATATTTTGTTTACTCACCTTCATTGATTATTTAACTTTCAAGCGCATTGACTGTTTTTTATATGTTTCCTGTGGGTTTAAAAGTTTCACTGTTGGTTGTTAGTGTTGAACCATTGTTGGTTTGTTAGTGACTTAATTGTTAGGCTTGAGGCAGCTTTTACAAGAACACCAGTAAGGACTGCCCAGTGTAATTAAGAGTAATAAAACTTTGGGGTTGGATTGTTTGCTTATTTAGATAAATGAATCATTGTTCGTGACTTTATGAGTCAAGAATGTGGAAATACCACACAATGCAAGAGATTTCAAGATGCTTACAGGTACCAGGGTTTTGTAAACTCTCATATGCCAGCGAGTACTTGTGCTTTTGTGCATGGTACTGCGCTGCATAACATCCCTTTTTCCAGGTTTGTGGAGCTTTGGATAACAAAACTGAACTTTTTTAGAATCTGGGCAAGAAATTTAGGATGTTAGTACAGCCATATCATCTCTTTTTGAGCTGTCTGGGGAATCTACATAGAAAGGTGCATTTAGCTGCTGTCAAACACTTCCGTGTACCTAAATCTCTCACTAAATCTAGCCCTCTGTCTGTCCTCAGAGAAGTTTATTACTTTTTTTGCAGCTCAGTCTGTGGGTGGTCCAACCTTGAATAGGAAAACACAACCCCGTGGGAATAATTTAATTTATAATTATTTGTCAATTGCTTAATTTCCAAACTACTCTTCAATCCCATTAACCATCCTCAATGAAAGCCTTCCAGACTGGAAGGAAACATCAAATTTCTCCATGAGCTGCTCTGTAACTTTAAAATAGTAAAAGTAGGGAAAGCAAAGAAGACACAGCACAAATGGAGACAAGCTCTTCACTGCTGTCATTCTGAAAACAAGAACTCTCTTTTGTGAGACATGTCTGGTGACGTATTAGCCGCATTGAGACAGTTTGGAATAAAATTAGGAAGTCACTGTGGTTTTGCCAGTTTTGCATTGAAGCTTTTCCAGTATTAGGTACATCCTGAGGCTTTAAACATCAGTTAAAATGATCTGTTTTCTCACACAGCAAAGTAGGAAAGGTATTAAAAAATCTGCTGCCAGCATGATTTAATGACTAATCCAATACTGTTCATGCAATGCCAGGGCAATTAAAATTATTTTTAACATTTTAAAATTTCCATTCAAAAGTACTAACCTACTAAAAAAACTATCAACCCACATTTTCCTACTTTATTCCAAAGTCTTTATCTCCCTTGCAGATAAGCTATATTCCGATCCTCACTTCTTTTTTTTTTACTCAGGGAAATTATGTATTACATTTTAAGGCTCTAAATCAGCGCTGTAATGATATAGTGAAATGGATAGCTCATTCCAATAAAAATATTGTAGTAGAAACAGACTGTAAGGTTGTTAACTCTTCCCTCCTCACTTCACATTATATTATATTATATCTATGAACACATGAGCACATCTATGAATGAGAAATTTTAAAACCTATAAAATCAAAGTTTAATCTACATGTATTTAAAATAAAATTTCCAGCTTGCATAAAGTAAAAAACTGTTTTCCAGAGAGAAGTTTTCAAACGCCATGTCAGGGGATACTTCTCTGTTTTCACGTGCTTCAAATATTTATTGCCAGCCAAAACATTGCACTAGAGCCAATGAGAATGGAAGCGATAAATGCTCTCATTTCACAGCATGCCATCAGCATCAACAGATGTTTAATTTTTTTCTTTAGGATGGAAATATATTCATACCTATTGTGATGAGAATTTACCGGTATGTTGTTAGGTAAGAGATATTTTTAGAGTACTTCAGGTGAGAAGTATCATTACAATTACATCTTGTGTATATGAAAGGAATAGAAATCCACCACATGCTCTTTAAATCATTTACTAATTAGGCCATGACTTTTAGAAATGTATTCACTTTTCAATTCAGTGTCATGAAAATCCAACACAGTCCCTGCTGAACTGTCTCAGGGGTTAATTGCCTCCATTAACTGAAGTAACTAATTTTGAAATAACATATAATATGGTATCAATTTCTCAGTTTGGTAAACTATCTTTAGATTGTCTTCTTACTTTAAGGTTAGGTATTCTAGATCCAGAAATCCAGAAATTATATTAAAACCTTGATCATCCATTTGTGAAATATTAAAAAAATACTATTTACAATGGCATCTAGGATTAAAGTTTAATCTCTGATATCTTTCCATAAATAGCATTAACTGGAATAACTCCCTGACTGGATTTATATTTTGTAAGAATATCCAGAATCATACAGAGAGCTTTGAAAATATATGCATCATTTTTTTAACAAAATAACCAAAAGTGGTATAACTACCTACTTTAAAAAACGAACAAAACAAAAACCTTCCATCATATTTCATGCCTCCATATGTCAAAAAGGATGATCTCTTTTACTGTAGAAAGTTCACAGATAGGGAAGGTATATTTGGTTTGATACCAAAGTATCATGACTCTCTACAGCTGGATTTTAAAAGCTCTAATATTTAATATTTCACATCCAGCATACCATATACTTCGTGGCAAAATATATTTTTGGTCTATTTTTACAGTACTTGGCACCATTTCTTTCATCCATCCTGCCTGTCTACAATGGATCAGTTGTATTTTTTATTTAAGTGAGAGATTCCATGCAGTAAGGCTACCTGAAAAATGCGAATAAACCATGAAATGGGCACTACCACATTGTCAGCTCTCTAACCTCACTGAGAAGAGGTTAAGGAAGGTGTTACCCTTCTAAATGCAATCTCACCGTTACCCATCAAATTTTAACTTGCCAGTGCTAATTTCTATTTAAAACACTAAAGTTCCACTGGTGCTAATGTGGTGGGGATAAAATTAAGAAACTGCTTTGAGTCCCCTCATACAAATTAGGTAAAACCTAAAATCTCTAAGTAGTGTTAATTAGTGAGCTCTTCCCTGATACTGTGAAGACAAACACTGTATAATTTTACTTTGATGTAATTCTGTGATTTACACTGGTAACCAGTTCTACCTAAATTAAATTTAGAATCCACAGATAATCCATTTGTGATAGTATTCTATGAATATATGGAAGATTATTCTACATACTTCCTTCATATTAATTACATAGGATAAATGCAACATTTCTCACTTAAAAATCAGATCAGGGGAAAATTTGAAATTCTGCTTATTTGTGCTATATTTAATAAAACAGATTTTCATCCCTTTGTGTTTGGACTAACTGCTTAAAGAATCTGCACCAAATTAATGTATTGTTAAATAACTCACACTTGGGAACATCTGATTTTTTTAAGCTATTTATTTTGTGCATTTTCAGAAAGTCTACATACTGCAATGGCTTAGACATTAAACAAAGTGATGGATGGAATCTGGTGGAAAAAATGAAAGATCTTGCCATCAGTTTAAAAAGGGTTTTATTTACAGCTGCCTAAATCCAGATTTCTTATTGGAGGATAAAGGTTGGTGATTACTTCTGAATCAGAATGGAAAAAAATCTTTTCAGAACTCCTGTCAATGTTAGAAAGATTTTGGTCTTTGAAAGTCTGATTTTGAAAGTATCTGTAGTACTTACCAGGATTTGTCAGCTCATGTAACCCTTGTTGTAGATGTATTAGGCATGTTCATTTCTCACAGGACGTCACTCTAGGTCACTCTGTTGCTTTCCTTCTGTCCTTTATATACTGTTGGTCTGCCAACTCCATGCTGTTGTTCAGTTTTCTCTCCACTATTCTCTCAGCCTGTGTTTACCTTACAGGCAATATTTTCCATGGGAACATGGGCTATTGCCATTGTTTGGCATTTTGACAGTCGGATGTGATCATGCTCAGCTGTAGATCTTCCTTGCCATAGAGGGCTGCCCATATTGCTTGGCATTCTCCTAACTGTGACAGAGTCTGTCATTTCTCTGATGGGGTCCAGATGACTTCAGGGGATAAAAATGTTTTTCTAGCTCATCACAGCTTGTTTTGTTACCTGGGAAGATGTTTTGCTGAATCCAACACTACTAGGTAAGGATCCTTTTCTGTTTGTTTGCCCTTGTCATCAGTTTCTTGGATGTCTTTCCAAGGGATTATGCATGCCTACTGCTATCCATTATGTTTTCAGATTCCCAGATGCCACTGAACCACTAGAATTCTTCTGTAATGTGTTGCTCATTTCCTGACTCAATGTCAGATAGGTCAGAAATATATCTTTAGTTTTGTCATGACATATTTTGCCCTCTGGATAGACTTGCTCTCAGAAATTGTAAATACATCTTCTGGCATCCAAATATTTTCTAAATACTGATCTGATCTTTTCTAGGTCTAGTGGAGAAATTGTTGAGGCTATATGTCTTCTGTAGTGTTTTTACCACTGTTTGCATACTGTTTAAACATGCACAATAATCTTGCATATACAGATATTTGTCTATATTTGTTCAGCATGAAACATACATTTTTATTAGGTCTGCTCCTAAATCTACAAGGGCCACCTCTACAGCTCCCTCAGTAATTTTGCATAGTGGTTTCTTGAGATCTGACCATCTATTCAGTATCCTTCTTAGCATTTTCAAGAAGTAAGGATATGCTAGCAAGCTGATGGGATCAGTATTTTGCTTTTCAGAGCTACCCTCTAGGAATCTTGCTTGTGCCACCATGCCAACAGTTGTCGGAGGCAAAATATTTTCAATTAGAGGAATTTTACTTATGTTTTATTGGCAATGAACAAAAACTTTTGATTACAGATTCATGTATTTAAAAAAAAAAAAAAAAAAGGAAAACACACAATTAAACATTTTCCTCCCCTCTCCCCAGGCTCACCTGCTTGTTGCTGCCAGTTAACACAACTCCAGTTTTTGAGACAGTTTTACATTTACAACATTGCATTAGCCAGAAGACTTTATGTACATATGTATTGGGGCCAGTGATGCTTCTGAACATGTTCCAAGGCTATTTTCAAGGCCATTACTTCTGCAAACTGACTAGAGCCTCCAGTCCCCTCACAGGTGGCAGCTCCTCCCATGGAGGTATTCCAAGTAGCAGCTCACCACCTCCTGATTCCTGCTGTAATTTTACAAGATCTATCTATAAACAAACTCCATTGTTTGTTTACAGCACTTAATTTATCATATGCTAGGCCTTCAATAGCCTGAGGAATTTGGTTTTCTCACATTGTTGACTTACTGGCTACAGACTAATAAACTCACCTAATCCCAATCTGGATCTTGAGCCAGTGCATATTTACTGGGTAAAGGTCAGCACACATTTTTGCTACATGGCAGTAGTTGTTCTTCCACCAGTGGGTTTTGAATCCTTGAACAAAAAATTCAGGGCAGATAGTTTAGGGTATAGTCACAGTGATTGCTCTCTGCCTAGCACTACAGTGGCATGCAGAATGTCTTCAACAGCATCATAAACCTCTTACTCCCCAGAAATGTAGTTATTTTTGAATCTTTTGTGGCCTCAGCTCTTGAATCCCAACAACTTGCCTCACATTTCTTGAGGAGCTCATTGCCATAAGCTCTTCCAGCTGTTGTCACAAGCTGCTGTGGTCTCCTGTGCTGGTATATGACAGAATTTTTATGTCTCTCTTTCTGGATCAGTACTAATGTCACTGCATAGTCTACCTCTGGCTTGACCTGTTCAAAAGTTCAATGCTACTTCTCTTCCCTCTCAAAATGACTCTTTTTTTTTTGACACCACTATATAAAAGTTTGGTCAATTGTCTGTAACTGAGGATGTGCTTACACCAATATGTCTCAGTGATCAAGAAGGCATTCTTGTTGATTCACCTCTGTGAAAATATAATTGAGAAAGGGCAAAAATCCACCACGAGTGGTTCCTCAAACATTATTTAAAAATAAAGCATTGGTGTTCTAGCTTCTGAAGAGGTAAGGTTCTCTAGAAGCTGAATCTTTCCACAGTTCCACTTTGCTTTGTTCCAAAGTACTTATTTGTGCACTAATCGTCTTAACTATGGATCTGACGAGACAACCCCTTGCCTCTACAACTAACATAACACTAGTTACTTTAGTTACATTAACTCAGTACAAAGATGAAAACACATAAGGTTTCTAAAGATAAATTGATTCTTTATTAAGAAAATTCTTATTAATTTATTTACGTTATGTACAGAAAAAAATCTAGCTGTAAATAAGCTGCTTTCTTTCTTCCTTCAAAAAAGTATCCTGACACAACCCCTACTCTTCTAAGTCTAATACTATTATGGCCACAAGCTAACATTGTTTATCAGCATATTTAACCTTGATGCAGACAGCAGAGACCAGTTACCTTCTGTCCTAGCATGCTTGTGTGTTGTTGTCAATTCTTACTGTATTTAACGTGCTATTCTTTAAATATCAACACTCAGAGATAAATGTTTACACTTTTATGGTGCTTGCAGAGAGAAGTTGAGTAACATCTTACGGCCACAATACAGCAGTAACAGGAAGGATGACAATATGCTTACAATGAAGAAGTAATTTAGAAGCCTAATTTAGAAACCACTCTTAGGACAGACGATGGTGAGATGGGGAGTGTGAGTCATGTATCCACCACATTTGAACATTTTGGTAGTGCTGCTCGAAGTTGTTAGGTTGAAAGGTTGTTAGTTGTTAGGTTTCAACAGTACATTGTACTGTTAAAAGGTTTCTTGTGTCTGTTAAGTCAAAATACTTTGCAGAAATTTCAGGAAATATGGGCAACAGCAATTAACTGATATTGGTATATATGCATCTGTGACAGTTTAAAATGTTGGGAGGTCCTTTTCCAAACAATTTCCCAATTATTTTGTTCTCTTGTCACGTAGACATTGATACCCAAAATCAAAGCACATTACTTTGCGTCCAGCCGGATATTTATTTGCACTGATTTTGTATGGCACAAAAAAAGTGACTGGAGATGAGGAATGAGATATATGTAGTGCTCCAGCTGCATTTTCTCTATTCTTCCCTTTAATTTGTATTTCACATGATAACCTGTGCCAGGCTGATCTGGGAGGTTAGAGCAGAAGTTCCACTGATACTTCAGCTATAATCCCTTTCCTTGGGAGGGATAATGTAGATGCTGAAAAGCTTTGGTAGAGAAATTTTTCAGCTTTCTGCAGCATTCTGTGAGGGCTCTGTGGTTCTCATGAAAGCTATGATAAACACTGCTACGGGTTTTTTGTAAACTGAGTTTTATCTGTGCACCTGGGATTTATTTTTCAGAGTTGCTATGGTACACAGTGAAATAATATTTTAAAGCAGCTGTTGTGAGCTTTAGCCAATAGGACAGGGGGTGGCTGGTCCAAGATCCAATGCCCTCCTGTGATCTTTGGGAACCAAGTTATATAAACCAAATTATAATTAATTAAATAACTACTTTCTTCCTGAACTTGGATCGTGTCATTTCTCACTGTTCTCAGTACTTAACAGCGACAGGATAACATTTGGGCTGCTACCTCAAGCAGTCCTTCTCTTGCAAAACTCTGTCTACAGTTATTATTAAGGACAGTTGTGCATGAGGTCAATGCACATCACACCAAAGAAGATATGCAGATCACCCCCCTCCTCTTACCAGACACACTGTACTCTTTCTTACACACCTATTGAAAAGACCAGCTTGTGTCTCAATATTTTGTAATATACTTCAGGGTACTTTGAATGTGAAAGACGATTAATAAAACCAGATGTTATTACATTTAATCTTTAGCAGAAAAGAATATGGGAAAAAAAGCCAAGATCAGAATATAGGATGATATATAAAAGCATTTTAAACTTCCTTGTCATCCACTTGTTAAGATGAGATGACAAGTTTCAGTCTGTGGAGAGACAATTGTCTCATTAAGAGATGAATTCAGATATCATTGTTCCGAGGATTTTTTTCTTTTTATTACTATTTTAACTTAGTACTATGAACAGTAAAGGAAGAAAACCAAATCTTAAAGCTGCTTTACCCGTTACTTTGTTCATAATAATGTACATACTTTAGTGAAAATATAACAGAAATACTAAAATTAGTTCCATTTCATTAGCATGACACAGCTACTTTCTACCTTGAAAAGAAATCTGTATATAATGCGAAATGAGTGTTTCTTTTAACACGAAAACGCAAAATCCTTTTCAAGGAGAATCACCAAAGTCACTTGTCATCCAAAGTGACACAATCAGTGGATCTAAATCAGAGCAACTTGCTCAGAAATATTATTTTTTGTATCATTCTGACATTGCTCTGCAACCAGTTTGGGATAATAACATTATTTTATAGTGGACTCAAGGCCACTTGATTATAATGGTGCAAGCATATTCATTGCATAATTCAATACCTGATTGAAAAAACTAAGTTTATAAAAAATTGCTAGCATTTGTGCCTTTCTTTTGGGAAGTGATAGTGGAGGCCCAAAACAGTGATTGTTTTCATTCTTTTACTTACATTACATTTGAAGATTTGCCAAACAATTCATACTAGAAAACTGAAATAAGAAGTCAGAGAATATTCCTTTTATGACTTCTAATGACATGAAAATGTGAAATAACCAGTCTTAAAAAATAAAAATATTTTAACTGTTGAGATCAGACTTTTTACCATGCCAAGCAATTCAGACCCCAGTTAAACTGCACTGGTAGTTATTACACATTTTTAGAGCAGTGCACGTTGGTGAATCCAGTCTGTCTTTGTATCTGACTTGACAGAACCTTAGAGGGCTGCATAAGTAAAGGCAGTGCTTTGTAAGAGCTGGACATAGAAAGTCACACTTTGGACATCCTCTGTATCTCTCTGGGTTAAGGTTTCACCCCACAGTTCTTATCTTATTTATCTGTTTCCTTGTGCCTTAGACACAAAAAGCTGGTCGTGGCAAAGACATGAAAAACCTTCAGTTATTTTGGCAGGAAGAAACTACAGTCACTTTTGAGGAGCATTAATTACAAGGCATCAAGAATTCGTGAAAGAATTTTTTTAATCTTTCAGAGTCATCTCATCACAGATACAGCTTCCTGAAGAATAATTCTAAAGGAAGGATTTTCTAACTATCCTAATGTAATTTCTTGCCTTCATTTTCTGAGGCAAACTAATTGGCAAATCACATGGAGAAAAGGAAGACATTGAAACAAGAAGAAAAATTCCTAAAGAAATACTTTACCTTATGAAGAAACATGTTTCCTTGTACTTTTTCATCAAAGTTTTTTCTATTGGCTAGGATAGGTACTTGAGAAAACTTATGTATTACCTTTCAGACAAAGAAAATTAGCAGAGATTCTGATTCAAGCACAAAATTGGGTCGCAACCGTCCTGTCTGTCATTCACTGGATATTAATTCTGATTTTTTAGAAATCCATTATTTAATAATCTAACCACCATATATAATAGCACAATTTCAGACTTCCAGAAAATCATATACTATGTAGAGAAGGCCTACGTACCTGGGCTCATCCTCTGAAAGAAAAAAAACCCAATTTATTCTAAGAATATTTTATTATAGTTATACCCATAATTATGCCTAAGCTTTGACTTCTTTTATAATCTGTGTAGAAAGTTTCCTCCAGAGGTAGTCCAGCATGTTAAGTTAAAGGAGGAATCTTTCTCACTGACAAAGAAGAAAGCTGGGGAGATTATCTTTTTTTCTACTCTACCTCCTGGCAAATGTTAGCAACTCCAAAAAAGAAAGCCCACTAATCCACTTAAAATTGCCTTATAAGGGATATTTGGTAGAAATCTAAAAATAACTCAATCTTCTAACAGAAAATTAATAGGATTATATATTATTTGTGCTACCTGGACTCTGATCTTGGTTAGAGTACTTAAGGTCCCTATAAAAACATGGTGAAAATAATATTTCTCCTATGTTGCTGAAGGATTAATTTGAAAAGTTTCCATATGCAAAAAATAGAGGCTCTGAGTTTACTGAAAGTTCACTCAGTTACTAAGGTGTCCACAGAAGAGGATTTCACTCGCAGAAGAGCGAGTATTGCCTTTTGTTGCTGGAATGACACCTTCCTACCAATCCTACCTTCCTATCATGGGGAGTGAACCTGTAGTTTTACAGTCAGGAGCACATAGTTCTTGAGAGATAAGACTTCACATATCATTCAAGAGTATTCTTATAATGAACCTAATTTTGAATTTGTGAGAACACAGTAACAGACAAAGATTTCATTTAATTACATTGTAATAAAGTTTGGGGTTTATTTAGGCTATGCCATCCCTGGATCTACAGCATAATGCACTGGACAGGATGGTTTAAGACATACCTATAAGGTTGAGAACAACATGGGTTCAGAGTTGGATGTGGAATTTATCTCTTCAAGGTTATAAATCCAGACCTGTATTATTTCTGAAAGCTTTACAGTCATTATTAGTGAAAACTTGCTCAGAAGCTGATTGCCAAGGATCAGAAAGGAACAGCTGCTTTCTTGGGGCCAGGGGCTGGGGCCCTGACAACAGTATTCGTTGCATTAGGTAGAGCAGATGTCTTTCCTGAAAGATTATTCCATCAAACTTGGACGTTCTGGAGATAAGACCCTTCTAGGCTTTCCAATCTGAGTTTTAATATTTAGATGCGTTGGTTTTTTATTACATACTACCTAGAGGTGATTAGGATAAATCAGAATTGATGCAGATACAATGATTTTACAGGTCCAGTACATTTGGGGGAAAAATGGGAGAGGCTATGGACTTATCTTAACATTTATCCAGGTAAAAGGAAGAGATGGTTTCATACTCTATTTCCCTTGCTTCCACATACCCATCAGAAGGCACAAAGAATTTGGTAGCTCTGGCATGATGGGGCATATAGGGTGTGCCAGAGAGAAGGCTCAAGCAGAATATATTCCCCCATCCATCTAGTGCAACAGTTAAGACCTTCTAGTTTACAGTTTCCTGTGTGAATTCCTCTTGGAGCATACATTAATGTTACTTTATCTTCAGGATTAATTCAATGTTACTACTAAACAACATTTACTCATCATCTTTGACGTCACATCCCAGGCATGTTAGCAGCATCTCCTTTGGCATCTGGAACTTATTTCCATTTAAACTGATTTACCTATAATTTCATATGCATGCTTATTTCCTTAATTCATTTCAGACTTTGCACATAAGTGTACGTGTATATAGCAACTAGAGATACCATTAAAGCTTGGTTAATACTAGGATGAAATTTAAAGAGAGATTTTATTTCTACTTTTATTGCTCAAATTAATTTGCAAAATTAGTTTTATAACTGAACATAGACTAGCTGGATTTGTTGTTTCCCAATAAATGCATGTAACTATTTTTCTCAGAAGAATACTCCAACATGCCTTTTGCTAATGTTGTCTTATTTACTTAATATGTATTTCCTATCTACATGTCCTCTACCTCAAAGGCCTAGACCTCTGTGAGACCTGACTAGTGCCACGACTACTGAGTAATGTTCCTTTAAATTTTCTTAGCTGCTGTTCCTAGGATTCACAGGTAATGGCAATTTTTCCCCAGAGCAAAGCACTCTAAGTAGAGGACAATTTTCTTATAATACCAAACAGAATAGCACTTAGGCAAAACTACATATAGCCTTTATAAAGTATAAAAATTTAGTTCTTGTTTTCTCTGTTAAACATCATTCAACCTTTTTCAAACAAACTAGCAACATTTTGTTATGGAAGACTTTGTCTGGAATTAAATCTGCAACAGAGTTGTCAGAGTTCCTGAGTCTGAAGGGTCTTCAAAGTACCCATGAAGACATAAAGATGATTTCTTTTCGAGACTTCTTTTTTAAGGTTTGACTTTTTGTAGACAACAGACAACAGTCATGCAGGGAATAATAAAAAAAAAAGCTCTCTAGTGCTCACTAACTCTTGGACTGTATGGGCATTGTTTGCAAAGAGCATCAGTTGCTGCTTCTCTTCTTCAGTGAACCGACCAGTTAATGTATCAATTCTTATGGTGACAAAGCCTAAAGAAAAGTCTGATTTTTTGGCATGACAATGGAGGGCCGTATGCTACATGTACATGCTAAAGTATGCAGTGTCTTTTGTGGTAATAAGCATCAAAGTAGAAAAATCTAGGTGAAGGACACCAATGGACTGTTTAAAAGCTTTTGTTAGCCATTGCACTCCAATGAGTATTACAGAATTACAGAATCACAGAACAAGCTGGGTTGGAGGGGACCCACATAGAGTCCAACTCCTGTCCCTGCACAGCATCCTCCCCAACAATCACACCACGTGCCCAAGAGTATTGTCCAAATGCTTCTTGAACTCTGTCAGGCTGGTGTTGTGACCACTTCCCTGGGGAGCCTGTTCCAGCGCCCAACCACCCTCTGGGTGAAGAACCTTTTTCTAATACCCAATCTAAACCTCCCCTGACACAGCTTCATTCTGTTCCCTCTGGTCCTATCACTGTTCACCACAAAGAAGAG
>VZTI01003413.1:0-30951 GCA_013397865.1 Struthidea cinerea
GCAGAGAGACAAAGAGACAACAGAGTAAAAGTGGCCGTGTCCTGGGGAGTGGTGCTCATGGGAGAGAGTAATGAGGATAATTTCACCTTGAGGGTAGTGTTTCTGAGGCACATCAGACACAGGGATGGGCATCTATGCCAGGACAGCTCCTGACAGAAGACACCCATCTGTTAATCTGTGTTCTGTCTCTACAGTTCCCAGGATCAAGATGACATAAATGAAATGGCAAATTCATGCAAAGTAAAGGTCACATCATAAGGACTCCGAGAGGCCACACAGCTATGGCAAGGATGAGTCTGGATTAGAGTGGAAGCTGCTGTCTTTCAGTTTGCAGAACAGGCTCAAGATCTGGTCTCTGGCCCTGAGAGCCAATTGCAAAGTACAGGTCAAAGACAAGATAAACTTTGTTATCCACAGCTCCATCCGCCTTCTGGGAGCAGTTTCTTCCCAAGCTGCCTCCTAACTGTGCCCAGGCATGGATTATGAGAGTGCAAGGATCCTCTCTGGATGCCTGAGGGACCAAACGGGCAGGACTAATCCCTTTACCAGAGACTTCTATCTGCCTTGTCTGCTCTGTGCTGTTACTGAGGTACAAAGTAACCACGCTCCCGGTTTTAACCCATGCGGGCGAATTGCCCAGCTCCTCATTGCTACAGGTAATGTAAAGGGGACAGGTTATTGCCACAGCCTCCAATCAAGCAGAAGAGAAGAACTGAGTCCTTTATGCATATAGAGATTGGCTATTCCCAGCACAGGTCACACAGACTTGCACTGCTTTTGCAAACTCTTTGATGCCTTGCAATTAAGAAAACACAGAAAATGAAAGGGAAGGACAGAAATATCTAGCTCTTTGTAGTGATTCAATAGTGATGTGAAAAATCTTCTGGAATAATCAATCTTCTAACATGTTGCCAAGAAAATTATTCACTCCTACATGTTGAAGGCATATTTGTTAGATTGCATGAACTCAAAATATCACCTTATTCCTAGGGCCTTCATGTTGCTATAATTTTTCCATATAATTTTACTTCTGTTCTACTTTCTATTTTCTCATTATTTTCCTGTGTTCTTGTATAATTTTTTCTGTCTGTTTTCTCTCCTAGTTTCCATTGTCAGAGCCTGTCCTAGACAGGTCACAAAACTCAGACACATCATCCTCTGCTATCTGAGCAAGGTCAAAATTAAGCAACGTAAATTTCCTGTGATTAGAATTAGTTTCCTTTGCTTTAGGTCAGACCTCTTGAGGGCAATCAAAACCATTGAAATGAATTGATGCAAAATTAATACTATGGAAAAGTATTTTTTTTTTTAATCACCAAAGTCTTTATTTTGAAACTCCCCACTGCCTTCTATCAACCTTTTGCATCCTTCTCCTGAATTAGAGCATCTGTAAAGAATCAGCAAGGATTTTTTAATTCATTGATACACAGGGGGTTGACTTAGTTCTATTCTTGTTAAATAGTTATTTTCTCTGTCCAAGGAAATGAGTGAGACTCATTTCACTCTTGGAGTGAAAATAGTGCACAAGGGTATCAGAATGAGATCCCCCTAGAAGTTCAAAATCCCAAATAGCTCCCCTAAATCAAGAACAACAGTTTGAAAGCACTGCTCAATGCCTACCATTTTCCTAACATGGATCTTCTGATCCCTTTGGACCAAGTAACACGCAGGGCTCTAAACAAGCAGAAGACTTGGCAGTGAGAGGGACACTGCTGTGAAGTGCTGTATCACCACTGTGTTTGCTGCCTTCTTTCAGCCTCTGCATTTTCTCTTGTTGCTGTCTGCCACTGTGTCATATTTTGTCTTTAAACATTATTACACTAATCCTGTTATTTACATGCTGGTACCGTCATGCCGAGTCCTGTTGAATCCCATGGGACCACATTCCTCATGTTTACCAATGGGGATTTTGATTAAAAACTATATGGGACAACCACAAGGAAGGAGTTCTGGCTCCAGTGACAGTGGGAAAATAAAGTGATGGGAATTTAACCATTGCATTTCATGGAGTCTAAATCTCTTCTCACTAGGTATGAAGGATGATCTCAGGACTGCATACAGACATGCATATGCACCAATATTTGCTGGAAGACACCCAACTGGAAAGCAGCTTGGCAGAAAAGGACCTGGAGCACTGGTAGACACCAAGCTGGACATGAGCCAGCAAAGTGCCCTTGCTGCAAAGGAGGTGAATGGAATCCTCTGCTGCATCAGAAAAAGTATTGCCAGGAGCCTGAGGGAGGGGATCTCTCCCTTATTCAGAGCTGGTGAGGCCACACATGGAGTGCTTTACGTGAGGCTAAAAGGACCAAGTGCAAGCTGCTGCACCTGGGTCAGGGCAACCCCTGGTATCCATCCGGGATGAGGGATGAATGGACCAGAGCAGCCCTGCCCAGAAGGACTTGGGAGTGCTGGTGGATGAGAGGTTGGACATGAGCTGACAATATTCACTTGCAGCCTGAAAAGCCAAAGGTGTCCTGGGCTGCATCAAAAGTCATGTGGGCAGCAGGTCAAGGGAGGGGATTCTGCCCCTCTGCTCTGCTCTTGTGAGACTCCACCTGCAGTGCTGCATCCAGCTCTGGCGTTCCCAACAGAGGAACGACATGGACCTGTTGGAGTGAGTCCAGAGGAGGCCAACAAGATGATTAGAAGATTGGAGAACCTCTCCTATGAGGAAAGGCTGAGGGAATTGGGATTATTGAGCCTTCAGTACTTCAAGGGAGACGACAGGAAAGATGGAGAGGGACTATTTACCAGGTCTTGAAGTGGCAGGACAAGGGGGAATGCTTCAGACTGAAATAAAGTAGGTTTACCTTCGATAACAGGAAAAAATTCTTTACTGTGATGGTGGTGAGGCATAGGTTACCCTGAGAAGCTGTGGATGCCCCATTCCTGGAAGTGTTAAAGTCCAGACTGGCTGGGGCTTGGAGCAATCTGTTCTAATGGAACCACCATTGCAGGGTGGTTGGAACTAGGTGATCTTGAAGGTCCCTTTCCAATCCAAGCTATTCCATTATTCTATGATGGAAGGAAGGAAGGAAGGAAGGAAGGAAGGAAGGAAGGAANAAACTCAGACACATCATCCTCTGCTATCTGAGCAAGGTCAAAATTAAGCAACGTAAATTTCCTGTGATTAGAATTAGTTTCCTTTGCTTTAGGTCAGACCTCTTGAGGGCAATCAAAACCATTGAAATGAATTGATGCAAAATTAATACTATGGAAAAGTATTTTTTTTTTTAATCACCAAAGTCTTTATTTTGAAACTCCCCACTGCCTTCTATCAACCTTTTGCATCCTTCTCCTGAATTAGAGCATCTGTAAAGAATCAGCAAGGATTTTTTAATTCATTGATACACAGGGGGTTGACTTAGTTCTATTCTTGTTAAATAGTTATTTTCTCTGTCCAAGGAAATGAGTGAGACTCATTTCACTCTTGGAGTGAAAATAGTGCACAAGGGTATCAGAATGAGATCCCCCTAGAAGTTCAAAATCCCAAATAGCTCCCCTAAATCAAGAACAACAGTTTGAAAGCACTGCTCAATGCCTACCATTTTCCTAACATGGATCTTCTGATCCCTTTGGACCAAGTAACACGCAGGGCTCTAAACAAGCAGAAGACTTGGCAGTGAGAGGGACACTGCTGTGAAGTGCTGTATCACCACTGTGTTTGCTGCCTTCTTTCAGCCTCTGCATTTTCTCTTGTTGCTGTCTGCCACTGTGTCATATTTTGTCTTTAAACATTATTACACTAATCCTGTTATTTACATGCTGGTACCGTCATGCCGAGTCCTGTTGAATCCCATGGGACCACATTCCTCATGTTTACCAATGGGGATTTTGATTAAAAACTATATGGGACAACCACAAGGAAGGAGTTCTGGCTCCAGTGACAGTGGGAAAATAAAGTGATGGGAATTTAACCATTGCATTTCATGGAGTCTAAATCTCTTCTCACTAGGTATGAAGGATGATCTCAGGACTGCATACAGACATGCATATGCACCAATATTTGCTGGAAGACACCCAACTGGAAAGCAGCTTGGCAGAAAAGGACCTGGAGCACTGGTAGACACCAAGCTGGACATGAGCCAGCAAAGTGCCCTTGCTGCAAAGGAGGTGAATGGAATCCTCTGCTGCATCAGAAAAAGTATTGCCAGGAGCCTGAGGGAGGGGATCTCTCCCTTATTCAGAGCTGGTGAGGCCACACATGGAGTGCTTTACGTGAGGCTAAAAGGACCAAGTGCAAGCTGCTGCACCTGGGTCAGGGCAACCCCTGGTATCCATCCGGGATGAGGGATGAATGGACCAGAGCAGCCCTGCCCAGAAGGACTTGGGAGTGCTGGTGGATGAGAGGTTGGACATGAGCTGACAATATTCACTTGCAGCCTGAAAAGCCAAAGGTGTCCTGGGCTGCATCAAAAGTCATGTGGGCAGCAGGTCAAGGGAGGCGATTCTGCCCCTCTGCTCTGCTCTTGTGAGACTCCACCTGCAGTGCTGCATCCAGCTCTGGCGTTCCCAACAGAGGAACGACATGGACCTGTTGGAGTGAGTCCAGAGGAGGCCAACAAGATGATTAGAAGATTGGAGAACCTCTCCTATGAGGAAAGGCTGAGGGAATTGGGATTATTGAGCCTTCAGTACTTCAAGGGAGACGACAGGAAAGATGGAGAGGGACTATTTACCAGGTCTTGAAGTGGCAGGACAAGGGGGAATGCTTCAGACTGAAATAAAGTAGGTTTACCTTCGATAACAGGAAAAAATTCTTTACTGTGATGGTGGTGAGGCATAGGTTACCCTGAGAAGCTGTGGATGCCCCATTCCTGGAAGTGTTAAAGTCCAGACTGGCTGGGGCTTGGAGCAATCTGTTCTAATGGAACCACCATTGCAGGGTGGTTGGAACTAGGTGATCTTGNCTAGTGCATGATTGTATGAAGGAAGGATGGAAGGAAGGAAGGAAGGAAGGAAGGAAGGAATGTAAATGCACAAAATCATGTTCATTTCACCACAGGAAGAAAAACTAAAATGAAAAGGTAAAAAATTTGTTAAAGATCTCAATGAAATGGAAATTCCTTTCTTGAAAATACCCCATGTCTTTAGTAAATTTTGTTTTACTCTTTCCAGTTAAAAGATTCCTTTGTAAAAACTCCATGCTGGAAGCTGGAGAAACCCATTTGTGGTCCAAAGCAAGTTCTGGATAAACCACAGATTTCTTGGGCAGCAGCTTCTCTTCCTCATTGGAAATGCTATGATATAAATGAGTTGACTTCTGATTCCAATTAGTCTGAAGGGAAATGTTTGATATATTTCATAAGATGTGGGAGTATTTTTAGATCAGAGACCTCCACCGTGGCAGCTGCCAGCACCTTTTGACAAAAAATTGATAATATTTTGACATCTGTCATCTAGACAGACAGGCAGCTGCAGTATCCAAACACAATTTTGAGCTGATGTGACACTTGCAGATAAGGGCATTAACAATGATTTGTAAGTTGATTCATATTCACTGAAACTATGGCTGTGCCAGAGATCTGTTGACACGAAGAGATCTTTTCCCCCCTGTTTTCTTTCCAGATGAATGCATTTCCAGATGAATGCTAAACTTTTGTAGGCTCTTCTCCCAGAACATTCAGTAGATATGTTTAATGTGCAAGGAGAATATATTCTGCCAGAGTGACAGCCCAAGAGAGGCAAGGCTGACACAGCTCCATATGCCCAGGTCCAAGCAGGAGTGAGGCTGATTGTGCATTCCCATGGGCGCAGGTGAACAGAGCACACCTGCACACCTCCTATGCACCACATGTACCTGGCTGATACACAGAACACCCACATGAACATGTGGCACCAAACCCCTCATCCTGCTCTCCTCTCTGGATGAGCAGGACGGAGGCCCACTATATGACAATTTAGATTCTAAGTCCATACAAGGTGGATCCCTCCAGCAGTGAAGCTCAGATATTCAGCTTTCCCGGTAGCTGCCCCTGGGTCCCAGCCTCTCCAGTCGCTGGCACCTGGATGTACAAAAAACACCAGGGAGAGTGGCTGGACAGGGTGCCCCTTCCTCTGAGTCCCTAAATTGCGTTCCCACCTGGGATTGTGCAGATGGGACTTGGGTGGGCTAATGGCTTCTGGGATGGTTCTGGGAAAAGGTGGGGCACGGGCTGCCTGTAGTGAGGTGGGGGTTGGCCTCTTCTCCCAGGTGACAAGTGACAGGACAGGAGGAAATAACCTCAAGTCACTTCAGGGGAGGCTTAGATAAGATATTAGGAAAATTTTTTCGTTGAAAGAGTTCTAAAGCATTGGAAGAGATTGCCCAGGGAAGTGGCAGAGTCACCATCCCTGGAAGCATTCAAAAACCTTGTGGATGTGGCACTTGAGGATGTGGTTTAATGGTGAAGCTGGTGGTGCTGCTGGGTTGAGGGTTGAACTCAATGATCTAAAATGTCTTTTCCAACTTTAACGATTCTATGATCCTGTGATATTCAGTCTCTGTCCTTCATATCCTGGATCTCACCAAGGCTGAGGTGATCTCATTTTTTGTACCATATCTGTAAGGCTGTCATATGACTTATATGTATGCCATAATTCATACATACACGACTTTTATAGTGGGCATGAGGAGCATGCAGGAGGAAAGGTTTTTAAAGGGCAGTGCCATCTTAATATTAAAGAAGTCACAGAATGTTTTCTTCTATAGCTGAACTTCAACATTATTAATGGGACTTTTTTTCTCCCTGCTATTTGTAGCATATTTTTTTCTTTGCAAAAATATATGACAGGCTTCACTTGAGGAAATTTGATAGCCTAAGTTATGCCAGAGGCAGGCATCACTACTAGAAAGATCATGATTTTGGAAATTTGAATATATCAGACAAGCCAAATTAGTCAAAAAAGAAAATATACAGAGATGGAATGGGGAGAGAGTTTCAGGATGCAGTGTGGGAGACGGCCTTAGAAACACTAGGGGAAGGGAAGAGCAGGACACTCTCACAGCTGTGTGCCAGCTCATCTTCTCTCCTGTTAATCACTAACATGAGTTGGCATGAGTCTCACAATCAGACTGCTGTTGTCTTCAGATCTTCTACAGTCTCCTGTCTTGCTGTTACTGTTCACCTCTTTTTCAGCTCACCTACTCCTTCTGGCATGTTTCATGAGTCACAGACCTGACTGCAACAGCAACTGGATGTGAGGAGGGAGAGCTGGGCAGAGGAGCTATATAATATGTGTTTATCTCTGAATTTCTTTGCCTCAAGAAATTAGGAGCACATAAGATGATCGTAAACAAATTGCAGGACTTGACAGAGGTCATAGCTGCCCTCATTCAGCTTGCTGCCTGTTGGATCAGACAGGACAGCCCAGAAACTGGGATGGTTCAGTTCTTCTTAAGGAAGAGCACCCCCTTCAGTTGCTGTAATTGCATCCCCACTTCATGTTTCTCTATCTTTCAGCAGATCTCATTCTCCCAGACCCAGTTTCAGAAGTTATCCTTTTCCACAGCTGACACTTAAGAAAAATTCAGCACTATAAGTAATTGCATAAGCTTATTGAAGATCTGATCTTTTTTTTTTTTCATTTTACTCCCCAAAAAGCAGTTGGTGATGTATATATAGAAATAAATTAAAGGAAAAATAATATTCTTCAATAAATATTCTCCAAGACATCTGGATTATTTG
Organism: Struthidea cinerea; assembly: GCA_013397865.1. Lineage (NCBI taxonomy): Eukaryota > Metazoa > Chordata > Aves > Passeriformes > Corcoracidae > Struthidea > Struthidea cinerea. The sequence continues at coordinate 7,671 of VZTI01003413.1, forward strand.
TATTGACTAAGTATGCTTTACATTCTTGATAGAATATATATTTTAAAAAGGCAATAAAAATAAAGTAAATGGCATGAGGCACTTAATCCTGTATTATTTTCCAACTTTCTAAGGTTGGAGTGGGATTAACTATGAGAAACACAATATGTTGGTGGTTTTTTAAATAGATGTGGAAGGCTCCCTGCCCATAGCAGTGGGGTTGGAACTAGGGGATCTTTAAGATCCCTTCCAAACACACATCATTCTGTAATTCTATTATTCTATATATTTATGATCTCACCAAACATTGCTCTTCATTATACAAATAAACACTGTGGGTATTTGCTGTAGTTTTGTGTTTGTTTATGCTCCAGATAAATTACAGACCATTTTGACAGGAGCTCCAAGTCTTCTGGCAGTCATACACTCGTGATTAATCACATATAGTGGCTGAAGAGCATGTGGGATGAAGTAATTTTATACCAATCACTACCCATTATTTAAGAACACTTTGACATGCTGCCTTATCTGTCCTGTCAGAGACCGCAGGGTGAGAGAGAGAAAGTTATATGTATGATATAGTTATATCTATGTATGATAAAGTTATATATATGATACGTGTTGGAAGATCTGCTGAAAATTGCTGGCACATAGAACAGGACCATAGAGATAAAACATTAGCAGAGAGGCTTGCATTTCCTCTTTATTACAAGCAGTGGGGACTGATGAAACTATAGCAGTAAAACATCTGGTTTTGAATTAATAACCATTCCTTCTTTCATGGCAATGTGAAGGATTCCCCTCCTGTGACAGTGAGGTGCAGGATTCAGACTTACCTGTTAGTATCACTGCTGGAAGAATTCTTGGCCTAAACCTGAGGTCCCCTATAATCTACACAAGGCTCTGATGTCCAGGCACAGCCCCACAAGTGCATGTCCCACACAGTTGCCTCAGTTTCATGCAACTACAAAAACCTCGGGTTCCCATAATGGCCCTCCCATCCAACAGGGAGGGATTTATAAGCCTTCTAATCTTCTGGTCAAATACCCTGCCCTTCTCTGTCACCATCTCAGAACCCTCCTATTTGCTGGAGATATTAAATATTACTGGGTCAAGTGATACAGGATCTCTTTCTTTCACCTCTTAACTGATTATGGCTTCATTTTCTTCTTGAGTAGATCCCACTTCATGATCACAGAAACAGAATCACAGAATAAAGGAATGGATGAGGATGGAAGGGACCACAGTGGGGTCATCTAACTTCAAGATGTTTGGACGCACATATTTCACCAGGGAAGTGATCTGGTATAGAGAAAAAAAGGGATAGGACAAGGTGAAATAAGCCCACATGCAAAGTAGTGGTAACAGGAGATGGAAGTGAAAAGAATAAAAGAAAAAAGGGATATGGTTGGGCTGCTACTCAGGACAGCCCTCAGAATAATGTGAGTGTACCCATTTCCAGCCATTTCAGGGCTGGATGCTATTAAGCAATCAATAAATGCACTTTGTTGTTGAGGTGGTTCTTCAGAAAAAAACTGAAAGCAATCAGTGATGTTGGTGAGTTTTGGTATGGCAGCATACCATGAAAACCTCACAGAGCAGGCACCCTGTGTGCTGGCAGGCCTAAAGGAGACGGCCAGGTAGGACTTCACTCAGCTCCCACCTCAGCATAAGAAGGCATAGGAGAAAGGGAGTGAATTAGGTCTGATGTAACCAACTAATACCTTTTACTAGGTTCTAGTAACATGAAGGCATCTGGGAAACTCATAGTGCACCTTCCTTTCTTCAGTGATGAAGACAGTGGTACCTTTCAGTTCCCAGCAATGAGCCAATCCATCTGAATGGACAGTTTTTGTATGTATATATACATATTATACACACACACATATATATATGTTTTATGTTGTAGTTGGAGAAGGCAGGAATATTTTCCCCAATAAATAATTATCGAATTAATGTGTATATTCCATTATATTCATTTGTTGACTTCATGGGTACACCCCAAATATTAATGGGAACATACATTCCTTATTTTCACCACTAAAATATTCAAAGTAAAGGTTTGCTTGATTACTGGCCAGATTTTTTTCTCAAATCCTAAATGAACTGTTAACCTCTCAGCTTTCACAGGAGCTGTTGGAATTGAAAGGATGTGGTTTGCCACCCACAGATCATGTGCAATTTGTATCAAAAAGGAAGATATTTAAGGACAGCTGGAGTGGAACTCGCAGTGATGTGCCTGGCATTTTGTAATCCTGCCATTGGCTAAACCCTCTGACAATGTATCACAAGTTTAATCATATTAAAGCAGAAACCAGAAAATGTCAGGAAACACTGAGATGGCTTAGCTGACAAATGACAGACAGCTGGGGAAAGGCAGAGGAGATTTCACTTTTCAGCGGTTGGCCATCATTGCATGAAAAAGAAATTCTCACAAAAATTGCCCTCATCACCTCTAATGAACAAAATAAAGGGAGAATGAGTTCTGCAGATAAAACAGACATCAAGATGAAGAATCTGACCATTCAGTTTCCTGCTTAGAGTCATAGAATAACAGAATGGTTTGGGTTGAAAGGGACCTTAAAGATCATCCAGTTCCAACCCTGACACGGGCAGGGAGACCTTCCACTATCCCAGGTTGCTCCAACCCAGCCTTGAACACTTCCAAGGATGGGACAGCCACAGCTTTTCTGGGCAGCTTGTGCCAGTGCCTCACCACCCTCAGGGTGAAGAATTTCTTCCTAATATCATCCCCCAGCCTGTGATGGTATCAGGGGTTGCTCCGACCCCGGTGCAGCACCTTGCACTTGGGCCTGTTAAACCTCATGAGATTCCCATGGGAATGCTTCACACACACACGGACTTCTGAGAAGCAAATCTAAGTGCAAAGGCAGCACTCATTGTTAAGAAACACATGACTTGCAAAATTTCCCTGGGAAAGGGTTTTCTTCACTTCTCTTGTCTCATGGAGAATAAAAAAGGGATTAAGAGTGAAAGAAATGCAAAAAGACTCTGCACACATTCTTGTAAATGGATGGATTTTGGAAATGCCTTTTTTTGATTCAACTCAGTACAGTTGAAAGTCAGTACAGTAAATGCTTTTCAGGGTATACTTAATGCTGTCCTGCCAGATAAGCACTGCTAGGGTTGACAGCAGCAAAAGTGTTGCATTTAATCACATCCAACCGGTACCTTGTTGTCTCTGGTGTTGTATGTTCCTTCAGCACAATATTTTGAAGAAACCGTTAGTGCCATGTAAAACAGATGTTGTACTTATGAACTTCACTGAAATATAATATGGTATTGCCCAGAAAAGCTGTGGATGCCCCATCCCTAGAAGTGTTCAAGGTCAGGCTGGATGGGGCTTTTAGCAGCCTGGTCTAGAGGAAAGAGTCCCTGCCTATGGCAGGGGGTTGGAACTGGAGGGTCTTTAAAGTCAATTCCAACCCGAACCACTCTATGATTCTATGATTTTATGATAATAGGTGAGGTGGACCTGTTTAAAAGGTATAGCAGTTTCAGGGAGCAATTATTAATGTTGAGGCTGTATGAGGACCTCGTGGTGACATCCTATTATTCCTGGTAAAAAATGTCAATGATGCAATGTTTGAAAAATGTGTAAAACCAAGATGGATCACTTGGAAAAAGAGCGAAGCCATACACCATGTTGCAGAACACTTGCAAATTTGCAAGCTGATGAACAAGGTCTTGGAATGAAGGGTTAGAAACAGCTTGTAAATTATGGAAGTAGCTAGCTGAACCAAGATTTCAAATTGCTGTTGTAGCAAAGGGGTCTGACTTGAACCCAGAATACATTAACTGAAAAACATCAAGTAAGAGTAGAGAAATTGTAGGGAGCTCATTCTGGAATTGATTTAATGTCTACATATTAAAAAAATGGCCAGTCACAAAAGGCTTAAAAATAACTTTGAAATTTCATTGATATTTAGGAAACTTGAGTTATAGGCAAATACTTTGAAAGCATGAACTCTACACTTCACCCATGAACACTCAACAATGAAGTGAACACTTACAAAATGAAATAAATGGGTGGGTGGATGAGCTATATCTGAAATTATATGAGCTAAAAGCAAGAGGACCTTCTTTTCACCAGGAAAAGATTGTGCTAGGGCAAGGAGGATTTCCCTGACTTGCAGCCTTTAAATCAAGATTGGGGTATTTTTCCCATTTTAAATATACATTTTATTTTAACTAGACATTATAGACTCAGAGGAGAAATTGCTATTTTATATCATCTGTGCTATACGAAGATGAAAATGGAAGGTCACCACAGTTCATTCTCGACTTAATATATAGACCTGTATGAAATCAGGGGCCAGTGAGTAGCTGGACTTTGGCCAGCTGATGCAATTCTGTTGAGTGTCAGTGGCCCAGACTCTTGCTGTGAGCTGGCGAGTTGGTTACAACTAACTCACCCTGTGGAAACTGCAGTTCCCAGCAATCCCTCATTTCTATCACCTGGGTAAAAACTGTGCTTGAAACAGCAGTAGAGGTGCAAGAAAAGCTTTTTAATATTTTTTTGAATGCTGTGGGATGAGGCTGCAGAGTTTCCCGCACCATCATTATGGCAAAAATGTGCAGTCATTTTATACCAGTGATAAATGTGGTAATTATTAATTGCCATCCTAGACTCTGTCTAGTCCCTGTGGACAGGTGAGCAGCCCAATCCCAGATTTGACTGCAGGGTCCAGACACCTTTTTTTCTTCCAAACACAACATCCATACAAATCCTCTGTGCCTTGGTTTCCACTAGGAGGGAACCCCAAATACCTGTCCATAAAAGGGACCAGTGACAAGAAAGGAGAGAAAGAAAATCTCATCAAGGAAATAAAATCTAAAAATCTAAGTCTATAAAAGATTCAATGATTACAAATCTCAGTAGAGGCTACACTGCCTCCACTGACCCTGCACCATATGATTCTTTTGTGGCTCAAAAAAAATTGTGAAAACCAGATTTTTCCTATCAAAGCTGGGATTATTTTTTTTTTTTCCTCCAGTGTAAGGAAGAGTACCTGAGAAAGGAATTTCCAGCTTACAGAAACTCCTAATAATAAATGCTGGAGAGATTCCTGGAATAGCAAAAAGCTGTCTAATAATAAATGGTGGAGAGATTCCTGGAATAGCAAAAAGCTGTCTATATTAATGTTTTGGCACACATAGGAAGAGTAATGCAGATATTATCCTCACGCCCCCATTTATTTGAATAATATAGATTGTACACTATCCAAATTGGTGACCCTCAGTCTCCCGCTCAAGCTGCTGCTGTCATTCACTCTGGAAGCCATTTGGCACTAATGACACAACTGTAATTTAGACCCACTTTTCAAAGACAGCATGCCTGCATCAGCATCTCCTTGGTGAATTATTTTGGGGTAAATTTGGGAGTCAGTTTCTTTGAGGTTACTGAAATGCTGATTGTTCCTGATGCTGTCACAGAATTTTTGAAGAATTTGTTAATAATTTTGAGGGAAAATATCTAGATCTCAAGTATTTTACTGAGCTCTTAAAAAGAGACATTCGAAAAAAACCCCAAAACCAACCAGTCAAACAATACCAAACCCTGAAATGAGGAACAGTTGGTTATACTCAATTATTTACATAACAAAGTTGTATTAAAACATCCTCACACAGGACTTCATGTATTATATCCTGAAGGGAAGAAAAAAGTTGACAACAAACCCCCCCCACTTAATATTTTCATATTGTTTGAATTAAGAAACTATAAATTCTGCTATGAACCTCTCTGAAATCACAAAAATTATGCAAGGGGCCAGAAGTTGAACAACACAAGAAGAGGTATCAAAAATTTGGCACATATACCGAGTATGGTAGGAATACTCAAGGTCACAAAGTTTTAAAATCACCGTGAAGAGGTGTAGTTCATTACCTGACTGTTTCACAAATTCAGCCACCTGAACAAGGTTTCATCTGGCAGCTGTTGCTCTGAACAGAAGCAGGAATTAATATGGAAAACACCTGTTACAACACTGGTGCCTTATGGACCATCAATGGAGAATCTAAAACTAAAGACTTAAATCTCTCCTGTGTAATTTAAGACCTAAATGTTTTGCTTTTCCATTAAGGTAATTGCTGTTCTCTTTTATTCTAGGGAAACACAGTGGAAAAGACATTTATTATATATGAAAAAATTTGCCCCTTACAAAGTAATAATGATGGAAATTTATTGGTGACAAAATAAAAATGTCCTTTTATATCATTTAAAGCCATGAGAGCTATGATATGGTGAGGAATAAATCTATGTCTCCAAAGCCTTGGTGCCATCCTTTGACCACATGAGCAAACAGCTCTGAGGTGAAAGGCTGAAGCCACGATGAATAATATGAGGTTCATAAAAGTGTTCAAATAATAAAATAATGTGAACTGTCCTGCAAATATCCTTATGGAAAATGCTCAATAATACAAATTCTTTCTGAAAGAGACATTTCATTTTTAGGTGGACAACAAGGTGCATCCAGGGATTTACAGAACTGTCACTCTCCATTTTCCATATGCTGTCTGAAGATTAGGATGATGAACACATTATGCAGCAAGATAAAAATGTAGACAGAAAATCAACATTCTTTGGCTTTGTCTGATGTAAACCAATACAAACTTTTTGGAACCAGAGGTTTAGAACTGTCTACCTCTTGCTGTAAATATATTTTCCCTCTGAACTTAATTTCCTTCTTACACGCACTTTTAGTTCCATAGTTGTAGGCATCTCACAAGCAATATGATGTGCAATTTATTAGAACAGACAATACTCGATACAAATATTTGCAGTAAATAATCAGATAAGTTACTCATTACTCACTGGGAACAAGTTACAGATATTTTAATTTCTTCCTGTAAAGAAGATGTTCTAACTTGTTATAAAGAGTCAAAAGCAAAATCACCCTTGATAGCACTGAGACTGGTTTTGGTAATCCAGGAGTTTCTTTTTGGTCTCTGTTCTGATAAAGTAATCTAAAACATTTGTGAAACATTTCTAGAAGTCATAGAAACTATTTTCCTTACATATATTTTCATTTATAACTGACAAAATGCAAAAAAAAAATCCTCTCTGTATTAAATGGAACCTGTACATTTTAATCTTGTTAGACAATGTTATTTTTTAATCCCCTCCAAAAGAATTTAATAACTAATTTTTTAGTTACTAACACATTTTCTTTATTTCTGGAGATGATTGATCAAATATAAATTCTAGAAATTCAGGATGTATTTGTATCTCTATCTTACTATTCCTTTAGTACAAGTTATTGGGAAAGAAAAAATGTATTCCAGTAAAGCCATAGCAATCAATAAAATCAAAAGAAAATGCAAAAAAAATTCTAGGATAACAGTTTTATATATTTTCCTGGATTTTTTTTCCTATTGGTCAGAATAACAAGGATGATTAGAATTTCTTATTAGAATAAACATGAAGTGAAACCTCTTCAAGCTGCTTAGAATTTTTGCAAGTGATTAAGAGGTCATTGAACAGATACATACATTTAACAGCTTTTTATTCCAGTCTCTTGCGCTGCTAAAAATTGCTGAACTTAGTGAAATTTATTTAGTCGGATTCAGCATATTATCATACTGGACTAATATTAAGCAGTTTATCACATCTAGGTTGTGCATAGCAAACAGCTGACTTTTTAAAGTGGTACTTAAACTCAATAGTAAATCATAGAAAATAAGTAGGTTTTTTTAAACTATGGAGAGATGTCCCTGCAGTGTTCTATACACAACTATGTTCAAATCTGATTAAAAACTTCCAGCCACTGAAAAAGCCTGCAACCATTATAGACAATATTTCCTGTGTGCCCACAGAGTATCTTGATTAATGTCCACTATTAATGTCTCTTCTTGTATTTTAATCCATTGTTTCTTCTCCTGTCTGTGGTAGACACAAGAACTGATTCATTCCCACTCTATTTCTCAGTGACGTTTTTAATCACTGAAGATTTTTCTCATTTAATTTGACTTACTTAATTCCTTCCTTACAATGGATTATGAATTTCTGATTGCTCTTGTTCATATTTCCATTATGTCCAGCCAGCTCACATTTCTCTTCAACAGTGACATCTCAATCTAGACAGAATTCTGGCTGCCATGTGGGGCAGAGGACTTTCTTCAAGATACCACTTGTACACGTCCACATGCTTTTGCTTCTCTCTTGTGATATAATTCACATCTTCTGGACCCCAGGATGCACCAGTCACAACTAAATGTATCATTAAACTTTTTTAAAATAAAAGAAGAAAATCAGAAAAATATAATATGCCAAACAAATCAGTATTTCAATATTCCACTGTTTTGATATTTTGAAATATAATTTCTCTGAAAGCAAACTTTCCTGTGGAAAATTGAATTCCAACCTATTTCTTGTTCCCAATTCTCATGAGCTAAATCTTTATGTTCATATATGTTTGGATATGATGTTCACAAAAGAATCTGATGAGTTTAAGCAGATCTCTCAACATCTCAGACACTCAGAAATAAGCACATTCCACCTTGTCACTCTGTGCAGTCACAAAGAGCTGCAAAAGCAGTAAAATGGCCTAGAGATATAAAAACACATGCAACAAGTTTATTATGAAGTAATCATGAATACATTCATATATTCAGCTCAATATTTCAGGGATATTTTTAGTGTATGGTCAGCAATCTGGTGTTCAGAGTCTGACTCCTGTTTTGAGACATGGTGCTGCCATTGTCACTGCCACCCACATATCCCTGACTGTGTTTTTGTATCAAATTGGCATTTTCCCCCAGGGCAACTGCTGCATGAACATAGGACATGGCAGCATAACTTAGCTCAGGTTGGGGAACTTGTTGGCAGGAAAGACACATTTGAAGAGAAAAGTGCAAATTTTGTGTGTAAGACAGATATAACTAATGTCATAAGTATACCAGAATGTTTACATTAAATTATAGTAAAATATTTTCATTTGAAAGTGTTTAAATAGTCTTTTCTCTGGACTCTGAGTAGTTGCTTAAAATATTGCATTTAAATAGGAATTTTAACTCTCCCACTGAGCAGCATCATTAAGAAAGACTGTTAAGATCTAGTTCACTGGCCAGTGATTTTCCCCAGAAATAGGTCAAATATTTCAGCATACAATGAAGGAGAATCTAAACCTTTACAGAGAAGCCATTGATTTATGCTTTTACCTCTCTCGCTATGTAAACATACACAGATTGTCTCATGGATATATTTATGTTTACTTATTAAATATATTCTCTCTGTGTTACATGTGTAAATGATCTAATGAAAAAAAGCACTGAAAAGATTTGTGCCAGTGAGCTTTGGGATGGATGTCGCATTCATACAACCTATGTAAATAATAGAAGGTAATTTTTTTCTTTTTTTTTCTTCCACAACAAAATAAAATGTCAAAACATTATCCCTTCTGTTCCTTAAATGCCTCATCTCTCAAAATTTAAATCTTTACCCAGACAGCAGAGATTAAGTGTTTAGCAATTTAGCTGAAAGCGCTGGTAATGATTTCAGAGATGGAGAAGAGTCCGGCACCCATCACTGGCTGGTTTGAAGAAGTAACTAAATAAAAGCTTTTGCAGGATGAGTAGGAAAGTAAAAATATCTTGTTGATTACTGTTTCTAGATATTTTTAGATAAAGAATATCACAAGCTACACTGTGAAAAACAATTAACAATATAATGGGATGAATCTGGTTGAAGGAGCTCATGAAGTCAGGGTTGTGGTGGCACTCCCTCCACAGGTGTGGAAACACTTGACCTGATGATGGACATTTGGTGGGTGAACTCACCTGGACATGGCTCTGTCTGACAGGGGGCAGCTCCTGGTCTCTTCTCACAGAATCCACCCCTTCAGCTTCTCCACTGCCAAAATCTCACCATGTAAACCCAATACACCCTGAAAAATGAAAAAAGAAGTGACCTTTGACAAACAGATTTATCAGTCAGGTCTGAGAGTGGTATTATGACTGAGTGACCCTGTATCTAAAATAATGAGCCCCAAGTTGTAATTCAAAGTTCTGCTATCTCAAGGCAGCAAATAGCTCTGCCATGTGCTCCAATCCTGTGGAGACGTCCTCAGCAGAGGCTCTGGGTAGCTATCAGAGAGAAAAGGATAACCATGAAGAACCTTTCTACATAGGATAATGTTTTATTCGGTAGAAACAGGTAAGTGGAAAGAAAATAGCTGTGGATTACAACCAGGCATATAGCTGTCTTCTAGTGTGACTATGCTATAGGAATAGTTTGAGTATCATGTTGCACCACTGGATTGTGCGGAATGTCCTTCTGGGATATTTTTAGATCAGGCAAAGTAAATGGGACACAAAAACCATTTTTTCCATGCTCCACAATTACCTTCCATGTGCAAGGATCTTTTATAAGAGTCCCAATGATAGCATAGGGTTAAAATGTTTCTAAAATCATGGTAGCTAAAGTAGGCCTTGGGAATGGGAGTGGGCATTGTCTTTGCTAAAATCATGTGAACCTGCACCTGCGTACCCACCTGTATGGTAGATGATAAATGCGATGATTGCTTAGTAAATATAATTGTTTAATTGCAACAAGAATCATGAGATGTTTAGTAAATATAATTGTTTAATTGCAACAAGAATCATGAGATGTTGTAAGGAGGGGGCTTGAAATTCATGCTTGGGTGAAAACAATAGAACAATATAGAGTTAATGATTAACATATGATTATACAATAGTTATGTAAGGAAAGGGTATAAAAATGTATCCATCTCGAATCCATGTTGGAATCAGATTTGGGTCTGTACCCCGATTCCCAGAGCTCTTCAATAAAAGCACCTGCATATAATCATACCGTGACTATGTGTTTCCACGCTAACACCAGAGCAATGGCAGAGTTTTAGTCAGACTTTGATGTCATAAGAAGGGTGAGCTGATACCTTCCCCATTCCTGATCCCTCTCAGTAAGCTTGTACAGCAAGGCATCCTTTTTACCCCAGGGTCCTGCCTTCAACAGCCACTAGAATGAGTAGGAAAAATGACAGAAAATACCAATAACAAACATGAAAAACTTCATATTGACTTGGCTCTCTTCACAAAGCAGTTTTATTTTCTCTGCTTGCATATAATGAACTGTCATTTGCTATTTTTGTTCACAGTCTGCACCACAAAGGTAAGCAGAATGTGTAATACAAATGAACCCTCAATCTCTTGAGCAACCCCACAAGTCAGCCTCTGGATTGTATCAAGGTAGCTCTTTCACATCCCTGGATTTATTCTCCATTCAATCAGTTGCTGAATATGGTCCTTAATTTGAATTTTTTCAGTCTTCCAAATGCTTTGTCCTTCAACATTTATGATTCATTTATGCCTCTTTTTCTATTCCACTGCTGATAAAAAACCCCAGTGCCTACCATCAGATATGTGCATTCAGTATTCTTTCAATTTCACCTGCATTTGAAATATGTATATGTGTGGGTAGTAGCAGGTTTACCTGCCTGAGACACTGAATCAGAAGTTGAGAAACAGAGCAAGAACAATGTAATCTTTTAAATTTTTGTCGTAAGTCAAACCTTAGATGTGCTATTTCTTGCCCTGATTTCAATAATGTGATTATGTTTTCAATCCTCACACATGGGCTCAAAGTGAAGAAAAAAGATGTTTCATTTTACAAGATGTTTCATTTACACCATGCAGACTGTAATTCCCATATTTTCACATGACTAGAATCTCCTTATCTCCCAGCTCAGTATCACCAAGTGCTGCAGTTCTCACGTGAAGGCTTGGAAACTATGGCACTACATGAGACAACAAACGAAATGGAAGACAACAAATGCACTTTGGGAGCATCAGGAAGGGCATTGCCAGCAGGCCAGGGAGGTGTTCCTGCCTCTCTGCTCAGCCCCAGTGAGGGGCATGTGGAGTGCTGTGTCCAGTTCTGGGCTCCTCAGTGCAGGAGAGACATGGAGCTCCTGGAGCAGGTCCAGTGGAAGGCAACACAGATGCTGGAGGGACTGTAGCGTCTCTCTTACAAGGAAAGGCTGAAGAAGCTGGGCCTGTTCAGCCTCAAGAACAGACAGATAAGAGAGGCCATTATCAATATCTGTCAGTGTGTGCAGAGATGGCTTAGAGCATGGACCAGGCTCTGCTCCTGGTGCCCAGCAACAGGACAAGAGGAACAGGCAGGAAGTGATGCTCAGGAAATTCCACCCGAACATGAGGAAGAACTTCTTTCCTGTTCAGTGACCAAGCATTGAACAGGTTGCCCAGAGAGGGTGTGGAGTCTCCCTCACTGGAGATGTTCCAGAACTGTCTGGACACAATCCTGTGCTGTGTGGTCTGGGATGACCTTGCTTGATCAGGGAGGTTGGATGAACCAGATGACCCACTGTGGTCCCCTCCAACCTGACCCATTCTGTGATTCTGTGAAAAATAAATGGTTAAATTAGCTCATGGAGTAATTATATAATGGTCAATGAATCACAAAAGTAGGAAGGAATCTTACTCTCACTGGGCAGAAGGGTCACAGCCTGGAATTAAAGCAAATTGTGTGTAAGCAAGGCTTATGAAGCAGTTCCATTGCCCTTCAAGCATTTGGTTTTGTGTTGAGCAGTGGGTAGATTTCACACAGAGAAAAAAGCTGCATTTAATTTACCATGCATTCTGTGCAAGCCACTGCTTAATTTTGTGTTGCTAATTCTTTAAAATGTCAAACTTTCTTAAATGCAGGTTATTGATTAAAAAATCTGCCTTTTGGGTGGTTCAGCACAGAGAGGACATATGTTATCATGCCATTCCTCTCAATATGAGAGTGGTGTATGTTTGGGGTTTATGTGACAAACATGACTTCTACTGACCTTCTGCTTAGAGGGTAATCTGGTCTAATGATGCCAGATGAAAGGTAACTCATGCAGAGAAAAGTAGGAACTTACAGATGTGGGGTGCGGGGGAGAAGTTTTAATTGTATGAACGGAAAGTGGAAACCATCCAATAACTTTATGAGACTGCTCACAACTAGAGGACTTGTCTCTGCTAACTTTGTCAATATCAAAGTTCAGTGTCTGCTCGGAGGGAACTCTAGCCAGTTGAAGAGAGCTCTAGAGAGTGATAGATCCCATGCTGAGATATACTTGTGATATGGGTGGGATATATATGATAACTTAGAAGATCCTCTTTTCTCATTTATTACAGAATTACAGCAATGACCAGGTAAATAATGTTCTTATTCCATATATGCTGCTAAATAGGGATAGTTCTCTGACTCTGAGGCATATTTACACTGGCAAGCCGTCTCAATGCTTAACATTTGGAAGTAGGTCTCCCTTGGAACCCCTGATTGCCTCTTTAGAGTCATAAAGAAACATTTTTTTGTCTTTTTTTTCTCTTCCCCCCCCACCCCTTCCCAGTTCAAAGTATCTTAAATAATGTGACAGCTGTATAGCAACCCCTCACGGTGTTGTTTTCACACCACAAAGCTGACAGTGTGTTTTACAGCCCTGTGGGTGATTGAGAGTGCACATCCTGATGGGGCAGTGTTAGATGCTGTGTAACGTGTAAAGAGCCAAACCTGGTGCATTACTGACCTTTTGGGTCTTGTTTCTGGTTCCTGATAGATTCTGAACCAACTGAGCAGTGTTTGGGAACATACTAGCTGGCACATGATGTTATTTCAGGATAAACACAGCAGTCCAGAACCTGAGCCTACACCCTGGTGCTGTTTCATTTACCAATATACACTCAGCCCCAGGCAGCTGAAGTGAGATGGGCCATTCAGACTCTTAACAACAACAGTCAAGGCTGTAATTGCTCACCAGCCATACCCAAAAATGAAAGGTAAAGGCTCACACTCCTTCCCTTGCACTTATTCCTGGAGAAATGCAGAATAAAAATACACAAAAAGTAACTTTTGATTTTCAAGTTTAATTTGCAATTTTAAAATCTTCTAAGACAGGTTATTTTTCTAAGTTTGGGTGGTGTTTATTTCTATTAGAGTTAAATGCAACAGGGTATGGGTGATTTTTACTATTGTTTCTTTTATTTCTTCAGACAAAACTATTCCCTAAAGTTTAACCAAACTGTAATGCAAATTTTCATGTGTGGGTTTCAATTAGACATAAAAATTTTTATTCCATTTTCTAAGCATACGTCTCTTGTACAAGCTTTGCATATCTAATCTCAGGACTCAATTTACAGGGTGGAATAAAAAAAAAAGTAATAATACAATATGTTGATAATGGTTCTTTTTCCTTGTGAATATAGCAGTGTTTTTGTTCAGTTCCTACTGGGTTAGGCTACACCGTGTACCCCCATGACAATAAAACCATCTCACTGTGACAGGCCCCTGGCAAGCCATTGTGGTGTGGGAGAGGAAGGTCATTGCTGTGCCTGAGTCATCAAGCCTTTACTGATCAATGTGCCTCTATTGCAAATTTGCCAAAGGAAAATGCACAGAGATGACCTGTCTCAGATGGAAATTGCCCCTGACTCCTCTTGGCCTTGCCAGACATTCTTGACTGATAACTTCAAACTTAAGCTGACAAACTCACTGCATTTATTTCATTGAGAAATATTGTGAAGGTGTTTGCAAACAGTGCTTGATACCTGAGATCTCAACAGCCATAAGGTCTTAAAATTGATTCTGGCTTTATCCAGAGACTTTACACCTAATCCCAACACTCGGGTAAGATAAATGGAAAGTAATGACAAATCTCAGGAAAGTGATTCAGAGGCTGCTGGATGGGTTTTTTGCCTTTAAAGAGTTTCTGGCTGGTTTGTTTTTCAGAAGGCCACTCAGGACCTAAAGTAATTAAAAAATAAGCAGCCACTGTTTCAATTCTGTTGAACTTCCTTAGAGCTGTGATTTCCTGGCTCAATAAGTAGCTACACTCTTACATACAGGAAAATGTCAGTCTCAAAATACGTCCTTGCTGTTTTCCCATGGTTCTAACAGAAAAACATTTAGAGTTTCAGATAACACTGATGAAGATGATCAAGTGGTTATCACTGCTGCTGTTTCCACAGCTCCGTGTTTTTTAATAGCAGTAGTGGGGGTTTTTCCCAAATTGCTCCAGCTCTGAAAAGCAATAAAAATGAGGTCTGTTTACTAACACAAAGCATTTCATTTCTTCACGGTGTCATGAATACAAACCAAACACAGAACATTACACAACTGGTGACACTTAAATGTAAGTCAATTATGCAGGTTTAATGTATTATACACATAACATCTGTACATGCAACAGCATGGGATTGAGAAGCACTTAAATAATTAAGTTAATGGGAAAGTACAGGGTAATTAAAGAGCACTGAGGAGAACCAATGGGATTTGTTTCGTGGAAGGGCTTATAGATTTGTGAAACAGGGGAGGATGGCATCATTTAGCAAAGCTATGGTGTACCTCAGCTCACGAGTAGATGGTTGATGAGAACTTTCTTGTCCTGGTCTTTCATTCTGGAATTGCTTTCAAGTCTTTTTATGAATTTTATTAGGATTTTATAGTACAGTGGCATTGTCCCGGGTTTATACTAGAACCAAGGACAAAAAGAGATACAACGCCAATTTGGGATGGAAGGAAAATGCCCTAAAGTTCATTAAAGAGTGGCAGAATGTAGATAAAACATAAATTTTCTGGAAACTTGTAGTTCCCTGCTGCACTTATGACCATAAAACTGTGAATATTTATGTTTTTTCTAATATTACCATCAATAAAATAGTTGATAGCGATGCTATAAAAATGTACAGATCAGCTTTGCAAGCTGTAAGAACAGGTGGTCTTCTTGTAACAGCAGACTTCTGCCTCCTATGAATCCAAAATCCTACCTGTTAACTGAAGTGTTAAACATAGCTGTTCCTGGCACACTTCCCTCCAGCCTGACTTACAGTGCCTTACAAATATCAAGGCAGAATTTACATGTGGTCAGAATAAAGTCCTATATATCATTTACATCCTACTTCTGTGCTGAGGGCACTCTTCCTGATGACAGGGAATCTTCATTAGTGCAGTTTAACAAGGAGGAAACCTTCTGTACAAAGAGGTTATATGACTTGCTTACATTTTAGTAAGGAGAATAAACTGAGGGTTTAGGGTTGTTCAAGGGTTATATTCATAAGCAAATGAAAAAGCATAGTCATCATTCCAAGGTCTTCTAGGAAACTGGCGAGAAGTTGACAAGGAGAAAGGAAAGTTCACTTTAGCTCTCCTCCCCCTCTCACCACCCCTTTTTTTCCTGTAGCATATAATAAGACAGATCTCTACACTAATAGAGTTTTGTAATTTCTCCTTCTATCTTTCTAATAAACCTAGGATGAATTTCACTTGGCCTTGATTGAGTCCATTTAAGCACTTTACTACTAGCTGCGTATTACTCTGCTCTCCTGAGATACTCAAAAAGTGACTGTCTGCTAAGGACACTGTATCATTCTTTAATGAGAAAAGAAATTAAGTATATCACAGTTTTGTCAGGAACCTTTGTTATTTGTCTTACAACCTTGCTCCAATTTAGATTACTTTAGATAAAGAAACCTGCTTTCACATTAACCACTGCCATAACCTTGCTCATATATGTGGTTACTTTTCCTTCTATGCTAACACAAATTCAACTAAAATAAATATGCAATTATTCACTCATCTAAAGAGAACCACTATCATTTATTTAATGGAATAGAAAAATATACATGCAAGGCTGATCAAATATAGTACTATGGTTTGGGGTTTTTTCTCTTTTTTGCTGAAATATCTTTAATTTCCACGAAATTTTGTGTTACAAAATAAGTGCTAAAATAGAAATACACAATATTCTGTATAGGGCCACTTAGATATAAAAAGTAATAAAGATAGGGGCACCTGCAGTTTGCGTCCATTCCCATTGAGAGAAAAACTGTCAACTTGTTTATCTCTTCCTTACAAGGCTCATATGTTACAACATTACCTTCTTTGACCACAAAAACAGCAGAGAAAATTAATCAGCAGATGGCAGAGATTTTTTAAAACAAGATGCTATAAATTATCCAAAATTAAAAGTTTGTAAGTGTTCGCAATTATGTTTTAATTGAGTTTGAATTAACCAGGGTCAGCTTCAGCAGAATAAATTGTAAAATGTCAGGAACTCTTTTTCTTGCATGTTTATTAAAAAAAATCCAAAAAACAACAGAACACTAAAACTAAAAACCCAAACCCCAAAAACAAACGCACAGAAAATGATAAGCTGCTACAATGATTTCACCCATCTGAACTCAAATCACTCAAGAGAAGTTGTTGAAGTCGCTACAGAGAGCCAAGAAAACCTTTGATTCAGACTACATAGGTACCATTATATACACTACAGAACTTGCAGTGTTTTGCTTCAGTCACAGCTTATTTCCATGTCCTCTGGAAACAGGAATGACTTTAAAGGACTCTGGGGTGACTTTAAAGATCTTCTGTAAATTAAACACTCCTAATTCATACTCCTATCTAGCAGCAATGCCAACTGCCATGGAACAATCCACGTCCCTCCTGCTGTTAACACCTGTTAAACACTATTACTCTCAACAACCATGTATGTTCACCCAAAGTGTTTATTGGAAATAATCTCTAGACTGTGCTAAACCCTGAGCGCTGGTTGGGAATTGATTGGGACACACACATCGAGCTGTGCAAAGGGCTGCTCTACCAATACCCATGACTGTTTCAGTGCCAAGGAATATTTCCTGTCCTTCCCTAAGCAGAGCTGTAGCCTTGTCTTTTAGGGACCTCCTTTGGGAGTGGGATAGAAGCTGCACCTCAAATCGGAGAATATTCTGATGAAGGGAATTCCTGCTGTACACAACTTTAGGTAACACACACGCATTTATATTTGTGAGTTGGACGTGACTGCAATTTCAGGGGAAAAACCAAATTATTTACTAATTGACTGATAGCAGATCTTGTTTACTCTGTCAGTCTGTTTTTATGTCAGTAGAGTAAGGACACTGAAAAATACCATATTAATTTGAATCCTGCTTGTTACTGAGCTTCAGCTGTTCCTGAATATGTGACAGATGGACATGGTGAGTGGTTCATTCACTACAGTTGTGTCCCTCAAAGTTACCCAGAAGACTAACAACTGCTTTGTTCGCTCTCATGATACTCAATTCAGCAATAATTTCAAGAATTCAGAGAGCGAATCAGTACTATTTATTATTCCTTTGTAGAATCTGGAAAACAACAGACTCATTTGTAGTTAAGAGAAGATATCTTTCTTTCCTCTCACAGCAAAGATTGATGATGATAATTTCAAAACCTTTTCTTTCATTTAATATTTAAGAAGGTCTAAAAGTTTTAAATCCTTGTCCTTTGCATTCCATTGTTCACTAGGTATTTCCTGATCCAGTAGATTCCAGGCATTTACTTTTCATCATGTTTTCCTCTTTCTCTTTTGAATGGTGCCATGGAGAACTGTCCTTGATGACGTTAACGGTGATATCATTAAAAATCTACCTCAAAAGCAAACTGAGAAAATAGGCCTCAAATGAAGGCAAAATATAGATTTTGAATAATGTTCAATTAACAATATCAAACTAACTCTGTATTCCAAAAGAATATGAGATTCAAAGATAATTACTCACCATCCCCCATGAGTAGACAAAATCCCAGTCAATTCCTGAATAATAGATGGCTAATTTCCCTAAATTCGCTTTTCTCCCTTCTTACTGACATGCATGTCAGGAGCTGGATATCAATGTTCATTTTGGGTTCCTTTTAACTCAGGATATTCCATGATTTTATGTCATATGGCATGGAATGTCACAGAATCACAGAAACATAGAATGGCTTGGGTTGGAAAGGACCTTAAAGATGAACTAGATCCAGCACTTCTGCAATGGGCAGGGGCACCTTCTGTTAGATCAGCTTGCTCAGAACCCCATCCAACCTGGCCTTGAACACTTCCTGGGATGGGGCAGCCACAGCTTCTCTGGGCAAGCTGTTCCAGTGCCCCACAGGAAACGATTTCTTCATAATATCTAGTCTAATTCTACTCTCTTTCAGCTTGAAGTCATTCCCCCTTGTCCTGGCACTCCAGACCCTTGAGAAAAATCTCTCTCCATCTTTCTTGTAGGCTCCCTCCAGGTACTGGAAAGCCAAAATTGAGTCACCCCAAAGCTTTTTCTTTTCCGGGCTGAACCAACACAAACCTCTCAGCCTCTCCTTGTAGGAGCAGTGCTCCATCCCTCTGATCATCTTGGTGGCCCCCTCTGGACTGGTTCCAAAAGGTATTTCCTGTGCTGAGACCCCAGATCTGGACCAATGTCCAAGTGGTCTGGACACAATGTCCAAGTGGGATGTCACCAGAGCAGAGCAGAGGGACAGAATCACCTCCCTCAACATCTTTAGTTAGTTCAGCTTGTGTCCTCTCCCAACATCTTGTTCACTCCCAGTCAATTCACTGGGGGGCAAAGTGAGAAACACAGATGGACTTCTTACCATGTGAATAGCTACAGCAATTCTTTATTAGCATTTTTTTGGTCACGAGTGTAAAACACAGCTCTATACCAGCTGCTGTTCTAGTCAGACCTAGGTCAAGGACACCTGAAAGGCCAAGATATCATCCGAACAACTCTTATATTCAGTTTTTCATCATGCAAAATTAAACAGTATGAAATACAGTGAAATAAATTTTCTGATTGAAAATTTTATTTAATTGAAATAAAGCTCTTACATGATTCCCTAGATCCCTCTATCCTTTGAATGGGCTATATACATGGTCTGAACAAGAAAACTTGCACTGCAGCAGCACAGTTAGATTACGGTGGAAATTGTGTGAATGTTAAGTTAGTAATTCAATCTACAGAGAAACCTTAAGAAAGCAGTAACAACAACTAAAACAGCCATGCCCCAAAATGTGTCTGCATCTACCAAATGCAATTTTTGCTAAAGTAGTTTCAAATAAGATGGTCCTACTTGGTGTGACACCATCTGCTGAATTTCCCTTGCTTATGTATTACTAAGTGGCAACTTTGCATAATTTAAAAGGAAACATTTAAATGGGGAAACAGCTTCTCAATTACAGTCATGAAAATGATCAGGTGGGCTCTTACTCATCCCACAGACCATTGTGTGGCTGACTTCACATTTGGGAAGACACTTAACCTTTGATATAGCCACTGTTTACACAGGCTCCAGCACTGTTGGAAAAGAGTTTTTCAATCTTCAGCTGCTCATTAGTTGAAGTACTGGCTTTTTCTATGTTTTTTTGAGGTTTCTGTTTCTCGTGGAGGAAGGAAGAACAAGGGGAAGTTAAGCATAATTTCAAGAAACAACAGAATGTGTTTCATAGTACTTGGGAAAATTGTTTTTTTTCCTTACTTGTAGTGTTTTATGTGTCAATTCAGACCAGAAAAAACAAAATCTGCTTGCTTCTCCTGCTATTCTGACTGGATTTTTTCTCCCAATTATTTATGAATTTCAGATGATGGTAATTCTCATGACCTAGATTTTCAACAGACAGTTGAAAGTTAATTCATGGAAGAAAGCACAATGTAAAGGTTTAGTGCTGGTTAAAAGAAGAAACAGGGAGACTGATGCATGAGGACTGAAACAGATTCTTCTTTCCAAAGGAATATGATCCACAATCACGTTTTTTCAGGAAGCTTAGAAATAGAGGATTTGGAGCCTAGAAGGCAGGAGACAGGTGGGCAATGGATAGGGAACCCTGAAACTCCTTTAGTTATTTGCCATGAGCTGAAGTGTTGCCACTTGAAGAAGTAAGAGCACAGGGCATTTCTGATATGTCTCTTGAATAAGGATCAGGTCGTGCATAAAGTATTCCATTTTTGAGGAAGGAACAGTTATATTTGATGAAGCTTTCTCTAGTCAGAACTCTTCATCTGAGCTTGTTCCTCCATGCAAAGAGCTCAGAATAAAAAAAGAGTTTAACCCACAGAGCTGCAGTTGTGTGTACAACACAGGCACATGGGTAAGAAAACAATTTTGCTGAGAAAAGGAGCACCAGGTTGCTGCCGAATTATAGATACTGACACAGAACCAAAAAATTCACCCTCGGTACTGTGTAGCATGAAAATAAATCATCAGCAACCAGCCTCCTCAAATCAGATAATGTATCTTCCAGAACTCCTTGAGCACCAGCTGCATCTTACAGAAGAATATTTATCTCAATTAGCACAAGTGCACCCTGAAGAAGCGTCACAGGGCTGTGCCATCAATCTGGAGAGAGCAGCAGCAGCTTAATGCTCCAGCATGCAGTGATCAGGCAAGATACCACACGCTGCACAACTTCAGCTCTCCTGGTTGCTTGATTTTAAGTCCTTACAGCCCCTTTGGGACTCCAGAGCTGATTGCAAAATTTATAAAAATTCAGGTATTGGAGCCAGACGTTCAGGCTGACATCATGCAGGGGCTGGAACCGTCCCACAGAAATCAAGCAGCAGAGGTGATGTATGAAGCTCCAGTCCTGCTTCTGGGGCTCTCATTAGCAGCCAGGCATTTTCATGTTTATTTATTTATTCTTGTTGAGCTGCTAGTGGACTTATCACAAGGGAGAAATCTGCTGGCATCAGGGAATTAAGGGGAAATTTATTTTGAAAAACAGGTTTTTAAAAAGCTATTTTGTTTTAATGAGCAGTCCCAAATACCCAGAGCTCCTGTCTTACTGTGGAGATTAGAGCTTTCCCAAAGTATCCTAACCACAGAGGTGTCGATTCCCATCCCAAGAAAACAAACTTATTTTAAATGTCTGATTTCAAGATACATTCTCAGTAGTGACATTCCTTCTGCGTCAAATTGTCTCATAGAGAGGGAAATGAGGGCAATGTCTCTTCATTATTATAGAATTATCATATTATTATAGAATTAACATATTATTATACAATGAATATTGTATTTTTATTACATGTATATATATATACACATATGTATGTACATATGTACCTCTACTCCATGAGCCAGGAATGTGCTGCATCCAGCCCTGGGGGCTCCAGAACAAGAAGAACATTGACCTGTTGGAGTGCGTCCAGAGGGCCACCAAGATGATTAGAGAACCTCTCCTATGAGGAAAGGCCGAGAAAATTGTGATTTTTCAGCCTGGAAAAGAGAAGGCTTTGGGGTGACCTAATTGCAGCCTTCCAGTACCTGAAGGGAACCTACAAGAAAGATGGAGATGGACTTTTTACAGAAAGATGTAGTGACAGGACAAGGGGCACTGGCTTCAAACTGTCAGAGAGTAGGTTTAGATTAGATTATAGAAAGAAATTTTTCACTCAGAGGGTGGTGAGGCACAGGTTGCCCAGAGAAGCTGTGGAGGCCTCGTCCCAGGAAGTGTTCAAGGCGAGGTTGGATGGAACTCTGAGCAACCTGGTCTGTTGGAAGGTGTCCCCACACATGGCAGGGGACTGGAACTACATGACCATGAAGGTCCCTTTCCAACCCAAACCATTCTGTGATTTTACGATTTTATGTTTCTATGATACATACACCACATAAACTTTATATATATATTTATATATCTTCATTTTACTACAGGTTATCTGGGCCAGAAGTCATTAATAGCATTCATTTTTTATCCTAATGAGAAGTAGGGTATAATGTCATGTCACACAGAAATTACAGCATGAAGGTTCCTGCAGCCCTGGATTGACACTTTTCACATCACCAGCAAGAAGGTTTGATTTCTTGGCTGTACATTGCTGCAGTCATTTCCAGTAGGTTTGTGCTATCAGACAAAGGAGTAGGAGCTGCAGATCAATTATTGATAACATTCTGGAGGAGCTTTGGCTCTCTGGACCCAACCCAAGGCATAATTCAACCTTTGGGATAGAAAATACAGTTTGAGAACGCTTGTCAGAGAAAAGAGGTCTGAAAGAGGATATAGTTGAAAAGAAGCCTTGAGCTAGAGTTAAGCTAGTGTTATTTGGGAATTACAGAAGCCCCAAATGAGCTATGACTTTTTAAAATGTAAAACTACGGTGGAAAGGGAATTTTTAAATTTGCTGTCTGGCTAAACCTAGAAATTCTTTTTTCCCCATTTTAAAGTTACTTTCAATCTGTATATTTTCCCATTGCAAATTATGCATGGATATCAAGGAAAACTGAAGGATGCTAGATATATATTTGTCTGCCTGTATGAGACCTGACATGCCTAGTAAGTGTAACTTGTAGAGACAATGACAGTGTACAAGACATTGCTAGAATACATATATGGATTCAAAATAAACAATATGTCTGTCTGCCTATCAGTTGTAAGAATGAATAACCGAGGGAAAAAACAACCCATAGAGTCAACAAATGGTAATCAATTCCCCTAAGCATTTTTCTCAGTCACCTGATATCATGGATTAAATACAAAAAAAAAAA